>OZ021723.1:25525798-26125798 GCA_963978545.1 Linyphia triangularis
ATATTTATGTATATATATGTTGGTGGGCAGTGGTAATCTTAATTTTTCGGTTTAGTGTAACAAAGTGCGACTATTGTCTTATTATACCCAGATGAGATTCCCCATGGGATAAATAAATAAATTTAAAAAAAAAATCGTCTTTACAATCTGAATCTGTAACCATCAGACACTGTCAACCGCTTTGTACAGTGACAAGAGGACATATAAACTTTTTCTAATAAGTTCATGTCAGATTTTTTAAAAATACTAAGCAATGTAAGTCAATTTCTAATTAAAGGGCATAAATATTGAGGAATGTATCTCAATGTATCCATTTTGAACAATAGGCCGTTTACCAATTCAATATTCAGAAAGTCTGTTTCTCGCCAAATTACATTCTCCATTTTCCAAGTTTTCGTCGTACTTACAGCTCAGAACAAGAGTATGTGACTTCCATTCGCGAGGATTACAGTTTAATTCCCAAGATCGATCACATTGCAAACTTTTCTTTTAATATTTAATAGATACGATGATGGATTCTAGTAAATTATCGGACTGCCTGATGGATGGTTTTCTTATTTGCTTCTGCCAGTTAAAATTGCTCCGTAGTTCAGTATCAAAGTCCTAGGAGCCATTTCCTCCTTAAAATAACTATTCTTATTCAATAGGATATTTCGTACTCTCAAATAGCGTCTTTGCGCCAAGTGCTCACCAAAACAACTTCACCAATCAATACAAAGCATCATTAACTAAGTTTCTCTCTCTAAACCACTTTTCTTCCGAATTTTCCATGAAATTGAGGCCAAAAATCGCGTATTTTTTCCGTCTCGACAAATGTACTCGGTGCACATGGTGGAAGCATCGCGCCAGGACAGAGAAAGAGAAGCAATGAATGGGAGGAAATCCAACATTGACCCCGATCTATGGGTCTCAAGGTGTGTGGTGCGAAGTCCGTCCGTTTTTTTTTCAGTTCTAGATTCGGAAGAAGGTTCGGCACGTGGGGAACTGAATCGGCTCACTGGAGCAGTAGGGGAAAAAATGCTTCTCGTGATTGTGATGCAATTGCGGTTTCCGTGTTTGTAGTCTGGTAGCCAACCCTCCGGGATGTCGAGTTAAGACTTGGGGACGTTTTGGCGACATCCCTTTGAAAGTTTTCAAAAGTTGGACCCCAGTCTACTTATCTCGTTTGGTTGGATTGGATATTTTTGGATGGCTGCACTGCTCCGAAAGTTTTGACGTCTTTCATCTTCGAGTGAATTCGTGAAAATTTTGAGTCTTGAAGGAGAATAAAAGCTTGGAAAACTCCACCTCGACACGAGACCATTTGTCACAATTGCAGTCGTGTAATATTTTTAAAAGAAGAGTTAGCTGAGATTCGAAGCACAGGAAAACAATCCTAAATCTTCTTGCATAATATAGGGTTCCCACGTTCATTAAAAGTGCTTAATATTTTTTAACTTGTTTTCAAGGCCTTGAAAGTACTTGAAGATGCTTAGAGGTTCTTTAAAGTGCTTTAAAATGCTAGAGGTTTTTAAAAATTTTAATTTTTGTGGATGTTGTGTGTCCAACTGTAAAATTTGTATATATACATATCGGGCTTGGTATCCCTGCGTGACCGCCACCTATCTGCACCGTATAGGAATTCTCAGACATAATGCGTGGCAGGGGCGGCTTAAGGGCCGTGCAAACTGTGCAACCACACAGGGCGCAAATTTTTTTTTGGGTTGGGGGGGAGGGGGATTTGATTTTTTTTTTTTTTACTACTAATTTTGACTTTTTTTTTTTTTTTTTTTTTTTAAACTAAAGTTCTGCAATCATTTCGCTGCTGGATTTTTACAGTTTTTCACTTGACTGAAACTATAAGTATCATTAACCCCGGAACAAATTCTTGATGTTGAAATTTCATTTGCTCAAATTTCGATTAGTGAGTGAGTGATATATGTCCCTTTTTACGTATAAGTGTAACTGCCATTGCATTTGCATAGGACCATACGGCCACGCTTATCGGAGAAAAATGCACAAAAATTTAATTATAAAATTAATTTTGTGTGGTTCACTTATCCGTTTTAGATAGTTTTTTAATAATTAATTTTCTTTTACTCTCAACTTCATCTTGTATTTTATTTTGGATGTGTATTTTGACAAATATTGAAAATATTTGCGAATGAAACTATAAATAGTTTTTATGTGATGAAATAGAAAATTATATGCAATAAAAATTTCTATAACATATTCTATGCAAAATGTAAATAAAATATAGCCAAATCGAATATTTAGAACTGGTTGTTAATAATGGAAAATCTGAAACTTAATAAAAAAATCAAATCTGACCTACAAAGTTTGCGTAGATGTTACAATATCACTAGGCCGGCAATTTCTAAAGGCGGCCCGTGTCTAATATAATGCCACACACAAAAACGGATGATGCTAATACATTTATCATGTAAATGAGCTTGAATTGAAAGGTATAAGTAAAATCGAATGTTTAAAAATAAGGGGTCATTCTAAGCTAGTTACTTCCTTTTTAATGTCATAATTTAAAACGGTTTTGTTTGAAATTGCTATGAAAACCAGGTTTTGCTTTTATAATTGAAATATTAGCAAGAAATGTATTCAATATCAAACAGTTAAAAACGACTTATGTTTATAAATTAAGTATTTTTATTTATTTTTCGATATTTCTTATGCTCCTCAGTTAATTGACATTTTAATTTTGAAGAAATACATTCATATATAATGCTAGTATTTGTTAATTAAGATTTGGTCAGCCTTTAATAATTAAAATTATAAAAAAGGTAATTGGCTTGTAAAATTATTATTTAAAAAAAAAGTTTGAGTAAAATCCTAAAAAATCAAAAATAAATATTATGGTAATTTTTTAATGCATAGATATAAAAAGTCAAAATAAAAGAAAATTGTTTCTGTTCGTTCATTTTACGAAAGTTTGTCTGCAATTAAAGTAACTCCACACATTTTAATACAGTTCTATAACTGTATTAAAATGCTGATTATATTCATAAATCTTTTTTTGGAAGCAATGATTTCTTCAATCTGCTATAATACAACTCAATTAGGCAGTGTGTGTAACCATCAGAATGTCCTACGTTCTGTAGCGATCGAAATTGCCTAATTGAGTTTGTTCCACTTTATTTTTATTCATAACTATAAGTACATTAGCTTACACTATTAAACAACGTTATCCTAAAACGAAAAAAAGGAAACCTTTTACATTAACTGAGGGGTTTTATAAGAATAATAACTAAAATGATTCATCATATTTTGTCGTAACTCTATTTCGCATTCATTTCTTCAAAAGCAAAACATATTTATTCTTAATTGTGGATTTAAAAATTATGTATTCTTATATTTGTATAGATTTATATACTCCTATTCTTAAATTCAAATGCAACCTGACGCTTATGCACTGAACCAAACAAAAAGTCTCAATTTAGAGTCGATTTCTCTTTCGTCAGTGTAAAGATGCTTTTGAGGACCCCTCCCCCCCCCCCCTCGAGAAAAGAGGAAAGAATTTCTGACCCCCACTTCCGAAAGCGACTCACTGTAGCTTCTGTAATGATCGTGTTTTTAAATCGTAAATCGCAATGACTTGGGTCGTGACAAGTACACTTAGCACGTGCATTCCCACCAAAAGCGAGACACAAGACATCCACGTTGGAAGGTGGGGAGGGGGATGGAGTTTGGGGGTGGAAAGGGGATATTGCTCGCACCCCTTCTACTTCTTGGAATCAAGAGGGGTGCAGCTGCAGTGTCATGAGAGCTACAAAATTCACACAGTCAATTAACAGAGGGAAAATTCTTGGCTGGACTTGACTTGTGGAAGAAGGGGAGAGAAAATGAAAAAAAAAAAACGTCCGAGTGGGGAGGCTTTAATGATGATTTAGCTCTGGTTCTCTTAAAATTTATGACTGTGATCCCTAAGTGCTTTTTTTTCCCAACCCCACATTTCCATAGCTGTGGTCAAACAAGGAACATTGGAAGAAGACTCCTTCTAGAAAGGAATTGGATGGGGATGGAGAGATCTTTAAAATAGGGGAAGGAAATATTTGTGGATTTTCATATTTTTGATATTATTCTTATTATAGTTATAGAATTAAGTATCACGTGAAACTACTAAAAAAAAAAAAAAAGGTAAGTCAATGCGGTTTTTATATCCAGGAATGTCAATGTAACGCATTTTCTAGTAAATTTAATTTATTATGCAAGCTTCATTAACACTTAGAAAAAAAGGTACACTAAATTTTATTGCATTTATGGAGGAAACAAAATTGATCTGTGGCTAATATATTTAAAATTTGCGGGATTTTGTCCAATTTTTTTTGGGGGGCGGAGGGGGAAGAGAGGGAGGAATCAAGGGCGTCATAATTTTTTTTGCACAGGTGCAAAACTTACCTTGAACCTCCCTTGTTGCGTGGTCCCGATTACTCCTGTCCAGTTTGCGATCATTGTTATTGTTAGAATTTTAGATATTTATTACGTCATATGGATCATTCTTATCTCCTATTTCACTATTCAAAAATTTCTGTAATACGCTGCTTAGGGATAATTTGGATTTAAACATTCTACACTTTCATATAACTAGGAAGAAAAGTAATATATATGAAAGATTAACAGTTTCACATTTACAGTATGCGGAGAACTCGGTTTGCAATACAATTGTTAAAAATTATCTGTAAACGTTCATTGGGTACTACATCTCATCCTGGTGCTGATAGTTTTGAAATCATTTTTGTACACTTTAGTTCTTAGTTGAAGAATCTTATTAATACTAGGCATGGATGATACATTCCTGCCAGGCAAAACTATATATCATATTGCTTCAATGATAACATTTTAATTATTTAGCTTGTGTATCTTAAATTAACAATTCACCAACAATGCGTACACATCTTCTCAAAATTGTACATACTAAAACTAAGCGTTGAAGATTTTAGCTCTAACCATCCGTAAAGATTCTGAAAAATTTAAAAAACGTCTCCAAAATAAACTATTCCAATGTCCTATTTCCTTAAAGTCAGGCCACCGGGATTGGTACGTATGTTTCCAAAGCTGTACGTAATACACTGAACTATTACGATTTCGGCTCATAAAGGGGTGACACGTTTCAAATGTAACGCCAAAGCTCAGCTTCTTGAGCCAACAATGAAAACTTACACGCATGTATTCACAGCTGCACGTAGTAAATGCAATTGAGGTAATTGGAAAAGGGTAAAACGTTCCAAATGTAATACCGCATTTCCACATAAAGCCACAGAAAATGGATGTTCACATTTGGTCAATACCACTTTTCTCATAAAGTCACTAAGTCTCTAAGCTGTCGTGTTTTCAACTAACCCACCTTTAAGGATTCTAAAGGGGTGCTGTAACGCTTAAATGTAGATGGTGCTCAGATTTGTATAAAACATGAGCGTCTGATGCCGAAACTCAATAAAATTGATATGCTACTCCAGAAGGATAGGAGTCTTCATAAATAGCCTGTAAAAATGATTGATTAATTTTCTATTTTTAATAACTTAGTTGGGATGTCTCCATTAAATAAGAAAAATGCCAAGCATAGAAGTTTTGTTTTAGTGATATTATAATGCAGTGATTGATTACGAATTATGTTAAAGGGTAAAGCGTTCCATATGCAAAATATTCAAATGTCCTACTTTTCATAAAGCCAGATCGCTAAAAATTGGTAATATCTCGTCGCAAAGCAAGGATATTTAACAAGTTATATAATGACTGAAGGAGAAATCTCCCTCTGCAAATTTTGCACGTGCTCTGCATATAACATCCAGTCATTTTCCTTTCAAAGTTTTAACGTCACCATTTAACTAAAGAATAGGGAAGAAAAACGTATCCTTTCATTATTCATTTTTTCTACCTCATTACTATTAGGTTTATAGATCAGGAGGTCTGATTCTATCTATATAGCAGAGATACGAGTGCTCCTGTAGTTAGACTGGAAAGTAGTTCACATCATTTAGAGAAATAACCATTCAATTGGGACTTCCCCTGGAAATCACAATTAATTCTATCTGCCTGATGGAGTGTTTAGCCCCGAGATAAAGACTTTGTTATTTGGAGCAAATAGTAAAGCCTCCGGGATTCCCTTTTGAGCTGTCATTGAAATATGAGTGGTTTAAATTATTAAAGGGTAGTAGAGTATAGATGATTTAAAAAGTTATTCAAATTATTAAATTTGAGTTAGCTATTATCTCGATTCGTATAACTAGACATACAATATATCTAGTCTACACAAAATTTTTTAACAACCGTAATGCATTAATAAGTATATGCTGAATTATCAAAATGAATTAAACTGTATATTTTAGTCATGTTCTCAACTAGTTTCTTTAAAATAAGCTTATATATAGCAAACATTTTAGTAAAGTTTTAAAAGCAAAGGATTTTCAACTGCGTAAAATTTGAACCAAAATTCGCTCATGGATTCATCTATATTGCAATGTGACTTTGTTCATTTAATTTATTAAGTTTTTTCCAAAATATGTTCGCCGACCAAACGGTATAGTGGTTAGCATGCTAGCTTCTAGACCGCGAGGTTGCGGGTTCGAGTCCCGTGTTGGAATGGGTGTTTGTAAATGTATGTTGGTTTGTCTAATGACGAATGTTTCGGCGCATTATAGCCCTCGTGTTGCTGACGGTGCCAGATAATCTGAATACAACCAACCAACCAACCAATCCAAAATATGTTCTCAAAATTTCAAAAAATAACGCCACATTAAGAACCTACTAAAATTACATTGGTGCCACATATTTTTCTCTACAGATGTGTACTTTCAGAAGACTTGAAGTAGTCGCCAGCGTACACAAGGCTAGTAATCCAAACGATTTTCAAACAATGAGCAAAATTAATAATCCTACATAAAAGTATCCAACATTTAAGAATAAACTCAAACATCAGTCAAATTTGAGTGTAAAGGATTGTATTATTTAATTTTGAGAGTGAATATGGTAATCAAAAAAACATCAATGAGATTGAATTAAAAAGCTCATTTCTAATTAGCCTCAACAAAGTAACACTAACAATAGTGTTGTTAATTAGTAATCAAAGTTATCACTTATCACGTTTCTCGTAACCTTTTAAACTCGATAATTATTTAAAGTATCTGGAACTATTCGTCGAATATATATCAATGCCCTTCGTGCAAAAGTAAACATTTTGAAATAAAATTAATCACCCGTTAATATTGAACACCTTGTATGATGAAATAGCTATAAATGAGAGGTTACTTTCACGTGAGTTAACAACTCACGTGGTGCTAGCGGTCATTTTTTATCGGCAACACAATTTCTTGTCACGTGGCAGCGCACGTGATTTCAGAAGTCACATGTTCAGTGCATCCTCAGAAACACTTTTTTTAAAAAAAACAAAAAACAATCGTCAAAGATAGTTTTGTCCATCAAGGGTATGTCCGTTTATTTGTCGAGTTTTCATGCAAAAACTTAACTGGAAGTTCCATCTGAAATCTTCCAAAGCCTACATTGAGTTCTTATCCCTCCCGTAAGTTCTTGGGTATACTCCCTCTTGAGACGCAATTGCGGAAAAGTTTCTCTTTGAAAGACCTCCCGGACTGCATTAGACTCTTAATGCATCTTTTAGATCTAACGATGCTCCGGTGTAATTTTGATGTCTCGTAGCTCTTGTGTCAGACAATGAGACAAACTCCAATACAACATACCAATCTATAATCTTTGTATGGTGTAATTAGAATATAAACAATTTAAAAATGGGTTTCTACAAATTTTAAGGCACCTAGTACAGTATAATTACCTATTGTTTGTAACATCACTAAAAATGTATATGTCATCTTACCTATAAGATGTTATAAAAAAAAATCTAAGATGTCCTGAAGGTTTCCATTTTCTCAACATTTAATATTCAACAGATTCGGTGTGAACGATTGAAGGACCTTTGCAAGGCGTTATTTTGTGTAGGATTCCTTCGTATAGTAACATTTGTTACATATGCTCAGACAATGAGACAAACTCCAATACAACATACCAATCTATAATCTTTGTATGGTGTAATTAGAATATAAACAATTTAAAAATGGGTTTCTACAAATTTTAAGGCACCTAGTACAGTATAATTACCTATTGTTTGTAACATCACTAAAAATGTATATGTCATCTTACCTATAAGATGTTATAAAAAAAAAATCTAAGATGTCCTGAAGGTTTCCATTTTCTCAACATTTAATATTCAACAGATTCGGTGTGAACGATTGAAGGACCTTTGCAAGGCGTTATTTTGTGTAGGGTTCCTTCGTATAGTAACATTTGTTACATATGCTTGTGATAATTCCTAATACACTTTTAAACACAAATCCGATTTTTACATTCCGTAATTTGGAATTTGTACTTTTCACAATTCATAATTGAATTTGTACTTTGCACAATTCATAATTGAATTTGTACTATTACAATGTCTATTTCATTTTCTCATGTAAATAGCTATTGATTTGACGTCGGGACAAGAAACGGTAGCGAAGTTCGGAATTTTCTTTAATTCACATTATCCTCATCACAGACTTGTTTCTAGAACAGCACACAGATCTTACAAAACACAATTGTCCATCTATCTTAAATTCTTGATGACCACACACAACCTTTCGCAGTTTTTTAAAATGTTCTTACATCATTTACAACACCTAACATTCCACTTTCTGATCAGTTCAATTTCTTTTTTTTTATACTCGAGGAAGTCCCTAAAAAAAACATGAGTAAAAGTATTCTTTCAAATGGATGAGCGCCATCTATTTGGAATACATTACAAAGTAGAACCTAACCTTCATTGTATGTATCAAACAATAGTAACTGAAGGTTTTCGATCCCTACAACTGCTGAGCGTCAAAACTATGTGATTGAAAGAGTGCCAATATGGAATTTCCCTGAAAGCCATATTTTTCGTATATAACCGGGAAAAATAAATTTGGTTAGATTATTTAAAAGAAACTAACCTTCATTATAAGTTATTTACTTCGTTATAAGAATTTTATATATACATAAGTTTACGAAAGTTTAGACCCGCACAATTCTCATATTAACTATTCGCTCATATTAACATATGCTCAGCATATTGACTATAAAGCAGGCATTTTGTTTTATAATTTGTTAATTTCGATCAAACTATAAGGTTATAATAAGGACTCTTTCTGAGAAAATTCATGATTGGAAATCTCTTTTCTTAGTATTAATGGTTTTTTAATGCTCATATTGGCAATAAAAACTGTTCAGGTGCGAGTACCTAATACACTAGGGATGGAACGGATATCCGGCATATCCGGCTGATTTTTCAATATCCGAAACCCCGTCGGATATCCGATTTGAAGTACCGGACATCCGATAATTTCATTCGGATATCCTGCTATATATCCGGCCACCAGGTATCCACAAGAAATAATTTTTTGCAAAAAATAATGATCTTTTTCGGACAAAGGGGACACCGTATTCTACACTTTTTTTTTTCTTAATTTTTTTTTTCTTGGACATAAATTGCAGTCAAGTTAGAAAACGAAAAAGTTCCTTCCTGAGAACTATGCTTTCGCATATCCCTAACTTCAGAGATGAGCTAGAAGATGCAGGTGCATTTAGTTTCAATTTCACAGAAAGAGGCGCCGTATTATTGGCGCCGAGTTGATAAGCATAAACCATTCCTCCAATCTTTTTCCATACATATCCTTCATACGTGTTTTGCAATATGTTCTTTTCATTCCAAGTTTATGATCTGATTAATTCCAGATGTTATATTATGTTATGAAAATATCACTTTTCTCATTCCAAATAGATATGCCCAGTGAAGAACTTTCATTTCATGTATGAGTGATATTTTCCATTTCATTGACATTTTCTGTTTCATTAAATAATTTATATTTCGAATCTAAATATCTCTAAAAGTGAAGTATGCTGATTGGATATCACTAGAAATACTATTCCTTTATTCACTTTGAATCGTCACGTTGCATTTTAATTGGTGGTCCTTTTGAAATTTGGTATATTTTACTTAGTAAATTTAATACTATTAAGAACAACTTGTCTTTATAAAATGTTACAGATTTATGTTGCTGTCGATGAATGCCAAATTATTTTAAGAAGCTTTATTTATTTTTTTTTTTTTTTTTTTAATTTTTTTTTTTTTTTTTTTTGTAAATCGGTTTTGTTATCTTTTTAGTGTTGTGATTTTCTTATACACGAGACTCCTCGTGATGAAATTTTATTCAAACAAGCCACTGGCTCTTATTTATTGGCATTAATCAAATATTCCAAAAAGTCGTCAATTCTATAGTGCATTTGCACCAAAATGGCAGAAAAAAAGGTATAGATGTTGAATAGTACATTTCCTAGGAAAACTTTTGTTTGGAAGTATTTTTTTTTCTTGCAACATGTTTGATTTTAAGTTATATTTTAATATTTATACTTTAACTTAATTTTGCCATTACTTAAATATTAATTTTAGAAAAAAAATTATGATTGCTTGATAAAAAACAAATTGCAGAACGTTCTATACTACATCTGTTCCGAAACAGATTGATATTGTTGAAAGTATTGCATATATTTTAATCAAATTAAAAAAAAAATTCTTATTAAATTTGTTGTCAGTTTTATTAAGTATTTTTTAACACATTTGTCTTAATAAACTAGAAATAAATATCATTAGTTAATGGAATTCCATTGTTTTATTATTTTGACTTCAGTACAATTGCTGTGTGTTTTTCGGGTAAAAGCAATATAGGATATTTATGAAGACTTGAGTAAGATTATCTTATGTTTACATTACATGATACAAGGTAAGAAGAAGTTGAGTAACAATTTACAAACGTATTTCTGAAATATTTTCATCACATTGCAGAATGTTTGGTACAATTTTAAGTAACACACAAACAAAATGGTGAAAAAGTTTCAAAACTGTTCAGCAAGTGTAGGTATTGGCATCTCTAAAACATCGTTCCATCAACTAAAGTTTAAATAAAAAAAATTAACTCAGTGGCGCGACAGCCCGTGTAGACCAAGGCCTGCTGGGCCCACCTCAGCTTTCTTGACTGTTGCATTTGTGTGTCAAATAGCAGATGTTCCGGTCAGATGGTCATTCTGACGCCGAACCCCAGTGTTTAGTTCCCAAGCGTGCATGGTCCTCCTCAGTTTATTTCTTTCAGGTATAAACAGCTAAGTCAACCTTGCCCAGTCCGCTTATCAAACCATGGACCTGTGACATGCATTGCGGTGCGCTAACTACTAATTATAATTTACTTGATACTTCATATCATGACCATTTTTTTCGTATAGCATATCGTATAACTATCGTTTTTAGTATATAGACCAAATATCCGGTCGGATATCCGGTGAAATCCGTTTCGGATATCCGTATCCGGTAGAAATGATACCCCGGATATCCGAAATCCGGTATCCGGCAAAACTCACACCCGTTCCATCCCTATAATACACACCAGCTTTTTAGCACGTAACAGATTTTCAGGCGGTTCTTAACATATCGAACAGTATTCAAATACCCTACAATGTAAGGAAATACTTGAAATAAAGTAAAAGAGTTTTATTAAATGTGTCTGTAAGTTTCAAAATTAGCAGGGGAAGGTTATATATTTTAAAATTAAGTTATTTTGTTTAAAAAACTTAAACAAGCCACACATTTAACATATTTTTGAAATCCTCTCTTCTATAGCTTTCATTTGGTACCAAACGCACAACTTTATTTAAGATATTTTGTAAAGTTAAGAAACCAATTGCCAAACAAAATATTTAAAAAGAAATCTACTTTGTCTAAGTTTGAATATTGATGTGTTTAAGCAAGTTATATGCTAAATTTAATTTTAATACAACTAGTTCCCGCGTTATTCAACATTCAATGTTTTCGTAAGGTAAACAGACATCGAAGTTGTTCTATAAGTATTCTGTTTTTGACTTTGAGCTAAGAAACACAATAAAGGGAGATGAATCTGATATGGAAAATATATTATCTAAGCCCCAGATAATTCAATTAATTTTCTCTTAATATAATCCTGATTTTTTTTTTTTCTACTTATACCAATTTTATACAACATCATGAAAATGAGACCTATATTAAGATACTTTATATGACATTGATACTGAATTGTTACATGTTGTCAGCATTAATAGGTTAATTTATGCTCACAGATTAATTAAGAAATAAAGAACAGCTGAAATACTGACATGCTTTCAGGAACATGTCACCAAATAGATATTTTTATTATTTGATTAAATTTCCTACAGAGATACATTTAGAAAATACATTCTTTACTGTAACATCCACAATCTTAGTGTCAACAACTGCTTGCCAACACTCACCTTATTAATTTCGAGTTCCCCTCCCCTCCTCAGAGTATCTCTGTACCGTCAGAAGTAGAATATGATGGGATCGTAAATTATGGAATTTAAACAAATAAAATAGGATGCGCGAATGGAAATCTGCAATACTTTTTCTAAAAACACTTTAACATTAAGAACTTTTCTGATTTAAATTCATTTGTGATACGAGAACTTTTTATTAGAAAGTTCACGTTCTCAGCAACAACAACAGCAGCTTGCCAACAAGCAACTTGGTTTGCTTTTTAGGTTTTTCCCAGCGATGTGCGTAGTCAAACATAACCACTTATGCAGCTTTTATGAGATTACTTTATGCGCTCAGATAAATTGAGAAGGAATGAGCAGATGCAAATCTGCCATTCGGTTTCCGGCAACAAGATAGAAAGTGAGAACTTCTCTGATTTTACTAGCTTTTTCCCAAACGAACATCCCAATCCTTAGCAACAATGACAGCTTGGCAACCATCATCTTGGGGAGTCCATTCCCAGCATCACGCAAAAGTAATAATTACGTCAATCCGCTTGATTTAGACGAGATAAACTTAGGAATTCTTCGTGCCGCATCCACGGAGGGTTGACTCTTTTTCCGAGTGAAGATACTACTTTAACCTTCTGAGGACGAAGATAAGTCTCGGTCACGGAACCACGTTTGCTGATAAAAGCTCTCGTGACAGAAAAGGGCTTCTGGAGACCGGGATGGACCCGGGGGACAGAAACGATATTTCAAGACAAGGAGTCGGTAAACTCTTCGGTTTCCCTCCCCTAAATTGCATTTTAAGCAGCTTTTAACCTGGGAAAACCCCGAGGGGAATGCTGACCTTTCGAATTGTGATCCTGCACCGATTTATGAACGGTGATAACTTGAAGACGGTATTGACATTCAAGTCTCAGAGGTGAATCACTTTACGTACCACGAATATCTGGGTCTCAATCGTAACTCGTTGCGTGATATCATATGTCAAGATCCTGGTAAGCGCGTGGAAGGCGAAGCCGCTCAAAGTGGCTCGGTTCCTTAAAAGAAATCTTTAAGAAAGAAAGTTCTAAGGAAAGTATTGTAATTTTTTATTTTGTTAGTTGTATAGTCTGACGATATCCAGGGACTAACTTCCGCACAGGCATACGAGGCATCTTTCCAGAACCCACTTTCTTTCGGGCCTCACTTTGTAAGGAATGAAAAACTCTTTATTATTTGTATTACTATCATTTAAATTATTAATGCAAGGATTTAATACCTTGGTTGGCAGGTAGAAGAGAGAAGAAATATATGTTTATAGGATCAATTTCTCAAAATTCTTGGAATAATTAACTTCCATTATTTTAGTAGATATATTGTGTGTAGGTAAACTATTTTCCATGTTTTAGATGAACAGCGGTTATATCGGGATGTAAAATAGCTTAGAAAAGGAAATGGATTTTTGGGCACGAATTTTTTTTATATGTCAAGGACAATGATCCACACAGATTTAAATTAAAGGTATTGATGATAGATTTCATTCAACAGGGAGTGAATCTCATATTGATAAAAAAAATTTCGATTTGTCACGATTTCATAAAATATGTTGTAACAAAACCCTAAGATTTTCCTATGAAACTTTATTGCATACTTTAAAAATTATGTAAGATATAAATGATTATATCCAAACTAGTTGAGTACCCGTACTTCACTATGAACTTTTGTTAAGTGCATTTTAGCAATCAATATCTGTGCACTTTAGCAATTGTAATAGATTTTTTCCGGTGTATTTGAAATTTTTTTACTAATTTTCAGTGTTCTGACCCGTTGGTAAATAGGAATATTTTGGATTCTGTGGACACTTTTCGAACCTTGAAAGTTAGTTATTTAACATCGAAATAGTTAACTTTTTATTGTTGACAAATTTCTTACTTAAGTAGTAAGCTTACTTAATATCTTACTTCATTGGTAACAAATTTCATAATTATTACGATATTAGAGTGGAACATTTGGGATATTTCCCATTTGGAATATTTCAGTCTTTTAAAATTTAATAATACATATAGAAAGAGCTTGCTTTTTCTATGCTTGCTTTTGTAGATATTTGTATCAAATTTCATAATTGTGATTAGATTGGAAGTGGGACATTTGAATACATTTTGCTTGGAAAACCTGAGCCTTTATCGATTACTTAAAAGTAGTAAAGTAAAAATATACTTCGCCTAACTACATAGCATTTTATTGTTCCACGTTCTAGGTTTAAAAAAACAAAACAACTTGTAGATACAATTAAAGTTTGAAGTACGCAAATAGATCCATAGAAACCTTATTATTGAAATTTTAGATTACTTTTTTACTGTCATTCACTTTCTATTAATCAATGTGTCATTTATTTCCTTATGCTCATTTAATTGACACGCAATTTTTAAATTTACATAAAAACATATAAATTGGAAATTTAATTGTTAAATTTGCTTCGGATTTGCCTAGCAACAGATTTAGATAATTGTTTACGAGTCTTTCGTTTCAAAATAAAATTGTAATTAGTTTATTTCCTTTTCAATTTAACTTTTATATAAATTTGTTTGAATATTTTTTTCCCCCAATACTTCAAGATATGATATTTATTTTATCAAGTTCACGTTATTAAAGTTTAAATGCAGAAAAAAAAATATGATTTTTAAAAATAATAAATTATTATAGGTATGATTTTTATTAGATAATTTAATTCTTATGCAACTTTAATTTCTTTTTTTTGTTCGTGAATATCCATTAAAACAGTTTACCTAACCAAATAATTTAAATTTTAAATGATTAAAAATATCAATAAACAATTTTGAAACATTGAAATGTATTTTCTCACAGTTGACCAATTAACGTCAATAAAATCCTTTTTTACCTGAAGTTGAAGGAATTAATTTCCTTAAGCTAAAAACGAGCTATGCAACATACTCAAACTGTATTTACATTTATCATCAACATAAACATATATTGACCTGGTTAAAATATTTTTGAAAAAAAAAAAGAAGAAAAAAATGATATTTTACCATGGTGAATTACTTAATATGTATAACACAATATTAAATTGTTCTGTAGTATGGAAGTATATAGTACTTTAATTAACACATATATCAATGTACATACCATTATACCAGAAAATATATAGCCTTTTCATAGTAAAATTGTATAAAAATCAGGATGATTTGCTACTTTTGAAATCAACCTGGAAATGATTCCAGGAAAATCCAACCTGGAAATTCTTGCCTCTTTAACGTCTAATGTTTGTTTTCTTGCACTGAATATCCATTGAAGGAGAAACGGCAATTACAGAACTTATCGACAACAGGCAACACTTTAACAGGCTATAAATATATATATATTTTTTAGACATTTCTAATTTTTATTATATGAATATCCCAGCAATTTTGCAAGTAATACTAACAAAATAGCACACATAAATAGTATTTATTTTCTATTCTAAAATTATAACAAATCAATCGTTAAATCGTCACAGACCATAAATCGAAATATATCACAATACAAATTGGAAGAAAAATATTTTTTCACGAACAGTAAGAGAGATGTTTAACACACTCCATTCAAAAATTTAAATTGCATCGTCAATTGTATACCTTTGAATATAAATAGTATCGGAGAACGGCGAAAGTGAGCTAAAAATAATCATCACGCCATCTACGTTAACTCATACCTCCTAATCAAAAGCCAACTAACGATATTTAAATTATCGATTTCAACTTCTATTTTCAACTACACGTGTGATCTACTTAACTTTTCTTTCTTTTCCTTGAATTCGAATTGATGTATGCCGGAAGAACAAGTAAACGCTCTACTTTCGATGCTATTTTGCGCCTATCTGCGTCTGTTCCAAATCACTTTCTTCTCCAAACTTTCCGGAATGCCCCGTGACCTGATATTCCACTAATCTTGCATAAAGGCAACCCTAGGCACAAAGAAAAATAAACTTGACAACGGTTTCCAACTGCTCCTAATGGGACTGCCTAATGTCAGAAGACCCTCTATGGCATTGCTTCATGCCTCATCAATATTAATTAAGGAAATTTCAATCTTTTCAAATTAATGTCAATTTCTCCTGGACATATGTGAGAGACGAAGCTAACTCATATAATATATATTTCATTTATCCTGTGCAATAGTATGAAATATACTAGACCATTTTCACACCTCCTCCCTTAAGGTTTAGCTTATGGACCACGTAAACCGACAAGGCTGCTTTGTCTGAAAATAACAGTTATGAAATGTACTAGACCATTTTCGTACCTCCTTCCTTAAGGTTTAGGCTATGGACCACGTACACCGAAAAGGCTGCTTTATTTGGGGACAACAGTTATGAAATATACTAGACCATTTTCGTACCTCATACCTCCACCCTTAAGGGTTAGGCTATAAACCACGTACATTGAAAAGGCGTCTTTGTTTGAAAATAACAGTTATGAAATATACTAGACCATTTTCGTACCTCATACCTTCACCCTTAAGGTTTAGGATATAGACCCTATACGTACACTGAAAAGGCTTTGTTTTGAAGATAACATTGTACGCTATGTTTGAAGATAACAGTTATAAAATATACTAGATCACTTTCGTAACTTCACCCTCTAGGTTTAGATCTATAGATCCCTTACACCGAAAAGGCTTTGTTTTCAGTATAATAGATAGAGATGTATTCAGTACGTTTCAAAACTGATGTACATTGCAATGACAATAAATACGACAATGTGAGAGGGATGTTGCCCTTTGGGTATGTCAGTAACATTGAACTAGATAATTTTCTCAAATATTCAGAAGTGTTACTTTCAGAAAAGTGATGGTATCATGAATGAAGAGATCAAGTGAGACAATTTTCAAACAATACTACGAGTGAAATTATCAGAATCGTTGCTAAAATGGTATTCGCAATGAGAATTCTTTCCATTACTATAGAAACAATTACATTTTCCTGCAACGAAAATGCGCTGCTAAGAAAACCTTAGATTCACTCTAAATTAGCATCAATTACACTTTTATTAGATTTATTCATAATACTATTTTATTTCGGAAGCTTTAAAAATTAGTCTTATTAATGAATTCTTTAAATTGTGTTCTACTGTTTTCTAGAATACGAAACAAATACTTTTCACTTAGATGAGTACTGTAGTAATAATTTTAGTTGGCAACCCTTTTCCCATTTTACTATACGGGGATTTTTAAGCCGTATTTACACGCTACCAGTTGGGGTTCCAGTTCAGATAGCCAGTTCGTGACGTCAACTAAGCGACTGCTGTGCCGTCTGACGGCGATCACAGGAGAGCGCACGTGATTGGTTGACGGGAGTCGCCGGCGTCAGTAAATAGAAAATGTTTTGTTTACTGGAACCAGTAGCCAGGTGACGTATCAGACTGGCGATCTAAATTGGAACCGGGACTGGTAGCGTGTAAATCCGGCTTTAGGCAATACTGGTTTTCTTGCAAAGTATGCAAAGAATCACAAATGTCAACCTCACAGACAACAAAATGAAATAAAACAAAAGTTATGTACTCATTCATTTCAGAGCGTTGAAACGAAATTGTATTCGAATGGACAACATGCTTGATGACGTTGCATTTAACTGCTACGTGCCTGGTTAGTACTATGCTCCTTAAAATTGTTTAATCGAATGAGACATTTCAATTTTTTTTTAAAGTTGAAATGTGATTAGCCACAATCATGTCAAAACTCTTGCCAAACGATGATTCCCACTAAAGATAGTGCCATGCATTACCCAATGCATATGTATCGTATACGTTTTAAATAAAATTAAAAATGGAGTATATGCGTGAAGGCATCAATATATTTGAGAGAGAAAAATGTAAACATGTATTGTGATTAGTTAATGGAATGTGAAAATTCGAAATTTTGCCAAATTCGAAATTTGTCAACAGACAACAATTATCAACAGATAATAGTATCAATGAGAATGAACCTTATGTGCAGCGTTATTAGGAGTGAGTTTAATTGGATTGGCTACACTTGTGACGTGTTTGTGACCAAACACAACTCGCATTTAAAAACAAGTTCAAATTTTCACATTCCATTTGTATATAACAATGCGTGTTCAATTTTTTCCCTCGCTAAAGAAGTTACTGTAAAGTGGTTCTGCATAATCTTTACCATCATTTACAATCAACTGTAAAGTCAACTAATCGATTTAGCGATTTGTTAATTATTTTGTAATTACCTGTTTTGTTGTAATTACCCATTATATTATTTCTTTTTTTAATGCAGAAAATATATCTTTTTTATTTCTAAAAATGCAGTGTTTAAGATGATAAATAAAAGCTTCACAAATCTATATATTAAGTATAAATAGTTTTTTTTCACATTATGCAAACTATGTTAACTTCGGCTCAGATTTACTGTACGATCCCCCTTGACGATTTTTTTTAAAGCTGGCGATTCGGTGCCGTATGTGGCAACCCGTCGCCAAGATTTTCCGATAACCCTAGTATCTGTTTGGATTTGGCAATACGGCGTGTTTTGACGCCATTTTGAATTTTCAAGTATTCAAATTGTATGCATTTTACTTTTATATAAAAAAGTGGTTGGAAAATAAGTATTTAATCGTTTAAAACTATTATTTTTAGAATACGGAATTAGAAATAAGCATCCGAAGTCCGATGACATTCAAAAAATACATTGTCAATTTGGCTAATCTTGACAAGCAATTAGTTTACCAACCCGAATACATAATTTGAATATTGCATCAATTCATTCGGGAAACATGCTGACCATAAAAGGACGGACACGCAAACTTTCTAGACTTTTAAAACTTTTTTTGCACTCAGGGTGTCCAAACATGTAGAAACACACACATAAAAAAAAAAAAAATTGAAATTGAAAAAATTTTTAGAATTATTTTTCTGAAATTTTTTATGCAGTAATGTATGATGTTTTAAAACTTTAAAAACTATTTTAAATTTTCAAATTTTAAAAATATTTTTTTTTAAATTAAAAAACTTCAAAATTTTGATATTTCCTAAATTTGATATATCTACAAAACTTTTTTAAAAATCACTTCATTTTTGCATAAAACTACTTCTTCTAAAAAATTATCTTCATGATTTAAAAAAAATTTTAAAAAATATTTTGTGCAAAAACTGTATAAAATCCATAGTATGCTATGCACCAAAAGATTTCTTTTTAAAAGTTAAATAAAAAAATATAATATAATGAAGATAAATTAAAGAAATATATATGAAAATTAATTGTGGGAAGTTTCATAGATTTATGTCAAGTAATTTTTAAGTTATATCAATTTAAACTCAAAAAAGGGACAAAAGGCCATTATCACAGAAAAACAGTTTCAAGATAGCATGTCTGAGATGCAGTTGTCCTGTAACAAAAACTTAAATATTTCAAGTTCTACTAAAGATAGAAAAACATTTTTTATGCCATTTCGTTTAAAAATATGTGCATTATTTTTTACTATAATAAAATATTTTTTGAGAACTTAACAAATTTTGAGCTCCAGACCCCCCTTAACAAACATTTCATCCGATCAATCATTAAATTATTAAAACTATACCTTAATAGGTTGATCTTATATAGATAGGACCATTATACATTACCGTAAAAGCTCTTCATAGATAACTTGGAATTCTAAAATTTATGGAGTGATCAAGCCTGATAAATATTTCAACGTTTTGTAAGAGAAACTAAATCTCTAGCCATATTAGTCAATTATAGTTGAATTAAATAGTCTTATTAATAAATTATTTTAATTCTCAACCCTGTTATACATCTGATATTGATTGGATTTATTTTGAACGATTGTATTGTTACGATTGGTACTTAATGAGAGAATGTATATTACATCACTGATTAAAGTTCGGAGTTCAGTTCAGTCTGTATTCATTCCGTCTGAATAATTGTGCTAGTGGAGAAATATTGGGTAATTCAATTTGTCTATTTTGTATTTTACTGCATCAGCGTCTTTCTGCTTTGAATTGAAAGTATAAAGTCATTTTATGTGAAACTGAAGCATATGCTTTAATTTAATATCATAGCAAATTTAAATTTATTGTTGTGTAAAAAAAGTAATCCCATATTAATATTTTAAATAAGGAAATCGCTTTTTTTTAACACACTTTAAACGACAAAACAAATCTTTTGACTAAAATGTACAGTATATACAGTGCATTTCAACTAAAGCATTGCAAAATTTATTTAATTTCTTCAATGATAAAAGATGCAATTACAAAATTGTAAGCAAGTTAATTTTGTTAAGCATAATTGTATAAAATTAAATGCGCAGTTTATTATACCCAAATGACTCTTTAATACAAAAATACCATCTATGTTACCTAAATTAATCATATTCAAAGAATGAATATTTTCATTACCGTATATATTTGTAATTATTATTCAAATAAATAACATAAATACTACAGCAAATGTTTCATAAATATGATGTAGAACAATTTGAAAATCACCTAACAATTTAGACATGCACTCAACATCATTATATGTCACAACCGTAAACTAAACTGCCATTTTTCCAGAATGATATTTTTATGTGTATACTTCTTACTTCACTAAGAGAAATGTCAAAGCGTTTTTTCTTTTTAAATTCTTTATATAAAATTTAATTTTGTTTGTGTGTGGGTTTGTTTGTTTGCCAATTCATAGAGGGCTAATTTATCAATATGCAGTCATCAGATCGAGTTGAAATTTGACAGATAGACTCGTTGTTGATGATAATGCATTATTTTAATTTTTGGGGGCTGCAACTAAAAGGTCACTTTTACACACGCTTCTATTACGGTTTAATAGGACTTATTAACCTATTTGTCGTCATCCAATTAAACTGAAATTTTACAGATAGACTTATTGACAAAGAGAATCAAGTTTTTGGGGCTGATACTGAAAGGCCGCTTTTCACACCCACTTATTGACGCTTTGAAGGATTAATTAACCAACTTGCTGTCATCCAAACAAGCTGAAACTTGACAGTTAGACTCGACATTATATAATATGCCACTATATAGCAAACAAAGACTAGTGGTCAACCACTATGAAAAGTCAATCTGAGCTCAAAATTGCTTAAATAAATTGCAGTAGAAGATAAAAGTTGACAATACTTGTAAACAATTAAAAAAAAAAAAAAAAAAATAATAATAATAATAATAAATAAAAAAAAACACGTTGTTTTTATGGCTTAATAAACAGTTGAATCGGTTATTTAAAAAAAAGAAAAATCTAAAATTACTAACGTGCAACTCTGGAAAATAAAGAAAAACTTATCTTGCTGAATGCGATTTCTTAAATAAATGGAAAACTTTTTACCCGAACCCTTGTAAAGTGATCCAGTTTCAGGCGGTTCTTTTCTTAAACTATTTGTGTGCCCTCAAAAAATATATCATTACTAAAATCTCATTTTTGGAAAATATGAGCAGTTAGGTTCTTAAAATAAATTATTCAATTTGTCTAGCTAAATTAATATGCATTTTACTTCGAAAGAAAATTAATCCAAGAAAAATTAGGTTATAAGGAAATTCTAGCTGAGAGGCATAAGAGTAATTATAGAAACACCATTACCACCTTCCATTCCGATTTTGACCTTTACAACACCTAACAGGGATATATTTATAAAAAGATAGAGAAGAAAAATAAAGATAAGTGCGTTGTTGAAAATGAGGTTTGGAGGTCTACTGAATGTCACTGGGTGAATCCCCGTTAATATTTTAAAGATAATTTTGCCTACTCTATAATAATAATAATAATAATAAAATAAAATAAAAAACAAGATAAATATGACTTGATTTTTGTTAACTATATCACGTCTTTAAGAGTCTACATTTCGCGCATGGTTTCGGTTTTGTAAGGCGTCCCTGATGTGTCAAAAAGTACATTTATGTTGATCCGTCCTATCTAATATATGAACAACATTTTGCCTCCTGTTTTCTGATAAAAGTGTGGGGAGGAGACCTCATATTATGTTTGACCTTGAAAGTTCGTTGGTGTTACTATTTTATTGATTGTTCGTCAACCTTTCCATTATCTTTCGATTTTCAAGGTCATCGATTGAAAGGAATTCTCACTAACTTCGTGAATTTTAAATAAACCTCGAAGCAAGTTTATCTCTAGAGAAAAATTAATATTGTTCTCTGATTATAAAAAGGAGCTATTAATTTAATAGGAAAGTCTAGCTTGCGGAAAAATTTCAAATTAAATGTTTTATTCCCTACTAGTTGTATTGCTTTTGAAGAGAGAATTACGTACTGTGGTAATTTCATTGATAAATGTCTGACTAGTTACTACTATTTCTCTTTTGAAATACTGTATATGAAAAATAAATTACTTTGTCGTATTAAATTAAACAAATTATTACACATTATAACTACTGTAATAATTTCCTGAGTTGCTATTTACACTTTTTATATAACTTTGGAGTTGGTACTAATTCCCTTCATTAACAAGGCTTTCAGTCGTTTTGTTTAAATAAAATGAAACACTTCAAAATCTGATAGCCTTTACGTCGAGCCAGCGAATAAGATTACTTGGCGTTATTTCATCTGGCAGACTGTATGTCAAATACATGTTTTTATATTGACATTTTTGCATTTTTTGACTCCCCTTCTAATGATGTACTTCACTTGGCAGTTTTATAATTGAATTTAATTGAGGCTTTATCATATTTTTTGATTTTCAGCCCGTCAAATACATTACACTCAAATTCTGCTGTCAACATTTCACGCTCGAAGCGACGCACAGTGGGACAGAAGGGGTGAAAACCTGGCCAAAATTTAGAATTGCATTTATGGAAACCATATGTTGATAGTAGCGTTTCTAATGTGCTTATGAATGCTTATAAAAATATACTAACCCCTCTAAATTTGATTTTATAGACAAATTTTAATCATTTTTGGGTAAAAATTACTATTTACATGGCGATATCTGAATTTTTTTCACCTAAAGTTACTTCCAAAATTTAACTTTTAATTAAAGTTTTCTGTTAAAATTAATAATTATGTGCATTAATTAAAAAAATATCTTTATAACATTTTTTATTATATTGTTTTCAGCACTTTACAAACAATACGTTACACAACGTTTATAAAAAATTGCAAATCTTGACATTAAAATCAACTTCAAATTGCAGCGCTATGCATCACTTAAAAATCTCAATTATAGTTTTTAACCATAAAAATTGTAGATAAAATTTATATGGTAATATATTTTACACAAAACTTTAAATAAGAAAGCAAACATTACAATCTGTTCAAACACGACAGACAATTCTATTATAAGTGTTCCAATGGGCATTAGCGAGTTATTTATTATTGCCGGTCAATGAACTAATACTTTATGTTTGATTATGATTGATGGCATTTATAACCACGAATAGAGTTCCATATACAATTTTGTCGTTTACAAACAATGTGCCCAAAAATATTTCCTCGGGAATGTCATAGCTTCTCGATATAGTTTGAAGTATGACATGAAAATGTACTATTATTTTCCGGTTTATACCAGTTAAGTCTGCAAAAAGTTTGCTATTTGTACCGACTATAGCGTTACTATAGAACCGACTTGCAGTATTGCCATAATTAGAATTCCCGTAACCAGGTTTTGGTTTATCGGTGCTTAGTCCGATTTCATTTTTATATAAACCTCTTATTCACTACGGCTTGAACTTTCGCCACAACCCCATTTGATTTCAAGTTTTACTTTATGCAATTGCTCATTTGAATATTTTTTAAGATCATTTGATTTACTTTCGACAATACGTTCAGCTGTATGATTCAGTTAAGAATGAACAGCAACCTCTTCTTTTAACTCATTGCATTGTAAAGAACTATTTTGTGGACAATTATCTCTTCTTTGCTCTTTGTATGGCTTTTCAAGAAGGAAAAGTGTTTTCACTGTGACTTCAAATTACATAATATTGATGTCGAGAAATTTTGTTTCAACTATCACCGACTATGCTACAACCACTGAAATTTGATCACCAACATGTTTTTCGCTTTCTGAAAATGATTTGATATATTTTCAAGTACTTGATGGGGAAATAAATGCTGCATCTTTGACGACTTTGGACGCATATATTTTTTCACTAGCCCCGAGAATCTTTTATGTTTCATAGGCGTGTTTCGTAGGCATTCTGGAGTTACTTCTGAACGTATAAATTCTGTTTTTCTACATTTTGATCTTTCACTGCTTTCCAGAAAGTCTGAAATTTGTCTACCAAATCATTTGCTTACATACAAGGAAAAGTAAATACCTTCATTTTGTCATTCTTTACTTTTAATTTGGAAAACACTTCGGTTCTGTTGCAGATTTACCATTTTTTCTGCTAGGGGTTCAAAGATTGTATCAAAATAGCTTGGATTTGAGATAAATATTCATTCGGCTAGTTTGCAATTTTTAGTATTGCAAGTTCCAAGTTTTTTACTTTTGTTTTAAAGAGAGTAGAAGCTGGCATGTTGGAAATTATATAAAACAATGTCCTTTTTCTTACATTTTTATAATTTTCTTTTGAACTTTTACACAATAAACTACTTTAAAAATCTAAAGGATTTTCAGAATATCATAAAATTTATTTTTAAACTTGATTGTATGTTATGTTTGAAAACTTTTTTTTTTTTTTAACTATTTTTCTTAGATTTATATACGGTTCTCACAACTATTAAAATAAACAATCTTCATATATTTTTTTCCAGTAAATTGAAATTAAATTATACTTTAATTAAATATTAATAAATTGAAGCTCAACTTCAACTTTACATATTTTAATAACTATAAACTTAAAAATAATTTCATTAGCTCATTAAATTTGCTTGCAACGTGCCTTTGTTTTTTAGATCATATTCTTAATGCAGTTATTAATAAGTGAAGTTATTTGTGTTTTGTTTGGAATGGTTTTACAGTTTAATCGGCAAATTTCGGCAAGATGTGCAAACGGTTTCTAGTACAAAATTAAATGCTCTTTTAAGCTGTATAAAAAGTTGGATGACCCAAGGTGACCTTATCAAACTTTTTTACTAATATCTGTACAAGGTCATAAAAAAATGTAGTATATACTGGAGGTGTTTTTTCAAAAATAAATTTAAAAAAATATTTAAATTAACCCAAAAATTAAGAAAAAAATGTGCTACGTTCTACTAATCACTTGTTATCGACTTTATGGCAAAATTTTACTTTTTAGATAAAAGCAAAAGTAAAAGATGCGTCCTGTAAAAGCAGTCGTTCTGAAGAAAATATGCGCTTTGTTGAAAACTTTTCTGAAAGTTCCAACTTTCACCCTTAACAGCTGCGCCAAAAAACTCATAAAGCAGCAAAAAAGGGTGGAACCAGATGCTCAAGATACTTATTAACAAAACCATGTGGTTTGAATATGAAAATTGTTATCATTATTATTTTTTAAAATAATTTTTTTTTATTTTTGACTAGCTTTTTCGTCATTCTGCCCCACTGTGCGATGAAAAGGTTGAAAAATGGACATAAAAAGCCCATTTAGCCAATTTAATTATTAGTCTTTTATTAAATTCCATAAATTGTGTTTCTGTTTGTTGTAAAAATTATATTTAGAAGGTGATTCTGAAAAGAAACACTGAAACAAAAAGAAACAAACAAAAAACAAACATCCTCAAACAGGGCATGTATTTTAAAGTGCAACTTAGGATTAATATATTTAGTGAGGACTCTACTATTAAAAATATAAACCGTTTTTATATTAGAAAGATTCATAGTAGTATTTGATTTGACCTCTGAAGATTTTAATTCATTCTCCAACCTTGAATATAACAGAAATGAAAGAAGATGTCTGAGCATGCAGACAGATAAAACGAAAGAAGACCTATGAAGTTTCAATTTTTCATTTGGAAAAGTAAAAAGGAATAGTTAACTTAACTGTTTAATTGACTCTGCATTAGTGAGATTCTTATTTTGTATATATCATACCACCTTTTATGTAATTGGGCACTTTTCTGTTGCAGACATCAGAGTCAGACATCACAAGTGTGATATTTCATGAAGAAAAAGATTATCAAACAGGTTGGAAGATTTTATGACGACTATGTTTTACTTTCTAAATTATATCTTCAGGGGCGTAACCAGAGATCTTTTTCGGGAGGGGATATGAGATTATAAGTCAACAAATCATACATTTATTTTTGTTATCTATGTCAAATGTATTTATTAATCCAAATTACAGGTAATTTTTTAACGTATATTTAGAAATTTAAAAACATTAAAATCAATGTACTATTTTAAAGAAAAAAAATCCTTTGATTTTTGTGTTCTAATTGTAATTAGAAAAATTTCGGGAGGGATATATCCCCATATCCCACCCCCGGTTACGAACCTGTATATATTATTTCTACTTGCATTTTTAAGTTTTTATATATAGAACGATAATAGTGTAGTAAAGCATATAAATTTTTAGTGCGTGAAAGAAATAATGATTCACTAATGGAGGAAGGTTGTGGATGGTTTCTTATAGGTATTGATGTTAAATGGTAACCCTCTTTTAGGTTTTATTTACAAAAACATATATGTCATAAATGTGTTAAACTGAACAATAAACAACTATTTGTAATTGAACAGGACTAAATTATAAAATCCGATGGGTTGAATTATTCCTTATATTTCATTTATTATCTTCATCAAAAAAAGTAATCGAATAATTTAGATGATTAAGTAAAAATCTAGACTTAAGTAAGCAATAATTACCTTTCAAATACCTAATGAACAAAAACATATCTTACGAAAATAATCTGACTGATTATGTAATTACAACGACATACAGCGATAAGAGAGAATTTCTTTGGTGCTCTTGAATCAGATAAATGCAACCTTGAAATTTCACTTCTTTCTTAAATTAATTTATAATTAAATGTTCTTTGTACAGCTAAAAGACACTAATTTTAAAGCTAAGGAAAAATTGTGTTTTCAGACTTACCCTCATTATTAATTTAATTTTAGTTTATAAGAATGTAGTTTGCTCGGTATTCGATAAAGCCAATGACTTGGACGATAAGTTTCACAGTATTTATATTGATATTTGTTTAGAACCCTACATAATGAATTGATAACTAGTGTTTCACGTCTATCACATGAAATGATTCTTAACAGTCTACGTACTCCCACATTTTTGGGTCACACTGCTGAAACAAGTACTATCTGTCTAAGAAAAGAGTAGCTCCCGCCAGAAAGTTAAGATGGCGGTGGTTGCTATAGAAACAAGGCTATTCGATTTAGAATAGGGGTGTTGCATGCGGTTACAATACGACATTAGTACGGTGATGAAAAATATTTTATTTGTATCAATCCTTTTTTAATGATCAATGGAAATAGATGTTGCCTCCTCATGGCCTACCCTTTCAATTATTCAATTTACCTATCAGACAGCTTCAATTCACGTAGATCCATTTCACTAAGTCTTCATTATCGACACTATTTTCTTTTGTGGATGATATTTTAACATTAATCTTGCATATAACTACGGGTGCTGTATTTTTGGTAAGCTCAATAAGGTGGAAATTTTAATAACAAATACTCCAAACACTTCAAAAATTTTAAGACCAATTTTCTTGGTGATGATATTTTGCCCCTTCATTTGAATTTTTCATCGATATAAGTCTAGAACTGTATATTATAAATGCATGAACATTTTTACATGTTTTTTTTTGTTTTTTAATCGATGTGTTAATTTAAAAAATTCTAGAATTTTTTTAAAGAAATTGGTGATATATTATTTGAAGTTTTGAAGTCAAACTTTTTTTTTTTTAATTATAATTATGTTTTAAAAAAAATTAAACAGACAATTTATTTTACAATTATTTATGACCAATTTAGTATCGAAAATTAAACTGTAACTATTACATCACAGTGAAAGTTACTTAAATATTAATATAGAATAATTACTTTAAGAGTTACGTTCATCCTCATCATTGATTCACAGACCTACTCTGTAACGGTGTAAGAGGGCATTAGCATCGCATAAATTTTATTTTGATTGTGGAAGTCCTGGACGAAATTTGATAAAAGCAAAAAAAGTTTCAACATGAAATCTCTACGATATTCTTTTAGTTCTCTGTGTTTATCCCACTCTAACCGATTCAACATTACCTAACATATTAAAACGCTGTTAATCTTCAATATTTCCGGTATTACAGTAAAAAAATGCTAAGGTCAGTTATTTGATCATGTTTGCCAAGTCCCTAATAAAATATTCATTGGCGTTATCGCATCTTATCTTCTTCACTGTCGGATTAACTTTCACAAAAACTTCTTCTGCAACTTCACTTTTATTTTTCAATAAACGTATTTCAGTAAAAAGCGAATAATCATCGTTAAGAGTCATAAAGTTGGATTCACCAGAAAAAGTTTTTGGATCAATAAGACCACAGACATCAGAATGGATAGTAGCCTTGGGATTAGATTATCTTTTTCTAGGTCCTTTTCTTTTTGAGGTTGCACATTGTGCTCGTACACAAATTCCACAAATCGAAGTCGGTGTAGGTTATTTCACGTCTTTCAACAATTTATCACTTGAATGACCTAAACGACGATGCCAGAGTTCGTTATCACTTTTTTTTTTTTTTACTCTAGAACAGTTTCACTATCAGGAACAAAGTAACCAGTCGAATCACTCTCACCAAAACAAACACGTTTTCTTCCTTTTTGCAATAAAGACTTTCTCATTCTTAAAAATAACTGAATAATTTGCATTTTTAATATTTCTGACTGAAATTAACTGTCCAGTTAAATACGGAAGATCAAGTACATCCAGGAGAGTAATTTCCAGTCCGTTTGATAATTTTCCAACTATGTTTCTAACAAATTTGATTTAAAGAGTTGTTAGCTTTGAGGCGCACTTGATATTATATGAAGCTGGTGATTTTGACTTACAATAACTACCTTCTCATCCAAATCGAAAAAGTTTTAATTTCGCCTGTAAACAGCGAGATTCCAAACAGTTCTTTCTTGGAGCATATTCTGTCCGCTAAAAACAAAAAGCCAAGCTCTTTCTCTCAAAAATCGGAACAGAAATAAAAAGCAATCAAGAAAAAAAAAGGCCTTTATCTATAACTGCATATTAAAACGATTTACAACCACATTCTTCTAAAATAAAATAGACAAAATAAAGACACCAGGTTGGATCGCAAAAGTGTATTTGAATTGTAAAAATCTACAACTAAACTATTAAAAATATCTTACACATATTTATAACCTGTAAGAGAACGTTAAAGAGAGCTAGTGGCAGCACCAATCATAATAAATAATAAAATAAAATAATAGTAAAATAAAGATGATGCAATTCAATGCTAGGATTACAATATCTAACAGTCTCGTTTAATACATACCCTAAATTTGTAAGTGGCTTTTTCACGATCAAGAATTAAAAGTGAAGGTGTATATTGAATCAAATTCATGGCAAGGAAGATTATTGAATGAAATTTTCACTTTCACAATATTAAAAGAAATTTTATTTTTCGGGCTTATTAAATTAAAGTGGTTGTTATATTTATTATTTTTCAACGGGGACTTTAGGCGCCTTACAAATAACTTGTTCTGATAGAAAAAGCAGATCTCGAAGCATCCTCGAATGTAGCCTTATATGTGAATAGGTTGTCGGAAATGATGACGTATGTATGTTTTTAAATTTATCTGCATAATCTCGTCTGTACTACTTTTATTTTCAGTTACTCACAAGTTAACATAGAGTAATGAAAATATTGGATTAGGTTAAAAAAAATGCGATTTTTTTTCTTTTTTTTTTTCTTTTTTTTTTTTTCCAGCTTTCCACGTTTTGGAACATGCTGAGTTCAAAAAAGTTGTTTAGAAAAAATTTCTGCGTGTCTGTGGTCAGCATAACTCCCGAACGAATTGACTTAATTTAAAATTTTGTGTACAGGTTATTGGTGGCCATAGGACCTAGCATTAAGGTTTTCGTCAAACTTGCGCATACACATAACATATCTCCCATTAAAAAATTTATGTTTTCGGCAATTGCCAAATAATTATTAAACCTTAATAGTTATTACTAAAATTTACCATTAGTAAAAAAAAAAATTACCAGAAAACCGAAAAATTATAGATATGAGGTTTGTGTTTATCATTTCATTATTTGCATTTCCAAAACGTTGAATACTGACTTGGTGATGCTTTGTTGGAACTCTCGTTTAATGCATAGCTTAAATTTGATTCGTGTTCTTCGCAGTCAGCTTTTTCCGAACTTTTAGAATTAATTAATCTTTTATAATGTAGAGTATCCCTAAAAATAGTTCGCTTTAATTATATTTTCAACTAGAAACTAAATGAAGAGAAAAGATTTCCCCGTTTAATTCTTATATACCAGGTTTCAGGTACCAATAGGGGAGAGTTCCCCAAAACGGGATAGGCGGGCAAAACGGGATATTGAGCCTCGGATCTTGACTGGTAGTGCTATCTCGCTGGAGAAAGGCTAAACTGGTTCCCTGTGCTTCTCCATCCTTCGGAACAATTCCGGTAAATACTGTGTTTTGTTCATAGCTCATTTAACAACAATTTCATGTATTTAAATATTGCAAGTGAGTGACGGTTCAGGGGTCAGCCATTTATATTGTCAAAAGCATCACGGTCGGGCAAAACGGGACACTTTTGGGGTGCCCAAACCGGGATACAATTTTGATGTGTCCCATTTTATCCGACCATTTCCATTACTGTTTTGGCAATGTGTTTAAGTTATTTAAATTGAAATAAGTAATGAATTAAAATATGTATAATCAATTACAACAATTTATTTTAATTTTAAATAATTATATTTTCGAAATAAAATAATTTACTTTACTTTTGGGGTACAAATAATTGGCCTGATTTATGTACAAAATTTAGTTATAGGTTAAAACTGTAAGTCAGAAAAATGTTTTGACCAAAAATTTAAGTTTTAAATTCAAAATGTTGAGTTTTTTTTTTTTTAAATCTCTTTTATGGGGGCGGCGTATACAAAAATAAACCAGAAAACCACACGTTGTGCGCACTATAATATTATAAAAACATAAGCTAAACATCAATTATAACAGGAAGCCCATATAAACTTGAGTTGGAAGAAGAGCGTGAAAAAAAAGAACGAGAAAGAACTCAAAAGCTGAAAAAAAGGGCTGCCAAAACTGGTCTCTTGATTGTTCCGAAGAGAAAACAAACGAGGCGTTAAAGAAAACCAAGTGGAAATGCAAAACAGGCAGATAAAGTTAAAAAATTTTACTTTGAATCTGAATTTTTTTTCAAACATCGAAGAAAATGGACCTAACATAAAAAAACCTAAAAAAAAAATTTAAAAAAAAAAAAAAAAAAAAAAAAAAAAAATCATCAGTTAGCCAAGGTTGGACGTCGTCGTCTTCAGAAGATGAAGCTCACGAAGCCTGTTCCAGAGCAAAAGAAGAAGACGACCCATTTTTATGCGATTTCTGTGTTATGTAATTTTTCAAATTTACAATTAAAAAGTTTCTTCCTATAAAAACGTAGCCTATTTTTGTTCTAAAAACTAAATCAAAAGTAAAATCAGCAAAAACCTAATAACAAAAAAATCCCTATCCCTTTTTACCCACCCTTGGTAGGGTAAAACGGGATCGTGTAAGACTTTGTGAAACCAGTATTTTCACATAAATATTATTGAACAAATGTGACAAAGGTCTTATTTTAAGTAGTTGAAAAGGTATACTTTTAAATGACGTCTAGCTTTGGAATGTACCTTGTACACAACAAGAAATAAAGGGAAGAATAGATAAGCTATCCCGTTTTGGGGTACTTTCCCCTACTTAAGTTAAAAAGGAAAAAAATTAAAAAAAGTGTTAGAAGATATTAATTTTTCAATGTCACAACTTGAGGTATCTAGAGGTTATATATACACCATTTAATTTTTAACTATTGATACGCCATAACGTAAGTACTCATAACAAATAAAATATTTTTTAAGCTTATTATCTTCAATCTTTTTTAAATTCATTAATTATCAAAGACGGGATATTACCCTTAAAAGTTAATTTGATTCAATTTCTCAATAATTAATTTTTAAAAGTGTCTTTTTCAAACTTTGAGATTTTCAGATAAAATCTTTGCTTTTTATCAGTATCTTATAGCATTTTTTATCTTTGTCTAGCTAAAAATATCTTATTAGTACGTAATTTTTTTTCTGCTTGTGGTTTCCTAATAACTAATGCAGTTTTACCCTCCCCCCCCCCTCCCTTCTCCCCAATAATTTAAGACCAAGGTTAAATGTGTAATTTTACTAATAAGATATTCAATATGAGTACATTTTAAAATAGATTAGCGATCTTCTTAGAATCGTAGACTTTTCTAAATGTTCTTGGTTATTTCTACATATCCTAATACATTAAGAATTCCACATGAGTACATACGGATTACATAACATATGCGTATTACGTAATATTTCCTGTATATCGATTATGCAATACGTTAATTACATGAACCAACTGAATTTTTTCTTGACTATATTCAAATGTTAAACAATTAAGTGCTATTTGAATGCCACTTAAGTCTTTTTATGTAATGGTGTTTTTAGATTTACTTTTTTATTTCTCTGCGCCGTTTTAAATAGCGAGATTTTATAGGGGTGAAAGAAAAAAGTTAAAATCTTGGGCTATGCCTCAACATCATTTAATACTTCATAATACATTATATATTTTTTATTTGACACCCTAATTTATGACTGGTATATTATTTCGAGGAATTTTACGACCTATCGTATAATGATCTACATTGAAATATTTAAGTTGAAAATATTGAAATTCACATTTTAAAACATATTTAAAATCTGACTGTACTATTAAAATGCAATCATGGGAAATGTCGAATCGTACTACGTTATTATAGTTGATTGATTTTTTAGTATGTATAACCCAATATTTTAAACTATCATTCTCGGAAATGTTATAAAATTGTTGATTTAAAATATAGAACCGTCACGTTATGTATTTGAAGTAAAATGTGTTGTATGAGTCTTCCAGATAAGAATTCAGTCGACGAAGTACTTTATTTTTTTATTCAATTAGGTTCTTCTATAAGTTTATGGGCCGACCAAACGGTATAATGGTTAGTGTGCAAACTTCTAGGCCGCGAGGTTGCGGGTTCGAGTCCCGTGTTAGACATGGGTGTTTGTAAATGTATGTTGGCTTGTCTAATGACGAATGTTTCGGCGCATTATAGCCCTCGTATTGCTGACGGTGCCAGATAATCTGAAAACAACCAACCTATAAGTTTATGTAAAACACAAAATAATGAACGAAAATCTATTTTGTTTAGCTTGCGGAGAGTAAAATTTAAAACAAAAGAAAAGTTTATATGTATATATATATATATATAAGTAATTGTTATGATCTGGTTTTTATCCGACATCGCTAAAGTATTACTTGTATGTTGTTAGTTATATAGGTCGTTATTATTTCACTAATAATATATTATATAGGTTGATAATATATTATATAGGTTATATAGGTGGTTTTTATTTCACTAACCTAAGGGAAAAAAAAGTATTAAAATTTATTATTTAATTAAAACTATATTTTGAAACTTTTAACGTATATTTTTCAACGTAAAGGAACATTGCATATGAACTAACTAGTTAAATAACTATATTATCTGAGAGAGATAAAACGTTTTATGTAAATATAATTCCATCATTACGAACACTCGCTATATATTTAATAAGATTGCAATATATTAAATAATTTTCTAGTATGCTTTTATGTCGTTCTGATATTTTTTTCATTGCGCAAAAAGATCTAAATAAAAAATGAACTGCACCAAAATTTCGTTACATCCCAAATATTCCCAATCTCACGGAAGAATTTAAAAAAATTAATTGAGGGAACTTCTTTGCATTTCAAATATGAATAGATGAAGTCTCGAATTTTGAAAACACCTTCTTAGAAAGCACAATTCCGTTTGTGTCTATTTATTTTTTAAAGCAGAAATTACGTAGCGACACCGAACCGGTGTGAATTGAATAAGAGACGTCTTAATGCTAGGCGCGTATTTTACCTCTGATCCAGGAGCGTTACTCGATCACTAAATAAAACTTACAAAGGAATGAATTTGATGCAAAAAACTGAGATGTAAAATGCATAGCTCATTTTAATATTCGTTTGTGACTCTCTGAATCTACGAATATCTAAAAAAAAAAAAAAAAAAAATTAAATGCAAAAGTTGCGTGCTATTTATGTTTGACCTTTAACAAACAGGCATTTGAAATTAAAATGACTAAACTATATTAATAATTTAATAACTTATAGCTAAAAACCCAATTTTTCTAACATTAGTTAATTATTCTCTTGTCATCATTTCAATTCCTTGGAAAATTATGTAATTTGACATCTCGTTTTTTTTTTTCGGATCGTCTTTTTTCTAAATACTCCTCTATATGCATTGTCAATTTTTATGTGTCATTGAAACTTATTAAGCTCAGATTAAGTTTTCATATACTAGAGGACAGGATGAAGTGAGCTCACTGAATATGCAGTAGGAACCGGTTCCCCTATGACTGTAAAGCATTGAGTGAGCTCAAATCAGGTTGTCTTCTAGTATAGTGTTTGACCACCGCAAAGAAAACTTCAATTCCTAACTAACTATTTACTTTCTTTTGCCCAAAAACTTAATTGTATACATTGTCACCCACAAAGAATCTATCTGCCAAGATAGAGTTCGATTCGATGACGGCAAGTGAGTTAATTAGCCTTTCAAAGATTTTGTATTGTCAACTTTAATAGGGAAATGTTTCAGTCATTAAATATCGGCAAATTAAACATGTTTGAACTAAGCTTAAGGATGATGTAAGGTAATAAGGATAACGTAAGGTAATATAAACGTGTGTAAAAGCTGCCTGTGAATGAGAGTCAGAAAACATAATATAAAGCAATGTCAGCGACAACGACTATAACGACTGTACCTGTCAAGTTTCAGCTCAATGACAGCAAGAGAGTTAACTAAACATAATAGTAGCGTGAGTGAAAGAGGTCTTTTAGCGATAGTCCCCAAAACTTGATAGAATGCATTGTCATTGACGTCAAATTTATCTGCCAAGTTTCAGCCCGATCGGATGATGGCAAGTAGGTTAATTAAGCATCCACAGATTTGGCTGGCAGCCACACCGACACACTACCATCCCGCCGCACAGTATGCTATCCATTAAGTTTTGAGCTCTAGAAAGGGTTATTTTTCTATACGAAAGCCTAAAATTGTACGTATACAAAAAAAAATTGATTTTTTTTTTTTTGTACAAAATTTATAAATATATTTAAATATATATTTATTTTCAGTCAGTAACTTACTAACTTAAAGATATCGGGTTACATTACTTACTAATTAAAATGAATCCATTACAAGGACTTAAATTGCCGTGGCCTGACGTTGTCCGGTACAATATGGTTGCGATTGAACTGTTTCCGTCGATTGCAAGTTCTGAACATCTTTCACCCTCTATCCTTGATGTCCCCACCTACAGTCAAAAAATATCGAAATGAAAATATGCTCCCGATAATTAAGGTAACAACAAAGAAAATACGGTACAAATTAGTTAATTTGATCACAAATTATAACATATCCGTGTTTAGTGCCGGAGCGAGGGGGGGAGGGGATATTCAAAACCTCATACGGACTTGTACGTTTCGAAGGTCAAGTGCGCAAAATTTCAATAATTAGAATAAAGATTTATATTTCTATGATAAAACAAATCAACAGACACTCTTCCTTACATATACGGATAGTAAAGTTTTTCTTAGTAACTTCTTCTTAACGTGTACAGAAAAAGTTATCAAAATACAAATGAGAATCATTTGCTATATTCAAACTCCAAATTCTCTGAATTTTTTATTTTTTTTTAATTCTAAAATGTTTTTATTTTTTGCTTTTATTACATAAGCAAATAAACTTTCGGGCTCCACGTGCATGTACCATAAAAGCAGCCTTTTCAAGGAACAACAAAAAACTAGCATTCATTTGAGGCTGACTCTCGACTGTAAAGATAAAAAAAAAGAAACATTTTAACAACCGTAATAGAATAAGTTCATGACTCTTTATTCTTACTAAATAGGGCTCCTTATCGTTTTTGTTTTTCAGATGTTTGAGATAAAAACACATTTTGGTTACAAAGTTTCTACTTACTCGGAAAGGATGTTTGGATTGATATTAAGATAGAACTGTGCTTAAGAGAAATTACAAATTCCAGTAGGTGAATGAATAAAAGTAATTATTGTGACTAATTGACCTCAGCTGAAACATGAAATTTTTTTTAGTTGAATCCATTTTGTGCTCAAACGGTTCTAGACACTGCTTTATCGTTATGTATTGTAATATTGTAGATTAATAATGTTTAGATATTTTTTTTTTGGTCAGTCATGTTAAAGTAGTGTAATATTGCCTTAAGAATGCGATAAGTATCGAAGGAATAAAAAGAGCGACTGTGCTATTTTAATAACTTCTTGTATTTATGTTTCATAATTTTATTTTCATTTTAACGAATATATATTTTAATAATTAAAAAATTTCAATCATAATATACATAAATAATTTATATCATGGTAAGTTAATACATAGTTTTATATTGTAATATTGAGAAGAAAAAAAAACTTTTAATGTGTTATATATTTTTACAAAGTAACTGCAAGTAAGATAACTGCAAGTAAAAAACAAACGGTATTTTTATATTTGACGAACATTTTAGATTTATAAAAATTATTGTATCGCAAAGGCAAAAAACCTCATTTATTTTGTACTAGCTGAATACCCATGAAATTTTACTGTGTGTATATTTGAACAACTAATAACTTAATCTATACTTATAGCATTTCAAATCTTTAGAAATTATCAAGATGATACAAAAGTGTTACTTAATTAACTTAATGTAGTAATAACACAAACTCTTATTAACGAAGAAAGATTTTCTAGTTTCATTCCTTTTAAACAGATATGCCAAAAAATTTTCACCTGAATATAAAGCAGGATTTAATTTCGACTATGCAGGTAGGATCGAATAGAGACTTAGTAAACTTAAAATGTTACCATACAATCGTAATTGTTGACAAACTATTTTTTACCAAAGAGCTTATTCTCGCATAGAAAAACCAATCGGGCCAATTGTAAGAATGTTGTTTAATAAAATTAAAAGTATCACTCAACTGAATGTCTTAAATTACCTACATACCTTAAATAAACTCCGTCAAAACACCGTAGAACTGTAATTAAAACTTTCGAAAATAACTTCCCGCGACTATATGAAAATATTAAGAAAGAAAGCAATCTACAAATTTAACTAGGGGTGTGGAACATTGCACAACTTTCAATTACACTATAATATTGACGTGGATTTGTGTTATTTACCATTTTTATATTTTCATCATTCGTTTAGAAAAAATTGCTAGTTTGTCGATATTTTTTGCGATAATTCTTGGATGGGTCTAAAAAAACCAGAAGGAAAAAAAAAAAAAAAACATCCGTCAAAATGGTGATTTTGGCGATATACTTTTCGATAATTCTTATATTATCCTTTCTTATAAGCGAAACTGAGGAGAGAAGAAAAAATGATCGTTGATGAGGTATGCTCAAGGAAAGAGAACTCAGTGTTAAAAATATCGTTTTTTCAACTTTTTAAGCCATTAAATCATTTTTACGGGAATTTCGGAGGTGGGGATGTTTAGAACACCTTAAGAGGCATCACCACAGCAATTTTGAACAAAATCGTTTGAGCTGTTTTTTAGCAATTAGTGAAAAATTGATTGATTTTTTCAATGGCAGATACCCTATGCGTATGAGCGATTTTGACGAAAATTTTAATGGTAGGTCTTTGTGCCGTCACCAACTTTCACATCAAATTTGAACATCGTAGGTCAATTTGTTCGGAGGTTATGCTGACCACGTACACACAGACATAAATTTTCTAGATCACTTTTTTTATATCAGAATATTTTTTTTATCAAATACTATACTTTCATTACCCTATGTACACATATGAGTAATTGAAATTAACAATGAGTTTAAACAACGTAAAAAGTTAAAAAGCAGTTAAAATCAAGAGATCTTAGATTCCCTAGTTATATCTGCTGAAATGCATAACATTTTTTAGCCCATGTCTATCTTTATGTTGTTCTAAATACATATTGCAATATTTATAAAAATTAGTAAAGCCGTTTTAACGTGACTTAATAACAAACGGCAAACTAACAAATTTATAAATCGATGTGGTACTATTAAACTCAGTTAACGTGAAATCGCTTAACATGAAATCCCATTTGAAGTAAAGGCAATCCTCCGTATTTAAAACTTAACGTTAATTTATTCGTTTAACACGAAATTCGGTTAACGCGAACAATTTCAGCGGCCCCATCGATTTCGCGTTAACGGGGTTTGACTGTAATTAAGTTAACATTTATAAAATAATGTGTTACGATTTTTAAATGTGTATTATATTTACTTTCGGTGCATGAACATCGAAATGTAAGTGAACAAAATTTTACTTCCACAAAACAATTACAGCATCTGAATTATTCTCTGAAAACAATAAAATAAAAAAAAAATAATAAAGAATTTTTATAGTTACAAATATTTGCATTATTTCTAAATTGAAACTAGACACACACACAAATTTCCATTACTCTATGATAAAGGTAATTTCATTTAAATTTTACATTGATTTATGTCATTTATCGTTTTCGTATTTTCGATAATTAAAAAAAAAAAAAAAAAAATGCTAATCTGGTGATATTTTTTTTTTTGCGATAATTATAACATTGAGGGGAAAAAATCCCGAATTGGCTAAATTGGTGTCTTATTTTTCTATAATTATTACATTATTCTTTCAGGTAAGTGAAACAGCGGAGAAACAGTCATTGATATATAATTCTCAAGGAAATTAAAGACGTTTATTGAATGTTTACAGGAATTTCGGATGTGAGGATGTCCAGAACATCTTAAAAGGCATTACCGCAGAGAATTTGGTCAAAATCCGTAGTGCATACCTGCCAACATTGGCATTTTCAAATTAGTACAATTTTTACGGAACAAATATTTGCATTCCTATGACTCGTGGAAAGTCAAATAGCGACAATATTTATGAATGTAATATAGAAATAATAGAAATTCTATTACAAATGCAAAAAAAAAAAAAAAAAAAATTGTATAGTATTAAATTGCTCTCAAATATAACAAATTGTTACATTTTAGCACAAAATGGAAATTATAAAATAAAAAAAACTAACTTGGATTTAAAAATAAATCAAATTTAAACTTTACGATGAAATCTCTCATGAGGTTTAAGATTTAGTCTACATTGTTATATCTACATTACACCTAAATAAAACATGCTTTATGACACAAAAACTCTAGTGAAACATACAATGAGTTGGTGGTATTCAAAGTGTTTAATCACACGCACAAATATCAATTATGCAGGCTTTCAAATTCGTATTATTACATTTGATGTTGTCACTGTGCTTTTTAGAATTGATATGAACTTCGACATCAGTAAATCCTCCATGAGAAATCTTAATATCAGATGCATAGATAGAGCAGAATGCAAAATTTGTTTCTTTGTTTGAATTTCTGATGATTAGAAGTAAACCGCTTGGTTTGAAGTAAACTCCAAAAAAACTTGATATTTTCTGGAATTTTACACCAGGATTGTTTAACTTGGATATTTTAAAATAAATAATTAAGACTAACAAAGAAGCTGAAATCCGAAAGTGCTTTAATCTCTAAAGTCCGAGAAAACGAAACAGTCGTTCGGTGAGTGCCGCCAAAACAATTGAAAACGGGGGCGTCGCGATTTAGTGCGCAGCGTTGGAGTACGGTCCAAAAGAAGAAAGAATAAAAATAAACTAAAGCACTTTCAGTTTTCTACTTTATTATCTCTAAAGTTCGAGACAACGAAACAGTTGCTTGGTTCGCCAAATCCCGTCGGCAACACAGATGAAAACAATGAATTTCCGGCGCCGCGCTTAAGTACTTTTATTATATACGCGGAACATTATTGTACGGTCCAAACAGAAGGAAGAACCACAATCTAAAGCATTTTTGGTTTTCAGATTCTTTGTTAATCCCTTAAGTCTGAGGCAAAGCAATAGTTGTTTGGTTCGCCAGGTCCCGTTGGCAACACAAATGAAAACTGCATCCCCGGCGCCGTGTTTAGTGCTATTATTTACGCGCAAGTCCAGTACTATTATTTACGTTTTGGAGTCCAGTCCAAAAGAAGGTAGAATTAAAAAACTAAAGCACTTTCGGTTTTCTGCTTCTATATTAATCTGTAAAGCCCGAAAAATCGAAGCAGTGGTTTGGTTTGCCAAATCTAGTCGGCAACAGAAAAGAAAACAATGCATCCTCGCCAACGCGCTTTAGTGCTGAACATATGCGCAATCTTGGAGTGTGAATAAATATTTTGACGGACGCGGCAGCTTTGGAAAATCGTTTCGGTTTCGTTGGTGACTTTAAAAAATATTTATAATAATAATAAAAAAAAAAAACGGTTTTAGGGGAAAAACGAAAAGTACCGTGAAATCCGTACGATTTTTTTAGCTGTTCGTACACCCGTACAAAATAGTAAAAATCCGTACATTGTACGGATGATTCGTACAAGTTGGCAGGTATGGTAGTGCCGTTTCTTGGTAATTTCTAAAAAGTATAAATATTTCAATGCACATTGCTACCTTATGCCCTTAGAAACCTTAGATAGATCCCATGATCTCCACTAACCCATATACAAATCTTCAACATCGTAGAACCGTCCGTTTGAGAAATACGTAGGCATTTTTTCTACACCACTTTTATTTAACTCATAATGGTCAAAGCATGTAAGAATATAAAAAAAAAACTGACCGAATGTAGTACTTTCATTGTCTTTTGAAAGTAAAAACTCATTCAATTAACTATAATGAAATAGCATTTCTCTTCCATGAAATTTTAAAATACTGCTACGCTCTTTTCTCGATTGAATATCTTGAAAGTTGAAGAAATGGAATCATTGTATGTATTCAGTGGAAAATTAATATTCCATATCAAATGTCAATGAGCATGCCATTTAACGATGTTTTCGAAAACATTTTAAAAAAAAGTTATCTTTTTGACCAAAAAATAACATTTAAAATGTGCATAGTAAAACATTTTAAATACATTAAAAAATACAACATGTAATGTAATTTACCTAGAGCACACAACATTTATATTTTAAACATGTAAATGAAATAAAACTGATACATGACTTTCATTTCTGCTGTTGTTCATACAAAGTTTGTTTAGAGGTTTATGATGCTCTTCACTATTTTATATATTTGAAGTACCATTGTAATCGTCTTTGTTTTCAATTACCCTTTCTGTAATATATATTTCTCTTCCCTTGAGAATTGTTTATCAATGACTGTTTTCCTCTGTTTAACTTACACGAATAGAATGATGTAATAATTAGCACCAACAATATCGTAAAACGCCATTTTCTAAATTATTAATGAAAAATGAAAACGAAAACAGTAAATTTAACCAATCTATGACAGATTTAAATGCAGTGACCCGTATCATAAATGTAAATGAAAGTTGTGCAATGTTACACACTTCTAGTTAAAAAGACTTTTTCAAAACACTGTAAAAATGAATTTAAAAATTAGCAATTGAAACTCAGTATAATTATTTATCATAATTACCTTAATTTTATCAAAATGGTTTCATATTTCTCTAACTAAGCCATTTTCATTCAATGTGAATACTTTGGCTTTATATTGTGATAATTTATATTAATAGAACCTGATACTCAAACGAAGTAAAATATAGATTTAATTAAAATATTTAGATTTTAAAATATTTTAGATTTAAGTACTTTCAAGTTAGTTACAGAACTGTTACGCATTTTGGGTTAATTTTAAAAAATATGCATAAGACTTTGAACAAATTGTCAAATTTACAGAATTACATAAAAATAAATGCAAAATTGTTTAAACAACTTTAGCACTCATTTTTTAAGCAGTATAGATATTAATGCAGATTGTATTTTATTTTAAAATCATTAAAAATAAAACAGTTAATAAATCAGGTCAATTTAGCTCAATTAATTTATAAACTCACTTATTTAATTTTTTATCTAAAATTTTCATTGATTTTTAAAAAAAGAAGTTTTTAAGTATAGGAGTTTGTTAAACCGTTTTTAGCTCGTAAGTTTCAATGATAATTTCATATGTCAAAATAAAATTCGAAAAAATATTTTTTAAAAAGCCGCTAAACAAATTACAAAGAAATATGAATTATGATATTTTCTTACACTGTAAAAAATTTTGTTCCACTTTGCACCAAAATTGGTTCCCATTTAGCTGCAACCAATATACCACCGTAATATACTTTTTTACGGTGCTTAGTTTCACGATTTAATGGTGCTTACGGTCCGAGGTAGCACCATTAAATCGTGATAATAAGCACCAAATGTTGGTTACAGCTAAATGGGAGCTAAATTTTGGTGCACGGTGGATCCAAAATTTTAACAGTGTAGAGCTACCTTTTTTACTTATTCCATACTGAGTTAAATAACTCATTTGTGATAGTAGTTATAAGATATTTAACACCACAAAATTATGATATTTAAATATATAAAACGTATGAATACCAAACTGTTTAATATTTTCTACTTATTAACACACAAAAATTCCAGTCTGTTAATGAACAATTATTTTAAATTCAAATTAATCTTTCCATTCTTCGCATCCTATTATTTTATATCAAGGAAGTATTGTTAGAGTAATAAATAGGATAAGAAACATATAATTTTACTTACTGAAATTCAATTTTCTTATTGAACAATAATGAATATTTATTGCTCATTATAGAATAATGAAAATTCTTCTTTAAAAAATTATACATTAAGTGCTCCACCGTTATATTTATAGCAGATGTAGCAGTTGGTTTTAAGATTATTAGCATAACTTGAGATATCTTCAAAATACAGATATGTATTCCTTTGGTACTGTTGAGGTAAATATTAATGTTTAAGTGCTTTTTCATATTTTTTGGTAACACTTAATGCTGAAAGCTTTCTTTCAGATGAAACAACAGATGTATTTCAGAACAAAACGGGTTCAAAAGAGTAAGTTCTCTTTTTAAATCATAGATGTCGCTTACCAACTAAGAACTTTTCTTTGAATCTCTCTGGATTAACGTGGAGTAGAAAATGCAATGTAGCCATCGGTAGGCTTGGGCGATGTTAACATTTCTGTATCGCGATATATCGGGAAGCAAACATCGCGATGTTACGATACATCACGATGTTAAATATTTTTTTTTTACAAAATACTATAAAACAATGTTTTCATAACAAGCATGTAGCGGAGAGTTATGCTTACTTAGCTTTGTAACATTTTAATTAATTTACGTACAGAAGTTTATATTAAATAACATGAGCAGCGACATAATTACTTTCAGGGGGATACATAAAGCACCCAAGGGGGTATAAGCCGGTTATTTTTAATTCGGATTTTTCAATTTCTCTATCTTAATGAAATTTTACTTTGTTATTATACAGGGAAATCGGGGAGTGGGAGAGGGGAGGACAAGTGCACTTCCTGGCTGTGCAAATGTTACTTTAGTTATTGGATATTCTTAACTATTAAATCAAAAACATACTTTATAATGGATATTTTATTACTTACTATATACAATATAACTATTAAGCAATAAAAATAAAATTAATGCATAACATTTAAAATTCTAATGATCTTTATTTTGTGCCAAAAAAATCTGCATTTCAGCATTTTTAAGAAGCAATGTTGGATTGAGTAATTAATCTTATGGAAATAAACTTTATTCAAATCGTACAAACTGAAAAAAAAAGTATAAAACATTTATTTACTTACCAGTCAGAAGAGAAAATCCTTCAACGTAAATGGGAAAAAAATCGTTTATAAGTATTTAAGCAATCAAACTTGAGAAACATAACTGTGATCCGTTCATGCGCTAGTTCATACTGACTTTGGCAGATATAACAAACCATCATAGTAATAAACAACCTGATTATTTTAACTGGGTAAGAATCAGACAGAAATTACCACACAAAAATACTGCAATCCCCTTGAAAAATAAATCAAAGCTCTCAAAGGGTAAAAATATTAGATAAAAAAAATCCTGAAGTTAATGTAAAAGATTTAAAAATACAAAAATGTAATATTTTATTTCTTCCTAGTTAGAGGGAAAAAAAATCAAAAATGAAGCACTAAAGTTTAGGGAATACTCAATTGAATTCCAAAAATAGAATATCAAGGTCTTATATCTGATGACAAATTACATAAAAATCAAAACGTTTTTCATGAGTTGAGAAAACAACAACAAAAAAATGTTCAAACAATAAAAGGAATACTTCTTTCATCGAATCTCCAATATTACTAGACTAACTGGCGCCTGAAAACCATCTCGTAATTTCAGTACTCAGCTGTAAAAACGAAATTGGAAATAAACGCGAGACCTTAAAAAAAAAATACATCGTAAAATTGAATAATAATTTCAACATGTCATACGTGCTTTTTTCCCCTTGAAATGTGCACTTTTTCCCAACTTTATTTTAAATTCCAAAAGCCAGGGGATGCAAAAGCGAATGCAACGTGTATTAAGTGATTAAGTTATCGATGCCATCTGTGGCGTTTTGTTTCTATTCAATCATGGAAACATCGCACATACCGGATACGATTACCACGATGCCGATACAGCAAAAGCAAATGGAAATCGTCTTAAACGGCGCGGTGTAGCTGTTACACTACGTTTCTATATAGTCTTGGATACACCGCGCATATGCAGGGAGGATTACTGCGATGTGGTGAAGTATCGTGTCTCAAGCGCTCTCGTCACAAAAGATCGTGATGTATCGGTTTAGGGAAAATAGTGACACCGGTTTGACGATGCTGATTTCACACCGGTTTTAGACGATGTATCGATACATCGCCCAAGCCTAGCCATCGGATACGTTCTGTTTGAAGTAAGTATATGTAAGTGAAAAGAAATAGTTTACGGAAAAGAGTTTAATAATTTCTTGAATAAATGGATACACCCACTTTAAGCTCACTAAACCAAATAAGTATGCGGCATAATATAAAATTAGCAATTGCCACAAATAAGTACCTAGGATATCACACACTTTAATTTCTGAAATTGAATATTCGATATTGCAATACCATACATAAAACAGTTTCCTGCAACTTTCACACAGTGGGGGAAAAAAATCTGAAAATATGTTGTAAAGTCATATTTGTCGAGTTTTAAAAATACCAGTTGGGAAAAATAATGCCTAAAAAAAGTACAAAAATATGAGCCGAATTGAACATATCTTGTGTTACTCAACCTTGTTATGTTTACCATTCAATAAAAAAATAGTTCTTTAACATTATTTTAAAACATTTCCTATGATTTGGTAACTAGATGACTGCATTGCAATTTAGCATTGCCGAGTACAATTATCTCTACTGTAAATTTAAATGAATTAGTTATAATGTAATTAGTAGGTGCTTACTCGGTATAGTAAAACATTAAAAAAGTTGCTGCGTAGTGTAAACATGTCATTGAAATTTAATCCTCGAAGTAATTTGTATAGTTATTCCTCCATAAGGAATTGCGGAGAGAAATTTATAAATCAATTTGTAACACTTAAAAGAGACATCAGTTTGTTCCAGACCTAATGCTTCATTTATTCTTCCGTAATATATACCAGTCTACTGTTTTCAAATATATTAATTTTTATAACAGTTATAATGACAGTAAAATTAATTAACAAAATTTGAAGGGAAAATAAGTTGGCGTTTCTTTATGTTTTTTTTTATAGATTAATAGCTTGTAAAAACAATTGTTTTCCTTCTTTTCAAATTGTGTTGATTAGTTAATATTACTGTTATTACACTTGTTATAAAAATGTATATATTTGAAAACAATACTTCAGCCAATATTATGGCAAAGAAAATGAAGCATATATACATCATTTGATCCCCAGTTTTCCCAGCAATACACAACATTTTTAAATTTATTAATAAAATTTAAAATGAAATATTTTTTAGGATGATAGTTTATAACCTATCCAAAACAAAATTAATTACAAAAAAATTAAAAAAAAAAAAAAAAAAAAATTATGTATTTGAATCAGAAATATAATTTAAAAATTATTTCAGGGAAAACAACTGTAGAATTTCGCCCATTCCCGTGACCGTCAGTGGGTTAAAGGGTGAAAAATATCCCGTTTTGTCATTAACATCTATTTTGAAAGAGACTTACAAACACAAGTAATGCTTTTCCACAGAAAATATTAATCAACAAATTATTTTTGACGTATGCATCTAGCATCTTTTTAGCCTCATCTTATTTCATGTTTGTTTTTAACTTTTTTGAAATCTTTGAAATAGAATGACTAATCATATATGTAATGAAATGTATTATTGTTAAAACAGAACATATTTTATACCAGGTATAAGGACAATAATATTAGCTAATTAACAAACTAATTGACAAAATTTGAAGGGAAAATAATTTGGTGTTTCTTTATTATTAATGTTTTTTTTTATAGATTAATAGCTTATGAAAACCTTTGCTTATTTTCTCTTCAAATTGTGTTAATTAGTTAATATTACTCTTATTACACGTGGTATAAAAATTTATATATTTGTAAACAGTACTTCGGCCTATATTGTGGCAAAAAAAATTTAGTATTAATTTCATGGAGCAGGGACACACAGAAGATCTCTTTAAAGGGTGAAAAATATCCCCTTTTGTCATCGTCATCTATTTTGAAAGAGACTTATAAGCACTGGTAATACTTTTCCACAGAAAAGGTTAATCAATAAATTATTTTCGGCATTCTCATAATGTTTCAAAGATCCAACTCGCTTGAAAATGTCCAGTTTTGGTTTGAACAAAGTATACCCATAGTATACATGTACACCATATACATTCTAATATACTCAATAGGGTGGTTCGAAAGAAAAAAAAAATATTTTTGAAACGCATGAAGTGAAAAAAGTTGATACACATCTTGATAAGAAAAACTGTAAAAATATATATATATAATATCTTCCGATTGCGTATTCACCTGAAAGTTTGGAGAAAATACAAAAAAATAACTATTTTTCCTACATTTTTTAAAATTTCTAAACGTTATATATTTGAATGGGAATAGACAGACGATCTCTTTTAAAGGGTGGAAAATATCCCCTTTTCTCATTGTCATCTATTTTGAAAGAGATTTACAAACACTAGTAATACTTTTCCACAGAAAATATTAATCAACAAATTATTTTCAACGTATGCATATAGAACCTTTTTAGCTTCCTCTTATTTCATGTTTGTTTCTAACTTTAATGAAAATTTTAAATAGAATGTCATATTCATATATGCAATGAAATGTATTATAGTTAAAACAGAACATATATACCTGAATAAAATCTTTACATTCAAAATCTTGTTCTTTCTATCACTAAGCAAATGTGATGTGATTAATTTCTTAGGCATTAACTCGGTATCTAGAAAGAACAAGATTTTGAATGTGAAAACTTTCTTCAGGTAAATATGTTCGAACAATCTTTGGATTTGATATTAATAGAGCTTATACTTTTGATATTGCTTTTTAGGGTGATATTTTTTAAAAACCATGAAAGGATTATAAACCATTTAATATTGTTTGTGTTTTAAACTTTTAATATTTTATTGCCGAAACTGATATTTTTAGAGAAAACTCTGCCGATGAAAAAAAAAAAAAAAAAAAAACTATTTTTCCATCTCAATTGTGAAGGCGGTTTCTAATGGTTGCATAAAGAAAGCTGTAACTCAGAATCTTCACATTTAGTTCGATATTTTACTTGTTGCATACCAAGCATAAGTCAACCTGAGGCTACCAAAATTGTTTTCGCTTGTGATAGGAGAACATTATTTTATTTATTCGACACGTGCGTGAAGAAGAAACTTCATAACGTGTAAACATATAAATAAACAGAATTTCAACCCCCTGGTCGATTTAAGAACCAGTTAGAGTCATTTTGTTTACTTTGTCAAAAAGGGGCTTTATTTTATTATATTAAGTTTTTATTCATTGAAAGTTTGTATTCTATGGTATTTTTTTGCCAGAAAATATTTAACCAAAATAGACAGTAAATAAAAATATATTATTTTAGAAAAGCTAGAAACAAAACGTTCGGTTTAATCTAATAGAAGTCATTTAATAGTTTTGCAAAAAAAAATTGGTAAATACAATTTATTCAAGAGTTTGTGCAGCTGAAATGGTTAATGAATACTTTTTTGTAAAATATTTAACTTAAACTCTTTTGATATAAAATATTTGTAAATACTTTTTTGTTATAAATATTTTAAAAACTCATAAAACCTTCAATCAAGATTTGAGAATATAGAGAATTTTACACACCAGTTAACTAAATGCATGAAACACATATGCGCACAATTGCTAGTTTCATCGTGAGTGTTTTATTCGAAATGTTTTTAAGATATATCTCTATATGAAATGTCGAACAACATATTTTTAGAGAAATATATACAATATTAAATTGCATTAAATTAGTATCAGTTTATAAAGATATTATATTTTGTAAAATGAAATATGAAACGCAAAAAAGTTTTTGGGCGGCCTTATAGCGTACATTTAACAATAGTTTTAACAAACAATAATTAAAAAAAATAAATTCTATGGTTATTTTTAAAATTCATGATGCGCATTTTGCAATGTTAAATAATGGAGTAATATTATTATCAGTGATATATTGCTAACCTTAGGTTGTATTTAGCCATTTAATGTATTGTATAAGAACTTACTTATAAAATAGTTCTTAAAAAAAAGGGAAACTAACCCATAATTTAATTCGTTTATAATACTTTCAATAAGATGAAGCTGTGTTTGGCGTGCTTTCATTAATTTTCCTTAAAAGAGTTGATAACTTTTAATTTTATATTTGAATTAAATTGAGCAACCTTGGAACAAAAATCGATACATCCATATTTTTTAGTAAATCAAGAAAAGGGTAAGATACCTATGATTAATTAACTGTTTTTGCACAGGTTTGAATTAAACGATAAATATATAATTACAAAAACTATCGTTCGGCGCTAAATAATGAAAATTCTTAAAAATAAGATTAATATGTATTTATTCTTAAGAATATAGTTGAAATATGTTATATTAAACACATTAGAAATGAAGCATGTTATTTAAAGAAATATAAAAGATAATTTTACCACAACAAAGTTTGTAACATATATTGTCTATTTAATACAAATGCGAATGAAAATTCTTTTATAATAATACATAGCAATACATAGCTTTCAGTTTAATGTTCTGAGTACCAAAATAGAGTGTCCAATTTTCTTGATCTAATAAACCCACTATGATTTTTTTGCTAGTCACAAAAACTGGCATTTAGTTATACCTCTCTGATATACTTGCTAAAGGATCAATTACACGGGGCGAGTTTACTAGCTACAGCAGTCTAGTTTACTAGTTGATAGTAAACTAGCTCCATGTCATCCAATCACTAGCAGGGCTAGCTGCTAATAAAAGAGCTGGGGGAAAAGTTGAAAGCCGGGCTACTTTACTCTCTGATGTTTGAGGGAGCTACTTGTAAATTAGCAGTGTGTTATCAGAATTGCTAGTGCAAAAGCGGCTAATCGGTGCCAAAGAACAAAAACACGTGGTTTCTACACACCAGCTAGTTGGCTAGTAAGCATGTGGGAAGCTTTTAGTGTCATCGTCAACTAGCGTACTCGCCGGCGACTAAACTAGCCGGCAAGTAGATAGTGTAGATAGTAAACTCGCCCCCTGTATTTTGTCCTTAAAAATAGTTCGCTCCCTCACTTTTTTTTTACAGAACTCAAAACAAAAATATATTCCGAAAACCTAAAAGCTAGCAAACAAGTGAGAGCTAGCATACCAGTGAAAGTTTTTCCTTTTTCGACAGTTGTTGGGAATAAAATGTATCGTATTCGACAGAGATGATAGTTTAATTGGTGACTCGATTTGATAATTGGGACAGCCCTCGTATAGTTACGCCTGCCCCTCATGTAAATGCTATCTCGCTCTGTCTCGTAATAACTCCATCATACATATCTCAGGCTGAAAGTATTTCCAGAATAGACTGGAAAGTTGTTCTATCTGCTATCTTTGGTAATAGCAAATGAGGTTACTCAAGAGTTTGATGGAAATTCATTTGAAAGATATAGATGCAAAATTTACAATACAAGGATTTTCGTTAAAAATATTAAAAATACATTACTTTCTATATCACTCGTCTGGAAGATTCCTTACTCTTTGGTTGTAGATATGAGTATAGATAATAATATGGTGTAGATAGTGTGCCGGAAGGTTTCAGAGACTGAATTCACCAACCTGCTATTCTTTCATTCATCATTCATTCGCAGTTTACTCTTAAAAGATCTACCGGAAGGCTTTTTCTTTCAAAAATTTGAATCTTTTTATATTTAGTGTTATGGGGGGTCATTCCATGTCAAATCAACACGGCTCCAAACCCGACCCCTTTAGAATTTCATGAAATTTGGTTCACTTATTAGATTCATAGAGAAAGAAAAGAAAAAATGCCAAATATTAGGTTTGAATCTCGTTTGGTTTCCAAAATATAGAGTTTCAAAAATAGACCAAAAGTGCAAAATTTCGTATTTTTTGCTTTACATATTTGGGTATAATTTTTTTCCTAATTATCATAAAATATTAGTTTTGGTGTCAAAAGAAAGAAAAAGATTTGATCTTTCTAATGATGTATCATTTACGTGTATTTTTTAAAATTTTCATTTTAAGGTCAAACAGTTTGACCTTTGACCTTGAATATCTCAAAAAAGGGAATTTTTATTTTTTTCAAAAAAATATATATTATTCTTACATCAATTTTCTACACAAATATATTAGTCTCATTTTGGGACCGCAATGGGATGCCAAGTTATAAATTTCAATCGTAACTGTAGTTTCACTCTTAGCCTACAAAAACTGTTTGTATGTAAACAGCTTTTCCTTTTAGAATCTCTTTATATACATATAATGCAAATAAAACTTTAGCCTTAATTATTAGCTAAAAATTATAATTATTTATCTTTGATTTGTTATAACTTATTAACTTTAAGAGCAAAAGCTAATTGTTTACTTATACATTGAAAAAATTACATTTTTCAGCATTGCATTAAGTATGCAAACATCGTTTGCAGTAAAATTAAAAAACATGACATAGATAATTGGTAATAATGAGCTTTTGAGATATTTATTTAAAAAGAATGTGGCATGCAATCAGAAACATTTGTTCATACAAAATATTCGGAAAAAATCATATTTCGAAATTAGAAAACAGAAATATTTACAATTTTTCTATTGATACATTATATTTAAACTATTGTTGAAACTAATTTATCAGATGCATAAGTAACTTCCGTACATATGTAACTTCTATTAATTATTGTGACTCTTTTTCACTTGATTCATTGCATATGTAACTATCGATTTTATAATTTCTTTTTTTGTTTGACTTTTTTTCAACAATGGAATTAGAATACATTTTGCACAGAAGTTGGTTGACAGAAATGGGTCTGAATGCTTGAAATTTTTGAGTACATGGAATAGTTCGGGAGGTTAAAAATCGTTTCTGAAGGAAGATTTTTTCTCTTTCATACTGAAAGGAAGTTACATATGCAAACTGCATTCCTTCAATATTGGCAGTTGCCCATTCAAATAACTGTCGAGAAGTCATTATCTGATCTTTATATGGTCGCTGCAAACTGGCACGAGCGGCTATACTTTTTATGGTACCTCCAATGCCATGTGAAACTCCTTTACCAAGGGCAAAAAAATTCCATTTTGCTTGAGTTCCAAAATCATTTTTATGGAAACACAGGTTTATAAGAAAATTTCGATTTTTATAGTGAGAAGATGCACCATCAGAAGAGTACAAAAGTTTGTTAAGTTTCACATTAAATGTTTTTCCGATGAATTCGATCAAATGCCTTTGGAATAAATGAACTGTTGTTGCGTCATGGTGGAGACAGTCAGAAATTACTACGAAATTTAAATTGTCTACGACTTGGTCAGTGTCTCTTCTATAATAAACCACAAAGGGATGTATTGTCGCTTGCGAAATATTCCAGTGGAATCCTTGAATTGAATCTTGAAGAATAAGGGAGTAATTTTCAGAAAAATCACATCATTATAATCCTTTTAGTTAGTAATGCGGAGTATGCTTAGTAATTCATCTAACGGGTATTTTTTCCTACATATGTTTAGAAATTTAAAAGCATTTGAAATAAATTTACCATTTAAAAAACAATCGTCCGATTTTTGCGTTCTAATATCTAACAGAAAACTTCGGGAGGGGATATATTTCCCCCTGGCTACGCCACTGAATAAAAGAATCAAGGTGAAAATCTTCACCATTTCCTTCCTTTTAAAAACTAGTTAAATTACACTCGATTTCCTGTATATTCGACTGCATTAGGATATGCGAATATGGGATTCTTCAGTTCGCACTCAAAGATGATTATTGCTTGAAATTAAGGACACGAGTTCACATTTGAATTTATATTTTGGCATCCCATTGCGATTCCATTATGAAACTAACGTATTTGTGTAGAGAATTAATGTAAGAATAACATATATTTTTTTGAAAAAAATAAAAATACGCTTTTTTGAGATATTCAAGGTCAAAGGTCAAATCGTTTGACCTTAAAATGAAAATTTTAAAAAATATCCGTAAATAATACATCATTAGAAAGATCAAATCTTTATCTTTTTTTTGACACCAAAATCAATGTTTTATGATAATTAGGGACAAAATTATAACCAGATATATAAAGCAAGAAATGCGAAATTTTGACCTTTTGGCTCATTTTTGAAGCTCCGCATTTCAGAAACCAAACGATATTCAAACCTAAAATTGGCCATTTTTTCTTTTCTCTATAAACCCAACAAGTGAGCAAAATTTTATTAAATTCTGAAGGGGTCGGGTTGAAAATGTCACTTTTTTGTGTTGATTTCACATGGTAAAATGATACCCAATGGTAAAATGAATGTTCGTGCACCTCTTGCGTCAAGAAAATTCCAGTACAGCCAACCAGCCTTTCTCGAAGATTCGAACACCTTTTCGTAACTGTTAAAACAAATTCTAATTACTATAGACTGCGTGACTTGCATCTTCTTCTGTTTTGCTAAACTAAATTCTAAAAAAAAAAAATAACTAGCTTTCTTCTTGTTTCATTGCTTGCAGGAAAACAAACATATTAGCAATACCATTTAGTTAATTTATAAAAAAAAATATAAAGCACAAAAACCTTGTAAATATAATTATACTTTACTAGGTACACGCCCGAGAATTAAATTATTTGAAATTAATGTGATGCTTGCATCGCAGTGTCAATGGACGAACCATTGATAATCGTTTCCCACTACACGTGGAGGTTCAACTCGTGGTGATATTATTAGGACACGAATTCAATAATTCGTGCCCTAAATAAAATCACTTTCTGAGAACGAAAACCCTTTTTAATTCTAACAAACTTTGCAAATGTTTCATCGGCACTTTTTATTTGAATTTCTGTGGCAACGGTTTAAGAATTTACATCTTCCATAACTGCGAGTATCTTTGTGAACTTTTAACTTCACGACAAGTTCAAAAAGTTTTTATATACTTACAGACTGAAAGGCGACTGCAATTTTTGGACCTTATTTCTGAGTTTTTTATAGAAATTGGAGAAAAGTGAGTAGATTACGAATCCACTGGTCTGCCGGGGTAAAAATGGCCGAAACTGATCAAAAATCCACTTTTAATAAGTTGAACTAAATCCAACTGCCAAATGCACCATAACTTGCAAAATAATTAGCATTTTTTTTTTTTATTTGGTAAACCTCACTCTTTAATTTTCAATTAAGAAGGTTGCAGACGATTCGGATATGTGGCAATGGCTTACTTGCATCTTTCACAAATGAGCCAAATTAGCAATAAACATTACGTCACTGATCACGTAACAGATGTCGCTAATTTGGCTTACTTTTAAAAGATACAAGTTTTCCGAGCCAGAGATTCAGACTTCAAATCGTTTCCTTGTCATTCACATTCTAGGAAACGCTTATGTAGAGAGGCAAGACAAAAAGTGGGTGGCGCTGACGCAAAAGACGTTAGGACAACACTTTTTTTTTTTTTTTTTTAAATATCCATAATGCCCGGCTTTTCTACAAAAGTTACCTTCAAAGTGCATCACTGGGATAGAAAGCTCGAGAAAAAAATTTAACCAAATGAATAATAACATGTTTAAGAAAAAAAAAATGTAAGAAATAACATTAGTACTCATTTTAAAGAAAAATCTTTAAAACTTACAAAAAAGTTAACTTTTGAGTATTTTTAATTATTAATATATGTTTTAAAAATACATAAAATAGTTTTTTTCTGTTATACCACCCTTTCTCTACACATTGCAAACTATTTCCTTTCAAATATATAACGTTTAGAAATTTTAAAAAATTTAGAAAAAATAGTTATTTTTTGTATTTTTTCCAAACTTTCTGGTGAATACGCAATCGAAAGGTATTATAAATATATATATATATATATAGATATTTTTTTTTTTTTTTCAATATTTTTTTTTTTTTTTACAGTTTTTCTTATCAAGATGCGTATTAACTTTTTTCACCTCATGCGTTTCAAAAATAATTTTTTTTTTTTTTTCGAATCACCCTATTGAGTATATTAGAATGTACATGGTGTACATTTATACTATGAGTATACTTTGTTGAAACCAAAACTGGCCATTTTCAAGCGAGTTGGATCTTTGAAACATTTTGAGAATGCCTTCTGGGAAGGTTTTTGAAGTGTAAGTGGTTTCATATCTATTTTTGGAATGGGATAAAACCCAGGAAACTCCTAAGCAACTCAAAAATTGACGCGTGCACTAGCCTTGAAGATAACTTTATAGTCATTGTAAATATGCTCAGTGGAAAAGGGATATCATTGACCCTAAACATCGTAACTATGACAAGAACGTTCATTCATTTTCATAGTCAGTCATGTCAAATGGCATCAGTTACCTTTTCTTGAAATTTTTCCTTCTAAATTTTTATATGCTTCAAATATGTTTTGAAAACTATATTAAAATAACTAAAGTGTATTTCTATCACTAAGTCTTTTATTTATTGCTTTTTTGTTAAGTTAAATTAATTTGCTTCAAAATTAGACCGTGGCTATAAAATTGTAATTATAACTTAAATCTGCATTATTTCGTAGCAATACGATTTTTCTCAGTGAGTCACTTATATTTTTTAAAAAGATTTTGCACATATGGTATTTTTAAGAGTGTTAAACTCCAATTCAATCGAAATTATATAGTAGCTAGCTAAAAAGAAATCAGCGTGTTATATGTATTGTTAGAACACTGCAATCAATATAAAAAAATTCATCAGTTTATGTTTCTAAATAAATAAAACAAAGAGTCGTATTCGAATGTGACATGGATAGCTGAGCGATCTCATGAGCGTAAAATCATGGTATCAAACCAGCATGCTTCCATAACACTGCCCAGCCGAATTAATGATGGCTGCTGCAGGTTAAATCCGTCGTGACTTCAATGTCCTCTCGTTCTTGTGACGTGATTGCGTAGAGAGAGGTGCTATCTCAGATGTTGGTGCTTTGTCAAATGATCAACTCCAAAATTACGAGACGTAATTGCATGTAGTTATAAAATTATGGTGCAACACGGCCTATGATGCCTCTCTCCAAACAACCAAACAGTCTATTTGAAATTATGAAACGAGTGATTCTTAATTTTTAGTGTTTTAATACAATTGGCATTGAAGGTTTAATATTTTTAATAACATACATCTTTCCACAAGCTACAGCAATTCCACTCCTGGGAGGATTCCATGCCACTTTACCTGCGAATCAACTCTTAAGGCTGATTTACAAGCTACCAGTACTTTTAACTTCTCAAAAAATTTCTTCATACTTATTTCTATTTCCAGAAAGCTTAGATTTTGTAACATGGAATTCTGAAAATGTAATTCACGTCTTTTTGATAAATGCACTTCTCCTTGCAGAAAAAAACTATTTAAAAATTGAATTTTCAAAAACGATGGTAGAAAAAAAAGTATAAGCGTGCGCGCGATAAACAATTGCTACCTTTTGATAGACAAAATATTTAAATTAATATAAAGTACAAAAATTAATAATTAACTCACTCAAAATTAAAAACAAAGAACAAATTAAGTAGTTTTTTTTTAAAGTTCTATGTTTTCGAAGAAACAAAATGGTTTTTTCAAGTTATCCGCATCATCTCTCCTTTTAGTCCTGCTAATAGATTAGATGCTATGACTCTCTATGTATCCAAACTTACACATTTGAACATACTTCTCCCCTCAAAAAAATGTTTTTTTATTCATCTATTATAATTTGGTTTTCAAGACTTTTTTGTCCTGCATTAGAATTCATCCTCGTTCTTCTGATGGAAGATGGATGTATTCAAATTTTTCAATCTTTACAAACATTTCACCTGTTTTCCATAAACATGATTAAGGGGTTGTCCTGCACATGAAACAACTCGAGTTTCTTAATTTTGAGTTTATTATTGTTTGTTATAATTTAAATTCTTCTCTTTTAAATGATGCTTTTTTTGCCTCATTTGTAATTGAATCTTATTCTGAAGAATTTTTAATAATTCTTTGAAGTAACCAAAATGTAGTTATATAAATCATGTTTTTTAACTTCAAAGCCGAATTTCTCAAAATGCTGTTTTTTCATGTTTGGGTGACATAGCTTTAAATCTAATCAATATAAATGTTTGAAATTTTTATACATGTTTTCTAATGTATTTAAAGTACTTTGTCACGAGGAATAAGTATTAAGTAGCATACTTTAAAAAAAAATTGTTTAAAATTTTAGAAATTTTCATAACATATTTTTAAAATGTCATGATTTTTTTATTTTTTTTTAAATAAAAAAAAATTGTGCTAAAGTAGTCAAAAGTATCCAAATGTTATACAGTGAAAGTTTCAAAATGGGGTAGAAGAATCGGTTATTAAATTAGATGCATTTAACATAGGTTCCCCCCCCCCACCCTTATTTAACCATAGGATACCGGACCCCCTTAAATTTGTTGAATATATTTTTTTTCTCAAGATTGTCCTGTTCATAAATATAATTTATCCTCTCATTTCTAATGACTATAGATATTCGAAACAATCCATGCATATATCTCATCTCCAAAACTTTTTTTAATGATGGATGTTTGGAAATATGTCAATTCATACAAACTTTTTACCTGATCTTCACAAAATTTATTTAATCTTGCGAGTGAAGTTACATTTTATCCAACTGCTTCAGCCGTCGAAGGGTAGTGCGTTTATGAACGTATGTTTGTTCGAATCAATGTATTGGATGTCATCACCTGTAACTTCAATGTATTGGTTATGCCCCAGAGTCAATTATATATATATAAAAAAAGAACAGATACTCAGTGTCAATACCATTTGAGTATGGTAACTTATTGGTAGTTTCCCTTGTGATATGTGTATTTCTTTATTGCGGCTTTGATTTTGTTCGACTTGAATAACTTTCCGGCTTCTTCGCTTTAGGATTCAGTGGGATAAAAACCAACTGGTTGATAAGCGGAGGGATCTATAAAAATAGCAGATTTATCTTATTTCAGCGAGTGTTACTGGTTTTATAACTATTAATAATTATAATGGACTTACGTTTGGTACTTACCAAACTGTTTGCTAGCAAAATTAAAATGTGTCGCAAATTATTATATAAGAATCGTCTTATTTGTTCAAATATTATTGCGCTTAAGGAATTTGTAAATTCAACATAGCCATAAAATAATGTGTGAGTTATAGATAGATTTAATATATTAGTAAAAGTGCAACTGAGTGAAGAAATTAAAAAAAAATTTTAATGAGATATATGCGCCACCAAGTACTATTTGCATAAAAATTAAAATGTGTAATTATCGTATAAAGCATTGAAAGATTCAACGTCCTCCTGCAACGTAAATGAAAGTCAAAACTAAAAATAATTGTTAAAAGGGAAAAAAGCTGCTTAAGAACTTAAAAGTAAAAAATATATATATATAAGTTAAAGAAAACTGCTTAAAACTTTAAAAAAAAAAAAAAAAGTAGGGCAAAACAGTTTTAAGCAAAGAGTATTAAATTTCAACTAATTGTATTTAATGTATTTTCATATCAATCAAATTGATAGATTTCGTAAGTCTTCTAGTAACTTGTTGGTTGAAACAGTCGTAGTCCATTTCATGTAGTACTTCTCAAAAAATGTTGGTAATAAAATAGATATCAACAGTTTTAGCGAAGAATGTACTGGAAGAGCGATATTCAATCAATCCTATTGCTACAGAATTCATGCAATTGATTTTTAATAAAATTTAATTCCAATTTTTTTCAATCCCTTTTTTTTCTTAATTTATAATTTTACATTTCTAAGCGGTAAGCTTTACATTTTTTTTCCTCTTTTTTTAAAGATTCATAGGTCCATCTATCCTCCCAGTTTCTCCAATGAATGTGAGTTATTTTATATATGTTTTGATTCTCACAAACTTTTCACCTCTTTCCCCCAAAATTTGTTTCGATATTTCAAGAAAAAGCATCTTTTCAAATTGTTACATCAACAGTAGAATATATATCCTTTAAATTTTGCTAATGGATATTGATGTCTCCTAATCTGCGAATTCATATAGTTATCTCACCTGTTAAAAAATTTTTAGACGAATAAAAAAAAATTCAAGATTCTCATTAGAGAAAATATAATCCATCCTTCTAATTCTTCTAATGAATGCATTAGCTGATAAACTTATTCATCCTTACACATTTATATAAAGCTTTCTCAAAAATTTGCTTCACATTTTCGAGTTACTTCTTTCTAAATTACCATCTAATAGTATCGTTTGTCGTGATCTTTAGTGTGATTTGGTAAAAGGCGTTGGACCGTAAGATGTTAGAGTATTAAATTAACAACATCAGATAAACCAAAGTTAAAATACTTCATAATTTTAAATTTCAAACCAAATAACCAGGCCGGCATAATCAATCTACTAGTTTATTCAATATACACTATAAACGCACAGATTAAATTCCTCAAATGACAGTAACACAAGTTTACTGTCATGCATCCAAGTATTAAAATTAAAATGAAATAAAAGGTAAAAATACTCCAAATAGGTAAATATTCAATAAATACTAAAATATGCAATTAAATTCAGGCATTGTTATAGTTACTTAAATCGAAGCAGGCCGAGAATAGAGGAAGAAAGGTAATTAACTCACATGGAATTTCAGGGATAAGCGATCGGCAGTGGGTCATCCTCTCTCTCTCTTAAGAACTCTTCTCCGCTCCAAAACCACAGTCTTCACTCCTACACACCGGAAAAACGTCTCCTCGTTTCCCTCGATCTCAACTTTCTCCAGACCTTTCTGACCCCCGTCACATCTTTTAATTGGTTGACTAACCCAGCTTTACCTGGGGGGATGTGTAATAGTTGCTGTTGTTTAACCCCCCATGCAAATCGTAGGAAATGTCAGATTACATCATGACATTATCACCCCACCTTTAATTTTTTTAAAGAAACCTTCCTTCCTCACCTCTTGCCAAACAAAATATCGCTCATATACAAGTAACCAATATAAAAGCACAATGTACGAGAATCATAAAAAAATTATTTTTGATTAAAAGAAAAAAACAATGCCGGAAATAAGAAAATAGCATATGTAGTGTTATATACCATATGATTTAGCATTTTATAGCAAACAAGATCTGTGTACCCATTTAATCACTTAAAGAGAAAAAAAACACTTCATAAAATATACCTTAAATATATAAGTAAGGATATAAAAAATTATTTACGGGAAATTAAAAGTTATTTTAAAAGTTCAAATAACCATCAGTTCCTAAAAATTGTCTGAAATGTTTGTATGAAATATAAAGTTTCATTACTTCTTCCATTGAGTCAGTAAGTAAAAGTTATTACCCACATGTTTCAATCTCCAGTGTGGTTGAAAAATGTAACTACATCTTATTTTTACCGTTTAGGTAGTTTCCACGAATATCCGATGCCGCACTCAGTCATAAGTAGGTGATTCAGTCATCAGTAGGTACGGATTCTCGAGTCAATGATAAAGTTCTTGTCTTTTTACATTGCTCCTCCTCCTGTGTTAGTCCACTTGAGGTTTTATCCATTTGGCATGGATGGTACGCCCTTTTCTTTTCAGTATGTAAAGTTGTTCCGTCCCTTGGTTTCGCTGCCTGGGATCCGACGTGTTGACATAGGTACATCTTGACCAAGAAGGCGGGGCTACCGTGCCAGTCGAGGTGAAGATTTGGCTATTGGCTTTCTTCCTTCGGATTGTTGGCACACCGCTGTGCAATCTCTGTGACGTATTGATGATCCCCTCTGTGGGCAGTGACGCTTAATCGGCGACCAGCTGTTGCCTTTAAAACGAGTCTTACTAAGTTGCTCCCTCCATGATGTCATTCGTATGGTCATTCTGTGGGAGTGGCCTGCCGGTGGTGATGTCACCCTTTTGCGTTGCTTCCGTGGTCCCGGTGTTGGTCCTTGTTGTCATATCTTTTCTGGATTTCCGTCCCTCTCTCGATGTGGTCTGTGACTGCTATTCACTGAGACTCTTCAGGTGGTTTAGATTTGGTGTGGTTTGTGATTTCCATCACCAATCTTTTAATTGCGATGATCTCGCTGCTCGTCTGAACTGGCTGCTTTTAAGTGATTTTGAAAATCGTTCCCTCTCTGTTGAACTCTATCCTTGAGCCAAGCATCAAGACATCAAATATAACACACAATTTCTGTCCAGCAGAAGTTGCAATAATTTCTGATATCAAAGGTGGAATGTTGTACACCAATCCACCCTTCAGCAAAACTAAAGTCTAGAATCCACTAGTTTTTATGAAAGAAGATCTACAGCAAGTAGAAAAACCATCTTCCCCACTTCTCAGCCAAACTTAAATTAAATCAATGCCATAATTAATCCTAAATGTGAACAAAATGCTCACTTCAAATATAAATTACAAGTACCTCAGATAAAAAAAAAAATTCTTAATAGTTTTTACATTAATTCTATTAGAATCTTCAATGTCTTAAAACTCATAGTTTTTACGTTATTTAAAAGAAATCAACAGTACTTCCTACACACCCTAAGCAGTATCAAAATCCAAACTCAAAATTCCTGTCTTTTAACAAAATAAATTTCCTAAATTTTGATCCATTAAATGAAAAAATGGTTCACAAAACTCCCAAAGAAGAAAAAAAACCATCAAAGTTTTTCTATGTCAAGAACCCCCAACCAAAATGTTTATCTCGCAACCTATCCATTTCTATAGCGGCCGAAAACAAATTTCGCCCCCACGTATAATTAAAACTTATTCTCCGATATCCTCTCTCTCTCCGACATCCAACATTTCTTTCACCGCGCACGGTCTACAAAATAAATCCCCCTTTTTGCCTCGACAAAACAAACAAAACAACAACAAAAAAGAAACCCACTCGCCTCCTAAACGAGAAGGAGAAAAAAAAATCACCCACCCCGGATCTCGTTTCAATACTCCGACCCCTTTTGCAAACCAACAGAGCGGCCTAGAAGTGACGCCCCCCCTTGCCAAAACCAGTTGGGGGGACTCTTCAGGGTCAAAGGTGTATCCGTTAGTGATATGTTAGCCCAGGAAACGCCAACTTTATCTACAGCACATGTTTAGTCGGAGATAACGACAGAGATTCACAGGACCCTTAAAAACCAAATAAAGCACCAAATATCCGAAATTGGACAACCCCTATGGATTTGACTTCAAGCCCAGTGTCCCACAAGTATCAAGTTAACCCTTATTTCACTATGTTTGTTTACAAACGAACTTTCCTGCTAGCTTTCACTCTTCTCCCTTCTCACACCTGATTATCGGCAAACGTTCTTGTTTACAACGCTACTTCCTGTGTCTCAAATTGTAATAAATGGATGGGCGTGTTGTCCCAGCAAGCGGTGTATAGTTGTCCTGAAGCTTAGATAATCTATGATCAGCTAGTTTGAGCCGGCTTATATGCACTGTACGCTCTTGAAATGGATCAACGTCTAATTTAATATTAAGTAAATTTGGTGATCTCTCAGAAATAACAGTATAGGGACCCAAGAATCGCTTTTGAAATCTCCCAGGATTCTTAAAAAATACCTTATCACCCAATTTAATCTGTCTCTTGACTGATTTAAATTTAGCATAATTTTGCTGAATAATCTGTTGTTTTTCAATGTTATGATAAGCATTTTGCCTGCAGGTTTCCAAGATTTGTATCCTATTCTCAAACCAGTGTGGCAAGTTCAACCACTCGACGTTATCTTTAACTGTTGTGCCCATCGCTTGAAATATAGGCTTCATTTCTCTACCGAAAAACAGTTCATTTGGTGTATATTGTAATACTGAATGCTTAACGTTATTATACCAATTTTTATGAAGATTTATCGCAATTTCTAAGTCCATACCAGATTCTTTCAATGCCAAAATTGTATTCTTTAATTCTGCATTAATTTTTTCAGATTTCCCATTTAGAGAGGGTGTCAGTGCGGGAATCTTAATTAATTTCACCCCCAGCTTTTCATTCAACTCTTTGAAACCGTTCGATATATAACAGCCTCCATTATCGCTAATGATCTGTTTAGGAGTGCCATAACTACATATATATCTCAACAAACACTCAGTAACTTGTTTAGCACCGATGTTTCCAATGGGATACAATTCAATATGACGTGAAAAATTATCGATGAATGTAATCACGTAATCGCCAGATTTCAAAGGTCCCAGAATATCAGTTGAAATTACTGAACCAATTTCTGTTGGAATAGGCGCTATGCCTTGTGGCAAAACTTTCTGATAACACCTTTTAATTCTGTTGCACGAATCACAACTTTTAATATAATTAACTATGTTTGCATATAAATTTTTCCAGTGATAAATTCTCCGCATGAGATCAAAAGTTTTTGCAATACCTAAGTGTGTGAAATGAGCTCTTTTTAAGGCATGACCCTGTAAATTCTGAGGTAAAACTATATTATCAAATAACTTAACATTTTGTTGCTCCTTAATTTTTCTTTTAAACATTAATAAACCCGTTCCATGGTCCAAAAAATAATTTTTAAATTTTCTCTTGGATCTTACATTAGTTCCCTTTAAAATATCCGAAATATGCTTTATTCCCTCATCTTTCTCTTGCTCTCTCCTAATGTTTTGATTATCTAATTCGTGTAAATCCTCACCTTGTATGTTATTGATCGTATGGGTGTTTTCTAGTAGCTCCTGTATGTTAGACTGTTGAATCTGACCTGAAAAAGAATTCGTGTCCCTCTGCTGTTCCCCATCTTGTAGGTTTTCCATACTACGTGTGTCATTGGTTTGTAGTGTATCAAGTAAATCTTGTACATTTCTTTGCCCCTGAGCAAATATTTCTTTCACTCTCGTTGTATCGCTGTCAAATTTTACCCCAACATCTTGTATTTGTGTCCTAGATAAAAAGTCAGGCATCACGTTTTCGGTACCTTTTATATATTGGATATTAAAAGAATAATTTCCTAATTCAGTTAAAATTCTAATTATTTTATTAGAATTGTTTTTCAATTTTCCAAAGTACTCTAATGGTCGATGATCAGTGAGTATCGTGAAATGCGTGCAATACAGAAATTCATTAAAATGTAAGACTGATTTATAAATCGCCAAGAGTTCCAGATGTATTGCCGGAAGTTTCTGTTCATACTCATTGTTTTTCGTTGAAAAATAAGCTACCGGACAAAGCTTATTATTGTGATACTGAGCCAGTGTAGAACTCATATTCATCTTGGATGCGTCACTTTGCAAATAAAATTTTTCCCTAATTTTTATTTGTTTCAAAAATGGCCTACAAAAAAACTGTCTTTGCAAATCTTGAAAAGCATTTTCGTGTCTCGCTTCCCATTTAAATGGCACACCCTTCTTTGTGAGTTCCTCCAAGACTGTAGTGAATTGTGCATAATTTTTTATACACTCTCTATAAAAATTCGTTAACCCATTGAAGCGTCGAAGTTCCTTAATATTTTGTGGTCTAACAAATTTAGTGATCTTTTGTGTATTTGCCTCCGTTGGAGAAATACCCTGCTCTGAGATCTGATATCCCAAAAATGTCAAAGATGTCTTAAAAAATTTACACTTTTTTGCACTAAGTGTCAAATTGTTTTCTTTAATCCTCTCAAAGACCACTCTTAATTTATCCATCATTTCCTGGAAAGATCTCGAAGGTATTATTAAATCGTCAATAAAGTAATGAATGCCCAGTTGATCCAACCCTTCAAATACTTTATCCATAAGAGACTGAAATATCGCGCTAGAGTTTATCATTCCATATGGTAATCTTTGAAATACATAGCTACGATTCATAGCCATAAATCCCAACTTCTCACTGTGATCCCTAACTGAGAGCTGCCAAAATGCACTCATAAAATCAATACTCGAAAAATAGGTGTAGCCTGCTAGAGAAATTACCAGATCTTTGATTCTAGGTAAATTTTGTGTACTTTTTTGAATAGCCGTATTTATCAGACGCATATCGAGCGCAATACGACAATTGTTAGAATTATTTTCCCCGCTCTCAGATTTTTTCTTAATGAACAATAAAGGTGCTAAAAATTTCGTATTTGATTCTGTAATAATACCAGCTTCCAATAATGCATCAATTTCCTTCTTAGCTTCACCTCGCAATAAATGTGGAATGGGGTAAGGCTTACATGCCAAAGCATTATCATGTTTAAAATGTAATTCAGGTTTAATTAAATCTGTGTGACCCAAAGTTTTGAAAGTTTTAGCAAATACCATATAATTTTCCTCAAGAAGTCCACTCATCTCATTTTTTTCGTTATCATTCAAATGGTCCAAATCAAAATCACTTAATTTAAATTCCTGATTTCTCAAACTAAGTACTTCATCTGAAGCCTGGATTAAATTAACACAAGTATTAACTTCACCCTCTGGTTCAAAATCACTATTTATGACACCTATTTTCATGTTTTTATTTAAATGTAAAATCCTGTCAGTGTTGTTATAAAGTAAAGTTTGAAATTCCTGACCCTTAATTGAATTAACTGACATCTGTACCTGCAAACCCTCTCTGTTGATATTCGGCATGAATAAAACTTCAGTAGCACTATGGTAAATGTTTTCTTTACATCTTAGATCAACAACAGAACATTCACCTGGCAGCATAATAGTCTTTTTGACCAAAGAAACGTTATGAATACCGTGTGTAAATCCACGGTCATCCTCTGTTAATTCTACAGACGAATTATCAGGAAAGCCCAAAGAATTATTACGTAAGTCAATATTAATAGCATTTTCCTTAAAAAAATTTATCCCCAACAGTGCATCAAATTGTTTTGATAGCATACCATGACATACAAAAAAAACAGTTTTGAATTTCTTTGTCCCCAATTTAATATAAAGTTGTATGCAATTTCTGTATTGTAAAGTGGATCCCGTGATTGTTTTAATTGAAACGCAAGAAGCAATGTTAGTTGTTTTTACATGTTCTTTAATTCTATCAAATAGATCACCTGAAATTAAGTTCAAATTTGCTCCAGTATCAAGAATGGCTTTTAAATTTGTGTTACCAATTGAAATCATTACTGTGGGCAAATAGGAGTTACCTTTAAATGTGGTATTTGGGTTATCAAGAGAATTAACACTAAACAACAATTTATCTTCAATATTATTAACTGTAGATTGTTCGCCATGGGTTATGTCTGTGTTTGCGCGCCCCCCGTTTCTTCTAAAAAAACCTGTTGTGAAGCTAACTGATTGGCTCCAAAACGTGAATTATTTCCTCTGTGTGTATTTGGATTCCGTGTATTATTTCCTCTAAAGTACCTGCCATTTTCAGTGTTTCCTCTCGTTAGTGATTGTTGTACGAATCTATTCTGATTGAATTGTTGGTTATTGTTCTGGAAATATCTCCCCCTGTTTTGATAGTTTCCACGTCTAGCATTATATGAGCCTCTATCATAGCTATTTTGTCTAAATCGATTATTAGGGTTTTGGGATTGAGTTGCATTTATTATTTCTCTAATTTTCTCACAATTCGCTGATAAATGCCACGGACTGGCGCAAAAGATACAATCAATAACCATTCGCTGTTGGGTAGCATTTTGTAAAGTAATATTGTTGATATCATGTGTCTGACTTTGCTCCGGGTTTTGTATACTATTCACATTTTCACCTTCCGTTTGTAACGAATTTATTCGAAATTTTGTGACAGTATTGATTGCGACTTGAATGTTTTTTGCTATATCTACCGCCTGTTGGAAAGTCGTTGGGTTTGCTTTTAATACATCGCATTGTAGCTGCGGTAGTAATGATCCGATGAATTTTGAGAGTCTCATTTTATCGAGAATTTCTCTTGTACTTTCTGAAACAACATTCTGTGAGTTTCCCAAATATCTGTTTGACGCAACTACAAGCCTGTGCGCAAAAAGTTTAACATCTTCATTTTCTCTCTGATAACAATTAGCGAAGTCAATTTGTGATTCACCGATCCCCTTTTCTAGTTTAAAAAAATCCCTTAACTTAAGTGTGACGAATGCGTAGTCTGTAGAATTTGATAATTCTTGGTCTGAAATTAAGAACCTCAGTGCATTTCCCTTTAACCTCGTTTTCAAAATAGTCAGACGCTCTCTATTATTCCAATTTGCAATATTGGCAACTTCCTCGAATTGTCTGAAAAAGTATTCTGTTTCTTCGTTATTTCCCTCGAAATACGTTGAGAGTAATGCCAATCCATTGATTCGACCACTCTCTGCCATAGTCGTTCCTGTGATAACCGCCCGTCCTGAATTTTGACTTAATTCACTGTCATCTATATCGCTTGATCTATTCGTTCGATTAATTCTACTAGAATTGCGTTTAAAAGTATGCGCACTCGATTTTTTGACTCTAACCATTTTTATTGACCTTACCTCGATGATTTTCCCTTGAGTAATTGTGAACCACAATTCATTTTACGTTTCCACATTAATAGCGTATCTGAACAAACCGTAGATAGAAGACTGGATCAAGGCACCATAAATAATGTCGTGATCTTTAGTGTGATTTGGTAAAAGGCGTTGGACCGTAAGATGTTAGAGTATTAAATTAACAACATCAGATAAACCAAAGTTAAAATACTTCATAATTTTAAATTTCAAACCAAATAACCAGGCCGGCATAATCAATCTACTAGTTTATTCAATATACACTATAAACGCACAGATTAAATTCCTCAAATGACAGTAACACAAGTTTACTGTCATGCATCCAAGTATTAAAATTAAAATGAAATAAAAGGTAAAAATACTCCAAATAGGTAAATATTCAATAAATACTAAAATATGCAATTAAATTCAGGCATTGTTATAGTTACTTAAATCGAAGCAGGCCGAGAATAGAGGAAGAAAGGTAATTAACTCACATGGAATTTCAGGGATAAGCGATCGGCAGTGGGTCATCCTCTCTCTCTCTTAAGAACTCTTCTCCGCTCCAAAACCACAGTCTTCACTCCTACACACCGGAAAAACGTCTCCTCGTTTCCCTCGATCTCAACTTTCTCCAGACCTTTCTGACCCCCGTCACATCTTTTAATTGGTTGACTAACCCAGCTTTACCTGGGGGGATGTGTAATAGTTGCTGTTGTTTAACCCCCCATGCAAATCGTAGGAAATGTCAGATTACATCATGACATCGTTTATCGTCTATATTTGTTAATAGCAATGCATGCATCTAAACTTTTCCATCTGTACAAACTCCTCGCTTCTGTCCCCGTTACCTGTTTTAATTTTTAAAGAAAACTGCGCTTTTCTAAGATTCTTAATTCTAGATGAAGCATCAAACTAACAATTGAGACTCTGAGAAACAAAGGCGTCAAAGGAACATCTCTTAACTTTTGAGAAAATACACTTTAAAGTTTCTTATTTATAGTAAATTTATATGAAAATTATTTCTTGTTCAAATACTAACCTCTGGGATGAAGATATCACTAGTTTTTATAGAATTTAATATAAATAAGAAACTTTATAGTGTATTTTCTCAAAAGTTAAGAAAAATCACTTGGACCCTTTTGCTTCTCAGGCCCTCAATTCTAATAACAATGAATTACTCTAAAATTTCACATCCACATTCTTACGATTTATAATGTTTTCAAAATATTTTCAAGCATTTTTTTTTCCCATTGCACTTTACTGCAACAGTACCATTCACCTTAATATTCTTTGTAATAAATATGGAAGATTTCAAATTTGCTTATCCCTACCCACTTTTCCCCTGTTACGCTAATGCCTCGTGCAAAACTTATTTTTCAATATTATCATGTCCAGCAGCATCCACCTCCGAGCTCTTCCACTGAATATGGATGATCCCAAACTTGCTCATCCTCACACACTTCTCCCCTGTGTTTCCCCAAAACAAACCCAAGCAGAATGTGTCCATGCTTTTTCAAACGGGTTTCTCACCTCTCTCATTCACCATCCCAACGTGGCGGCCCCCCGAAGCTTTCTCCGAGAATTGGAGGTCACCTCTGCCTTCTGGTGCACTTTCCCCACTGACCAGACTGCAAAGACTTCATCGAAAACGAGTTGAAAAAAGTAAACGACAACAAACAAATAATGTCCCTTAGGAAGTCGTTCGTTGACCTACAGCGCTGATGCCTGATGATCCTGTTTAATAGAGGGACGGAGAAAACATCTCATCTCTCAACTGTCAAGAGCATTGACTCACGGGTGTGTGATGGTAATTATGGGGGGAATGGATAACGCTGGTGGCAACGGTTTCTACATTTGCATAACACTATTATCGCCTATAAGGCCAGGTTGGGGATTTTTTTTTTCTCTTCCTCCTTTTCGTAGAACTGGGAATCTGGTTGTGTTGTGAGGTTTGTTGTTGTGTTGTGATTTACTAACTCCGGAAGGATGTTATGAGGAGGATACGGCATTTCTTGTTTTTATTCTCACTGGTAGTCAAGCAAAAGCTAATATAGGGTCATCAGTTGAGCCAGGATGTCATGCGTCTTCGGTTTATTCCGAAGACAATTAACATACCTTGGACTAGAAGCTGAATTTATTCAGTAATAATCTTCAAGGGATAATTAAATGCATTCATAAAAATTTGATTATTCCCCTGGTTGAATGGTACTATCCCATCAAATACGAGTGGACGAAATTCGACATTTCATTAGTCTTAAATCTAAGCAATAGTTTGGATGGTACTGACCCAATTAATAGATACTTGAGGTTTTATTTTATCCAATTTATGCCGTTTAATTTGTTACAATTTTCAATTAATTTGACAATCATCTTAATATTTGACGAAAACTTTCATCACGTTTGAAATGGGCAATAATAAAGATAGAAAAATTTTGCCACTACAAAAGACTAGATAGAAAAAGCATAGATAAAAAAAATCTGTGGTTACAAATGATGAAATGTAGTTTTTGCTTTTTGATAAAATAAAAATAGGATATTTGATGTTTTAAAGATTTTAATAGAAGACACTTTTAACATGAATATGCAATTTTAAAGCGTTTTTAGTAAGTTGTACAAATATTTATTTTGGTGTTTTAAATTTGACATAATATAAGAAGTTTTGGAAATAGTCTGAAAAATGCTTTTGGCTTACGAAGATTTACGTTTGTGTTGCGGGTGTTTTCTGACTTTAGAATTATCAATGGCAGTTTTTTTTTTTTTTTTTTTTTTTTTTAATTTCCGTAACTTTTAGAAACGACCACAAACAGTTTTAGAATAATTTAAATTTATAAAGCAGCATTCATCGGCTGGCATGCAAAGTATATCCAACAAACAAAACCCTAATAAATATACTTTTTCACAGTTTATGTATGTACAGAAGTATTACATATGTAGAGAATTTAAGGTATTTATATTCTTCAAAATTTCTTTTAATATAATTATTTTATTAAAACCATGTTTTTAAATTATTAAAAAAGTAATATTTTATGAATTTGCCTCGTACATATAACTTTGCTAACTTTTCTTTACATTATATTTATTTAAAAATGAGGAAAAAACATTGTCTACTATTAAAAACTTCTCTCAATAAGCAGAATATAAAAATATATATATAAATCACTTTTTTCTTCTCGATCATATTGTCATAATACTATCATATTTAATCTACTTAGGCATACTCACAGAGAAAGTTCTACCCTGAGTTCAAAACTTCTTAGTGGATCTAAAAACAAAATACAGTTGCCTTAGGCGAAAGTGTTTTAGATGCTTTTATATCTCATGCAGAATTCATGAAATAGGGCACTAAACCCTCACGTGACATTATTTTATTTTTCTAAATGACCTTCAAGATATCGGTCATTTCACTCACGTGACTTGCCATAGCAAGCCCCTCCCCTACGAAACGCTTTGTTGTAAAGAACTATATTAATGGAAATTTTAGTCACGTTTTTTGAATTATAGGATTTTTTTTTCACTGTTCAACTTGATGGAGTTACAATGTATACGACAAAATGCTTTTAAATTAATTTGATTATAAACTTTTTTTTAAGGAAAACCATAATTAAAGATCAAAAAGAGATTTTTATTAAAACTTTGCATAAGTAATGAATTACAAAATGCAAATGTTTAATGATTTTAAGATGAATAAATACATATCAAGTTCTTTAATCGGTTGAAACCTATTTAAAACTATATAGCTTAGTAATTATAGGTTCAAGGTTAAACCTTTTCTTACTATTTGTCTTAAAGAAAATAGGTTTTCGTATAAGAATACATTAAAATAATAATAACAACAACAACAAAAACAAAACAATAATAATAATAATAACAACAACAATAATAATAATAATAATAGTAACAACAACAACAACAACAATAAACCTGCTGTTCTTGCTTATGATGTGTTTTCAAATATCCCATCCATAAAAATTTCTTACGAAATCTGTTTAAGTTTTTGGCCAATATTTAAAAAAATATACTGAACTCTAAAAATTCAAATCTTAAGACAAGTATCAAGTGGATATTTATCCCTTCCTTCCAGTAAAAGATATTGTAAAATGATAAGTAATAGTTTGAATATTTTTTAGGGTCAGATCATTGCCAATGCTTTGCACTTCAAATGAATTTTAATCGAATGCAAGAGTTGCGCATGCGGAACTTATGAGATTTGTTTACTACCCCGAAGATATTTTCCGCAAAAGATTGTCTAATCGCTTCTAAGAAAATTGGTTTCATAGAATGAAGAAAGAAAATTGGTTTCATAGAATGAAGAAAGAAACTTAGTTTCATATGCATTGGGTCCACAAATTGTCAACACAAACTTCCGAAGAACGCTATCAACAGGAACAAGATTTTAATAGTTGCTCGCATAAATCAATGGATGGTATTTCATGAATTTTCACCTGTTCAAAATGGCGTCGAGATAGAAAAGTTCTTGGGATTTTCGCTCATGTCCCATTTGAGGAGTATCATTCGAATAAAATAGTTTTAACTAATTATTGAGAAGGTTGAAAGGGTAGACACTTAGTTAGGAATTTCTATGTAAGGTAAAACAAGCGATGTTGGCCCACTTTTTAGGGAAATAATTAAAAAAAATTTAACATTTTATTTTATGAATTTGTATAACAACGCCGACCAAAGTATTTCCGCTTATATCTATTGTTAAATTTAAACTTAATTGTTATAAAGTAATTTGGCTCGGGGCAAATTGGTCTACGTAGTCATGTGCATTGGCCTATTTTATGAATTTTGATTATATGTCTTCTAAAAGCGTGAAATAAACCCGTTTCGAGCATTAAGCTTTTAATTAAAAAGTAACTTAACTATTAAATTAAAACTAGTTATTAGGATTTAATTGCAATCCCAATTACTTTCGCTAACCTTTCCATTGCACTTTGGATAAGTTTAAAATAAACCTTTGATTTTTCTAGATAAACATAATGCTTTTACTAGTTTGAAAATCCTACATTTTATCCATTCCTATCCTAGGTTGCTCGTTTTACGTTCTCATCTATAAGATGCAGAAAGTAAAGTAATTGCCTGTAATATTGAATGCAATATTTTAAATCCTTCATATTAACTTCGATTTTGTTTGAATGTTTGTTCGTGGTGGGAAAATCTTCGGAGGACAAATTAACCCACTTTCCGTCATCAAAACGATCTGAAACTTAACGGATAGACTAGTTGTCGATGACAATGTGTCCTATAAAGTTTTATGTTTGTCACACAACGGGTTTTTACACACGTTTGTATTAGCATAAGTCAGATCCAGACACCAAGCCATATCCAAGCATATTCAATATTTAATTAGTATATTTAGTGGCGATATTTAATTAATGTCCCTGCAATTTTGTTGCTTAAACCCTTTATATTAACATTGATTTTATTTGTGGAGAACAAAATCGTTGGAATATTAATTTATCTACTTGTTGTCTGCTATTCGAGCTGAAATTTGGCAGATAAACTTTATGTCGATGGCTATGCATTCAATTAAGTTTTGGTGGCGAATAGAAAGTTAATTCGAAGAAGGAATTAAAGAAAGGTATTCGTCGTAATGGTCTGATATTATGAAAACTTAATCTAAGCTCAGAATAGTTTTAATAAGTTACATTTTCATATGAAAGTTGCCAATGAATATAAATGATTTATAGCAAAAACTTTGTTTTTATGAGTTAATTTTTTAGGTATTTTGGCCTAACATATTATGTTGTTTCAAACAATTTAAAAATATAGATTTTGTTTGTTTGCCAATAATTTTTTGTGGAAATTGCTTTCTCTGTAAGTCTGAAAATACTGAAACGATTTTAATAAAATTGAAAAATTGTATGCAATTGCATCCTAACAAAGATTCAAGTAAGCTCAGAAATCGAAATGCTCAATCCTCTAAGCATAGTAACTGTAAAGAATCGTTGTCTTTACGAATGATTGGTAATAACACTTTACAACATTGGATATAAAATGCTAAATTGTCATTTTTGTCAACTCTAAAAATTGGTACAAATGTCACCAATAGTAAACATAGAAAAGTAAGCTATTCCTATCTCAATTAACCAACTTTAAGAGGTCAAAAAGGGGTTAAACATTCCAAACGAGGAATATTCGAATGTCGTACTTCCAATATTGTCACAACTCTGAAAACTTGTGCGAATATCAATAAAGACAAAAGTAGAAAAAGTAAGCTATTTCGATCTCGATTAACCCTCTTTATAGGGTGGAAAAGGGGTTAAACGTTCTAAACGAGGAATATTCAAATGTCCCACTTCCGACATGATCACAATTTTGAAAATTGGTACAAATACCAACAATGGTAAACATAGAAAAAGCATACTATTCCAATCTCGATTAACCCACTTTAAGGGGTGGAAAAGGGGTTAAACGTTCAAAACTTGAATATCCCACTTCCCATATGGTCACAACTATGAAAACTGGTGCGAATATCAATTAAGACAAACGTAGAAAAAGTAAGCTATTCCGATCTTGTTTAACCCACTTTAAGGGGTGCAAAAAGTGTTAAACGTTCCAAACGAGAAATATTCGAATGTCCCACTTCCGACATGGTCACAATTTTGAAAATTGGTACAAATACCAACAATGATAAACATAGAAAAAACATGCTATTCCGATCTCGGTAAACCCACTTTAAGGGGTGGAAAAGGGGTTAAACGTTCCAAACGAGGGATATTCAAATGTACAACTTCCCATATGTTCACAACCCTAAAAATTGGTACACATATCAACAAAGACAAACATAGAAAAATTAAGTTATTCCGAACTTGATTAACCCACTTTAAGGGGTGGAAAAGGGGTTAAACGTTCCAAACTCGAATATCCCACTCCCTATATAGTCACAATTCTGAAAATTGGGGCAAATGTCAACAAAGATAAACATAGAATAAACAAGCTATTCCGATCTCGGTTAATCCACGTTTTGGGGTCGAAAAGGAGTTAAGCGTTCCAAACGAGGGATATTCGAATGTTCAACTTCCCATTTCGTCACAACTCTGAAAATTTGTATGAATATTAATCAAGATAAACATAGAAAAGTAAGCCATTCCGATCTCGATTTACCCACTTAAGGGTTGGAAAAGGCGTTAAACGTTCCAAACGAGGGATATTCGAATGACCCACTTCAAATTTGGTCACAACTTTCAAAATTGGTACAAGTGTCAAAAAAGATAAACATAGAAAAAGTAAGCTATTCCGCTCTCGATTAACCAACGTTAAGGAGTCGAAAAGGGGTTAAATGTTCCAAACGAGGGATATCCGAATGTTCCTCTTCCAATGTAGTCATAATTCTGGTATTTGGTGCAAATGTTAAAAGTGCAAATGTAAAAAAAAATAAGTTATTCCAATATCGATTAATGAATTTTTAAGGGATGAAAAGTCGACGCAACATTGTTACGTCGACTATACGAGGATTATTTTAATGTCTCGATTCCAATACAGCTACTACTTCGAAATTTAGAACTAAGAGCAAACATAAACACAATAAACTATTGCAATCTCGATTACATAATTAAAAAGGGTCCGAAGGGAATTAAGCGTTCTAAACGAGAGATATTCAAATGTCTCTTTTCAATATACTATTCACAATTATAAATTTTGTTAAAATTGTCAACAAAGGAAAGTTTCTATTTTGATAAATCAATTTGTCGGGATCGAAATGGGTGCAAACATCTGAAGTGTAGAATACATGAATGTCTTTTGATAGCTAAAATGCTAATGGTAAAATTTCGTAGCGCAGCACGGTTTTTCAGTTAGTATATATATATTTTGTAATTTCTGCATCATTTTTCCTCCACTTTTGGATCATTACTGTTTACAGTTGGCTTTTCGTTTTAATGTCCTATCTTCTTAATTTGGCCTCCAAACCTGTTCCTTTGAGTTCAAATCTGCCGACTGAGGTAGGGTTTTTAGATTTTGTCGTCAATTATAGAGGCAACAAAGGCGATAATGAATGTTGTGTGCTCGGATCATTATCTTAATAAAAAATTGAGTTATTTCTAATATCCAAATTTTGGGTTGACAAATTTAATTTATCATTCAAAATATTCGAGTATTCTATTATTAAACACCCCTTTTTCAAGTCATAATACTGATAAGCACCCATACACAAAGACACTTCCACCTCCATGCTTTACTGTTCCCACGAAGTTCTTGGAATTAAGTTCATTTTTTGTGCTCCACACAACAATGGGGCCATCGAAACCAAAAATGATAAATTTGTCAAAAATATTAAAGAAAAGGCCGAAACTTTCTATTTTTAACATTTACGAAATTTTTCTTCTGGCAGAACACCCATGTATTCCAGCTGATCTGACAGCTTTTCAAAGAGTTTCAAATGAAATTGAAATCAAAATGTTCTCCTTACATTCTGAAGAAACTTTTATAGCCCACAAACATGGACTTTTCTCAAATTTTCTTACAATAAATCCCTTTTCAAGTTCAGATAACTGTTTGGGGCAATCTCTACTTGACTGGTTTTGGATTCTATTTTCTTGTTTAAAACGTTTTATTACATACTAAACAGTTAAATGGAATAAATTTAACATATTAGCCATATATATAGAATACATTTACTATTATTATGATGAAATATGATCAATTTTAGACAGCTGTTTGTTGATTGTTTACGATTATGAACCATTTTAAAGAATAAATAGATTTCTGGTTACATGAATTTATATTTAAAAAAAAAAAAAAAAAAAAAAACGATTTAATACTTCTTTTAAAAATTTTAGATTTCATTCAGAATTAAATAAACCTTCAACTCCAAACTACGTAACTTTTCTACAAATTTTTAAACTGTGTGGAATATAAATTAAACAAAACAACTGGTTTTAATTTTTTTTTTTTATATTTCAGCATTGATCATTAATAACATGTTCAATTGAATATTATCAAACAATACCTGTCACATCCTTAAAGTATACTTAGATCCAGTATTCGTGAAAAATATTTTAGAAAAGTCTTTTGATTTTCTGAATTTTTATACAAAAAATCAATTTGTTCTGGAAACTGTCCAATCATAGCCAACTATAAAGATGCCCTCCGTATCCGCTGGATAGTGAGCAACACATAGAGGGCACAACATAACGGCTTTCGGTGCGAAATATTAAGAAATTATTCATTTAATCAGAAAGAATTTAAACTGAAAACCAATAGTTCAAAAGAATATTGAAGGTAACTTTAAGTTTTTTTAAAAAGTAAAATTCCAACCTTACTTACTCTTAAATTTAAAATTCTTTTATTAGAGTATTTATTTATTTATAGTTATTATACATATTTCCGTATGAACATAAGGAGCCTGTTTTTCATATTCTTTCAACACAAAATAAATGCATATTAAACAAATCAACAAGAAAAATTGAACTAATTTCAATATTATTAGTTAACAATCTGTAAAAGGTGTTCTTCTTATCTTGATGAAATATTAAGAAATAACTCTGTTTTGAAAGAAAAATTTATAAATGAAATTATAAAAGTTCTTATTTCCCATCTTCATTAGTATGATCACAAAACTTCAAGCAGGAAGTGAATTATTAAAATAATGAAATTGCTTTGTAATGAATTGCTTTATATTTATTAATTTAGAAAAATTTAATCTGCAATAAAAAATATTCTTGTTCTGTTGAAAATAACGGATATGCTCAGTTTGCTGCTTCTATCAGGCAATCAAACCATTATTTTTATTTATTTTCGAGCAAATGACTTTCTTTTAGTAACTTTCACGAATAGAATTATGTGCACTTAAGAACAACGAAACCAAATTTTTTTCTTTTTAAAGAAAGATTTTTTTCTTTTTAAAGAAAAAACCGTGTTAAAATAATAGATCTTTTGCACAGCGTTAATAGGAGTGGGGTTTCATCGAATGGCAACATTTGTGACGTGCTTGTGACCAATCTCAACACATTTTTAAAAAAGAATTCTAATTATAAAATTTTGTTAGCCAATCACACTGCGTGTTTCATTTTATCACCCTCTAATGAATTGATTGGGATGTCGCAATACGCATATCCTCCATAGTTTAAAACCGTTTTTGGCAGTAATTTTTTCGAAATTCTTTAAATTCTCTGATGATACCATTATTCTAAGGCCTCAGGCACGATACGAGTGACGAGCGATGAAAGACTTGCGGCAGACAGAGGGAGTAATAGAACAGTGCGAATTGTTCTGGCTACGATGAGAGTGAAGTCGGTTTTTCCGTCAATTCCTAACAAACGTCATCCAACCAACTAGCTGAACGCTTCATTTTGAGTGATAATCACATAAAAGATGAAGTATCTGAAACTAAAATTGTTTAATAGTGCTGAGATTATCACAAAACATTACGTAAACAAACGTTTTTCAAAAAATAATAAAATAACATTTCAAATATAAACCGTAGCCAGAACAACTTAAATACGGTGTGCTACGGTCTGCCGCTTGAGGTATACCGCTCGCCGCTCGAATCGTATCCGAGGCCTTATGTTAAGTCAATGGTAAACACTTACAGAATTTGTTCTAAAAAAATCTTGAATGTATCTAATTTTGATCCCCTGCTGTAGTTCTTTTAGTGTGCTAAAGTAAATGCATGCCAAATTTGATGCATTGATTTGTAAAGAAGTGGTGGAACAACTTTACATAAGGTTTGGTTTTTATAGATACATAGATAGATACTATTTAATTGACTTAGAGAGGGATTCTTCTATTTCTGAACTAATAGTAGATTCTTCAGTAACACACTGTTCAAATGAGTATCTCTGTTGCAAACAATAATATAAATATTTCATTAATTATTTGGGAAATTTATGAAAACGCATGTAAACGAACTTATATAAAACAAAGGGAGTGGAACATCGCACACACTTACTATTTACACTTTATCAGGGGACGGCAGACCGCGGCTCCGGAGCCGCATGCGGTTCTTCTCATGTATAATTGCGGCTCTAAGTAACTTGACGTAAGAGCAAATTTATAAAGAACATATGGTAATAAATTTGTGTTTTGTTTGGGTAAATTATAAATTTACTGAGTAATATCTTCAACATGACCATATCAGTTTGTGATTAGTCATTGGTCAAGAAACACCATTTTAAACAAACCGGTGAAATAAAGAAAACGCGACGAAAGAAATGACTAGGGGGGGAATTGCTCTCAAATACCAACTTAAAACCATCATTCACAGAACCTCCTGGCATCTTCTCAGTCAAAATACGTAACAAGCTTAATACGCAATAGGAGTTCTCCCACCATTCGTCATAATTTCAGTTGCTTCGATCATTTTTTGACGCTCGTTGTTCTTTCGTCTCCGACTGAGGTAGATAGAACCTTTTGCTATAAACTTTTCGCGGATGCACGCGCTGTTAAGTAACTTTCCCTTTGCTTTTTATATACTACTAGCTGAATTCCCCTTGCTGCGCTACGAAATTTTACCACGTGCCTTGTAGCAATCAAAAGACATTCATGTATTCTACACTTCAGACGTTTGCTTCCATTTCAATCCCGACAATTTGAAATATCAAAATATGAACTTTCCTTTGTTGACATTTTTTCCAAAATTTATAATTGAGAATATATTGGAAAGGAGGCATTTGAATATCCCTCGTTTAGAATGTTTAACCCCCTTCGGTTCTTTTTAATAATTTGAACTAATAACTAATTTTTAATAATTTTTTTTCTATATTTGCTCTTCTTATCATTTGCACCAAATATCAGAATTGTGACAACATTGGAAGTGGGTAATTCGGATATCCCTCATTTGGAACGTTTAACCCCTTTTCCAGTCCTTAAAGTGGGTTAATCGAGATTGGTATAGCTTAATTTTTCTACGTTTGTTGACATTTGTACCAGTTTTCAGAATTGTAACCAAATGTTAAGTATGACATTCGAATATTCCTCGTTTGGAGCGTTTAATCCTTTTTCGACCCCTTGAAGTGGGTTAATCGAGATCGGAATAGCTTACTTTTTCTATGTTTACCATTGTTAATATTTGTACCAATTTTCAGAGTTGTGGACATGTGGGAAGTGGGAGAATTAGTGATGAGTAAGTGAGTGAATGAGTCAGTGAGTGAGGGCTTTGCCTTATATATAGAGAGATATTGAAGAAACTTAACCTCGACTTTAAAAAAGGAAGAGGAATTGATGAGGAAAATCGTGAATGTAGGAAAAAGTTGACTAAATTATAAGCGTCTATTCCAAACCGAAATGGACTAACAACTTGTCTCATCTGCCATAATTTTTATACTATAAAATTAAATAAAGATGGTATAAAGATGTTTATAATTATGAGTTCATTAGTACTTATATAATTCTCTTGCTTGCCTCCCAAATTCGGCTGTATTTCTGTGAGCAGAATGGCTACGATTTCAAACATCTAGTCATAAATCTTATGCTCGATTTTCCAAATTTAGCAATCCAGCCAATCACAATATATCTTTTGAAGTTTGACTAATACATCTGGTAACAGCCATCAACTTGGATTCGCTAGGTTTTGCTTTTCCTATTTATTAAATCCTTTATATTAACTTCTATTTTGTGTGACTGGTTATGTCGATGTTGGGAAAATCTGCAGAGTCCTAATTAACCCCTTTGCGTCATCAAATCGGCTGAAACTTGGCATATAGATTCGGTGTCGATGACCAATGCATTCTATAAACTTTTTGCGGCTGTCACTGTCACTAAAAGGTCGCTTTTACAGAAAACGAATAAACCAACTTGTCGTCATCCAATGGACAATTCACACATTTTTTTATTTTTAATTATTCAATTTTAAATGTTTCGAAAAGGCCATAAACAGAAAAATTTCTGCTGAATGCGCTTTTTCTTTTTTAAATTTGCAATCAAAGTTTACCTGTTAAACGTTGGTGAGAAAGCGATTCATTCGGCTCGAATTGAATGTGACGTCATGGCTTCCCAAACATCTTGGCTTGAAATGCGGCAGCGGATACTAGTTTCGCAAGTTTCTTGCAAATCGCGCAAACCTCTGTAAATGATATGGCAATGGTCTACCAGCCCCAACTATTGCAACGCCAACAATTAGGTAGAAACCTCACGATAATCATAGAAACAGTAGGAATTCTTGACGTCACAGATTTTGTTGTGTATTTTGATCGAACTGGTTTTGGCTCGGTTTTGAGACATTTTCTTTTCTTAATAATTAAAAAACTATTTTTTAAAGAACTTTTGTTTAAATATTTGAAATCAGAAAGAAATTCTTCATAAATATAAACAAATTTCACTCGTTTTTAAAAAATGCAGAAATTGTCCATTGTGCGCTGAAATAGCATTTAACGGATCACTGAAGAAAACTCTTTTCTGTTGCAAAAATTGTTTTAATAAATAAATAATATATATATATATTTTTTAATTAGAATAAATAAAAGATATTCGGATGGGAGTGCATAAATTCACATTCATACTTAATGAATAAATTTTGAAAAGTAATTTACTACATATTTTGCTAATAGATATATTTTTAATATTTAAAATTAGATTCCAACACCAAGTACGCGCTGGCAGCAGAAACGGCGCTTTGTTAATGAATGCATATAAAGTATTTATACAAAAAAAAAAAAATCTTTATTATGGATTATATTATTACTGATACTTAATATTGTCTATTTAAAATGTATTGATTGAATATTTACGATGATGCAGTAATAAATAGATGCAAGATGTGTATATTTCTTAAGGATTAGAATTTCGAATAAACCAGACTTTTCGTAAAATTTTTCTACTGGAGCATGTTTCCGGAATTGTTTAGGTTCGGCAAATTATCACAACACATTTATATTTGAATGTTTTTCGGATACATGCCAATAAAATCTGGCCACGGAATTTCCATTAAAAATATTAAGATTTCTCTATTGAAAATTCACAATAGATTGAATAAGAACTTCATCATTCCAGATGAACCGGAATTTGAAAAAATCACTTTTTAGAGTAATATATTCATTTCTAATCAGTACAAATTCAGCTATTTTGTCATTACTAATTCAAAACCATCAAATTGGGTTGGCGAGCATTAACGAACAGGGAGCGGAATCCATTAGTTGTATAAATTTATTTTGCAGCTCTTTAAGAAACATGCGATTCTGATTGTTGAACGTTTGGTTCTTGGCGCCGGAAAGTCGACCGACCCTTGCACCTATTGATCTCTGTTTAAGATTTAAAAAAAGATTGACATAAATTACAATTCCCAATTTCTATACTTTCATTTAAATTATTAAAACTTATTAATTTGTTAGTTTAATAATATTTTTGCAATCATTTCAAATTTACTGAGTAAATCTTTGCAATAATTTAAAATTAATTTGAGGGAGAGTATCATCTTGAATATTTTACATGTTTCGAGTGTCTGACAAAGGAAACAAACAAAAGTTATTAAAATTTTCATTATTTCCAAAGAAATTCCATGAGTTATTCCTAGCATTTTCTGATAAGTGTTTTTAAGGGGATCTGGGACTCAAAATTTGTAAAATTCTTAAAAAATATTTTATTATTGTAAAAAATAATGCACATATTTTGAAACAAAATGGCATAAAAATTTAGTTTCTATCTTTAGTGGAACTTGAAACATTCAAGTTTTTGTTACATGACAACTGCATCTCAGACATGCTATCTTGAAACTGTTTTTCTCTGTGATGGCTTTTTGTTCCTTTTTTGAGTTTAAATTGATATAACTTAAAAATTACTTGATATAAATATATGAAACTTTCCACAATTATTTTTCATATATATATATTTAATTTGTCTTCATGAATTATGTATTTTTTATTTAACTTTTAAAAAACAAGCTTTTGGAGCTTAGCATACTATGGGTTTTTTACAGTTTTTGCACAAAATATTTTTTTTTAATTTTTTCTAATTACTTTACTGAAAAATCATGAAGTCAATTTTTGAAATGAATTATAAGAAGTAGTTTTATGTAAAAATAAAGTGATTTTTACAAAAAGTTTTTTAGATATCTCAAATGTAGGAAATATCAAAATTTTGAAGTTTTGTAATTTAAAAAAATATATATATATATTTTTGAAAAATGAAAATTTAAAATAGTTTTTAAAGTTGTAAAGCATCATACATTACTGCATAAAAAATTTCAGAAAAATAATTCTAAAAATAAAGATTTTAGAATTTTTAGTCCCAGACCTCCTTAAATTTGCATTATGCAATTTTTTAACATTTGAAAAACATACTGTTGTCATGTTTAGAACTTATATATTGGCTGGACTTTCAACTGCCCCAGTAGCACAACTTTAGTCAATAACTAATAGCATTGTCCAATCCCGACGTTGAAGCTTGTAAATCGGAAGTTGGATGTCGATATTGGCTTATCTCGCTCATATACTGGAAGTTTTGAAATGTTGATGCACGTTTTAGAATTGAGATATTTATTTGTAAGAAAACACAGAAGACCAACATGTTTTGTGATGATTTTAACTTGTTTATTATATTTTTTAATCGCGGATTTTGAAACGATTCTCGAGTTTCGGCCAGAATTGATCAATTATCCAGAACCCCTGTTTCCGATTTTGGCCAATACTACAATGCTACCTTGGTGCAGGACAGATTCTGCTCCAAGGCGATTTTGACTCACAAATGGTCAATTCTGGCCAACTGCCATTTTTCACCAGCAAATAAATTACCTATGGTTGCCACGTTTCCAGAATTTGTCGAAATTTAAAGTGAATAATTCTTGACCGTATTTGGAAGTTCTACACATATATTTGTATGTTATAAAAAAAAAGATAAAATTCAAATGTTAATGACAAATTTATCATAAGAACTAAATGTTATTTCTTATGTCTGTTTCTAGAAAAATAGCATATTTAGTTTGTAAATTCTAAGGAAGATTATACAAAAACTAGGGGTATTTTGGCAGTAAATGTCACTTAACCTCAGCTTCTTCACAAGTTGTGGTGCATCAAACCCAGAAACCGAAATGATTGAAGATTATATAAAAAAAAAACTAAGGGTATTTTAGCAGTAACTGTCACTAAACCTCATCTTCTTCACAAGTTGCGGTATCCCAGAAATCGAAAATGTACAATTTGGCAACATTTAAGGACTGAAATAATTCTACGATAAGTTCACCAACATATAATAAAAGTACATTCAATTTGGAGTTATTAGAAGCAAATATTTTACCAAGTTCGGAGAGTTTGGTGATAAAAATTGGAAAGAAAACTTTTCAATGAATATCCAATACCTCTGTTTCAGCCAAGATTTAAACTTCCCACAAAGTTACCATAGAAATAAATAACAATCATCCGGTTGAATTTTGAATCACTTCTATTTGTTAATTTCCGGTTTAATTTTATATAATTCTACTAATTGTATCGATAGCTTCAAAGTGATAAATGAAACCCGTACTTATAGCTTAAAGAATTACTTATCGACTTCCGGTCACCATTTTCAATAGATTAGTTTATAACTACTGGACGAATTTTTGTGTGGGAATTTTTTTATGTAATATAATTTATTTTATATATTCCATGTGTCAGTAGTATTTGTAGTTTTGCCTTGTAATGTTAATGTCAAATGAACGGACATAGACGCAAAGAGCTTTTGTGTAAGCTTTTCATTAGGTTATTGTAGTATATAATTTAAAATTTTTTAACAATATCCAAAACAAATAAGAATCTATACTATTAAGAATTAATGTATACAAACGTTTTTAAGCAGGAGTTTTGAACTACAAGGTCGAGACCAAATTGAGTTTAAATGAATTTGAATATTTATTTCACTCTCAACGGCAGTCTCCAGATATCATGTGATTCCTAAGCCTTTTAAGTGCTACATGAATTAAAAAATTTAAATAACTGCATTGTGATGGATATTTTTTCCGTATTTTTCTACGAAGCTATTATTGCAAACGCAAGATGAATGTATAATTCCTTGCTTTCATATTCTAGAACCTCATGTTTATTAGCCTTTTTGTATTATTATTTTATTTTGTTACAGCCTCACTCAAGCTTAAGGCTATAAAAAGAAAGTTTTGCTCCCATTTCCGCATTATTCTGCGGCGCGGCATAGTAAAAAAGCAATACATATGAGAGGCTTTTTTATGAGATAATTTCACATGTACATAGGAGATGATCACTAGTTTTGCATTTGGGAAGACGTGCCTCTTTTAATAATGATCTTTTTCTTAACGATTTCCAAGCAGGAAATGCTTTTGGTTTCATGGTCAAGAACGATGTATACAATCAGAGAAAAATTAATTTTTTATGTATTATATGTAACTGGGGCTCTACATATGTAGGTAACGTAATAGCTGATGCGCATTTGTATACTCTTGAAACAAACTTCCTTATCAAAAAGTATGGAGGTCGTTTTACCTTACACATTTTGTTCTCTAGACTGTTTTACAAAGCATAGATGTAAATTTATATTGGGCACTTGGGGTTGAACCCCCCCCCCCCCCTTAATAATTTGTAAACGTGGCACAGCCCTTTCAATATTTTGAAAAACTATTTTTTTGAAAATGCATAATTTTTGAAAAAAAAGTTAATGCTTTTTTTTTTTTTCCTTTCGATTTGATACGAATAATGTTCGATTTGATATTTAACGTGCTCTTTAAACTGAGACCTGTATAAAGTAATAATATAGTCAGCTAAAGTTTGGTGCTAGAAACCAATCGTTACATCCTAATGTAATGCTTTTTGGGAAGTCAATCGGAATTAAGGGTAAAAGAATAAATCAATTCATAAATCAAGATTTTTTTTTTTTTTTTTACTTTTTCTTACATTCGTGCAAATTTGAAGTCTACGGGAATATTTTTATGTGTCTTTTGTTTTTGACTGTAAGTTAATATTTATACTATAAAAGGAGACTCCTCCCACTGTTCGTTGACGCTGACCGAGAATGGCTTCCTGATTAATTCGCATGCTCGGCAACGCTCGCTAAAGCCCGAGCTGTAACTTGATTTAATACTAAAAATACATAATAACTGAATACAGCCTTTCAATGAAAGCTATATGACGTGATTCTGGAAATCAAAAAATTATTAATTATTATCTTTAAAATATCGAGCACATGGTTTTTGCAAGCAATAGCATTCCAATCGGCCGCGAACGTAACTGGAAACCAACTCTCAAAACCAAGGTTGCCAGATTTTCAGCCATTTTTTACTACTATCAAATAAAAATATTAATAAAACATTTTGTGAAATTTTTAAATAATAAAAAAATAGCATAAATATACTAAATTTTGGAAACAAATATTATTTTTAAAATACCGCGTGCAAAAATGTATGTAAAAAGGAGGAATATTTACATTGGCAATCCCTGAGGATTTTGACCAATCAAGGCATATCTTTACAAATATCTTGTATGAACTTTGCGATTGGCGAAAAGTCCTCATCAGTTGTAATGATTGACTTTACTATAATAGTTGTACTAACGTAGTATTCGGAATACTAGATTTAAACATTTGAACATTAAGATGCGAACATTAAGAAAAAACCATTTAATTAAATTAGTTAGATCCAAGTCGTTATTTTATCAATTCAAGTTCTGATTTTTACTTTCAATTAGCTATATGTATTAATAGGGTAATGAAAGTATAGCATTCGGTCAACAACAAAAAAATCGTTTTTTTTTTTTTTTTTTTTTTTTTTTTTTTTTTTTTTTTGCACATCCTGATTTCAAAAAAGTTTAATAGAAAAAATGTCTGTCTAGGGTCAGTTTAACTCCCGAACAAATAGACCTAGGATGTTCAAATTTGGTGGGCCGGTTAGTGGTAACCATGGGACCTACCATTAAGGTTTTCGTCAAAATCGCGTATGCGCATAATGTAGCTGTCATTGAAAAAGTCAATGATTGCTAAAAAACGGCTCTAACGATTTTGATCGAAAACGCTGTAAAGTTCCTTAAGGTGTTCTAAATATAACACAGCCTTGAATACAGAGCTCCCTGCCTTTGAGCATCACCCATCAACGATTGATTTTTTTTTATGTTACCTGAACAAGAAAGGACAATGTAATGTCTATCGAATAATATCGCCTTTCGCCATCTTGGCAGCTTTTTCTATAAGCCCATGTAAAAATTATTGCCAAAAGTACCGCCAAACTGGCCATTTTTATTTATATGAGTGAAAATATGGAAACGGTAAATAACACCATAAATTTTAATGCAATGACAAATATTATAACGTAATTGAAAATTTTTGCAATGTTCCACACTTCTAGTTTTATTCGAATACTGATAATCTCGTCTAGGTCGTGGTACAATTTATTAAAAGAAATTCGTCTTGATCATACTTTTTTACTGTTTATAAAAGAACAAATATTGATCGCGCATACTTAAAAACGATTTTTCCGAAATTCAATAACTCCAAAATTTAATAGACATTAAAAAAAGGGTACTGATAAAGTTTTAGTAAGACATATACCTCTGTGCCTGCAAACAATTAGATTTTTATAGTAGTTAGTTTTTCCTGGAGATCATGAACCGTTAAAAACAAAAATTCTTTCACACTGACCTATGATAACTCATACGCTAAGGCCCTCTTTCACCCGCTGCGGTCGCGGATACGAGTGCGGGCACTCAAAAAAATTTGAATGGAGCTTTTCCCACGGTGCGGACAGCAGTCCGCAACTTTTAAACCTTCGTGCGGGCCCGCAGAAGTCATTATATCTCCTCAAATTCCATCGATAGCTTCACTTTGAATTAACTAATGAAATTTTTATTATTTTCAATTACCCATCTGTATACAAAGGGTAATGAAAGTGTAGCATTCAGTCAAAAAACAATTTCGATATTTTTGCATTCCTTCACGTTTTGGAACATCCTGATTTCAAAAAAGTTGCTTATAAAAAAATGTCTGTCTGTGTGAACCAATAATTTCTTCGCTGTAATTACTCCGAAAGAATTCTGAAACAGAGTTTTCTACAATTTAATCCTTACATTTTTTAGTATAGAGAGATTTTGAAAAAATATTAGTTTAATTACTAAATTAAAAAATTGTAACAAAATTGGGCAATGCTTTAGTAATCTCCCTGACATTCGTGGGTTTAAAGTACAAAGTAAAATTGAAACTCGTCCTCAAAACATAAACAGAATAAGAATTTTACGAAATTAAAAATTTAAATGTAGGGTTTTGATGACAAATGTTAAGTTTCGCATAATTGTTTGCAGAACGAGAGATTTGTGTGTCTTCTAGAACTCGCTTACAATAATTTCAGTGTTTAACTTATAGTTGCATATTATTTAATTAATGTGTATGGGGAAGGGAGGGGAGGGCAAGCTAGCGAAAATGTCACAGGATTTGTTAGACTTCGGATGTTATTACGGGATTTGTTAGAGTCGGATGGCAAAAATTTTAATTTTTGAGCACAATTTGTAAATTGGTCAATGTAGCTATGAAATAAATATTTTATGTTCTTTGGTTTCTAGGAAATACGATTTTTTAAATCCTTTATATTGTTGCACAAATTGTCTGTATATAGTGTAAATAGTGACGTATTATTTTAAAATTCTATTGTAATTTATTTTTATCTTATTTTATTTTTTTATTAACAGCGATTATACAGGTTAGGAAAAGGTGGCAACACCTAAAGCAATCGAGAAAATTCGAGACGTTTCTTTTCCGACGAATTGGCTGGAAATTTCGGGAATATTCTCTCGCGCCAAGTATTTAATGACCGTAGTTCGGGAAAGTTTTCAGATGTACTTCGGACTTCGTTGAAAGCTGATCGCGATCGCTTTGTTGACTTATTGGAGTGAGCTTGTATAATCGCTATATTCGAAGCTGTTCTTGTTGAAGCTTGTATTGAAGATTAATAGTGATTGCACTGTTATCTGTGAATACATTTTGTGAGTTTTCTGAAGAGAATAAATACTAGTTTTTATCTGAAAAACTGTGCCGTCATTGCCTAAGGGGAAAAATTCATAACAGTGGTGTCAGAAGTGGGATCTCGTAATTTTGAATGCCGACAACTAGAGGAATGATGGAAGACCAAGTGAAGCAGTTGATGGAAATGATTGCTGGAATAAAGGCCGGACAAGAATCAACCGCAGCTACAACCGCCGCTGGTCAAGCTCGTCAAGAAACAACAAATGCCGAACTCGCCGCTACAATCGCCGCTGGTCAAGCCCGTCAAGAAACGACAAATGCCGAACTCGCCGCTACAATCGCCGCTGGTCAAACCCGCCAAGAAACGATTAACGCCGAACTCGCCGCCGCAATCGCCGCCAGCCAAGAAACAACATCATCGGAGATTAAAGCTTTAGCCGCCAAGTGTGAAACAACATCTGCAGCAGTGAATGAAATCAAAGAAGAAATGAAGATAGAGCTAGCCTCAATGGTGGAATCAACCATAATAGAAACTACCTCAAATGTTCTGCAATCCGTGAAAGAAGAAGTGTTCAATGCAGTAAGAAAGGAAGTTGATGAAAAGTTTGAGGAGTTTAATGGAGAAGTGAACAACTTAGGAGACAAAGTTTCCACCTTGAAGGATGAGCAGGAAAAGTTTCATGACTACGTTTCAGAAAGACTACGGAAAATGGAAGCTCGCGAAGCTGTGACCTTTGCAACGCCTAATTGGGATAATGTTTCCACTCCCTTCATTGCGCCACGTTCCAACATCAAAGGGGCAACTTTTGATGGGAAGTCGTCTTGGCGCGTTTATCAAACGCAGTTTGAAATGATTGCTTCTGCAAATGTATGGGACGATACTTCGAAAGCATTCCATCTCGCGGCATCTCTTCGAGGTGAAGCTGCTGACATTTTACAGACGCTACCTGAAGAGAAGCGGGGAGAATTCGTGGCGCTGGCAAGTGCGCTGGAGTTAAGGTTTGGGGAGCAGCATCTAAAGGATTACAACAGAATGCAATTGAAAGTGAGACAGCAGAAGGCCAATGAAACTCTTCAAGAATTGGCATCGGATATAGAAAGACTGTCGCTCCTCGCTTTCCCAGACTGTCCCTCGGACGTACGAGATAACCTGTCTCTTCAGTATTTCGTGGATGCCATCAAAGATCCCGACATACAGCAAGCTACTAGGATGTCAGACAGCAAAGATCTGAAGTCCACCCTCGTCTATGCCATGAGAGTAGAAGCCGCACAGCAAGCTTCTAGAAAAGATCGGCGTTTCGTACGTGGAACATTGGCAGACGATTCCTCTGAACTTTTCACGAAGAAGTTTCAAGAACTGGAAAACAAGATGGAGCGAATTATGAGAAATATTCCTGGCTCGAGGGATCGAAAAACTAGATTGGTTTGTTGGCTCTGCAACCGGGAAGGGCATTTCAGACGTGATTGCCCTGAATTGGACAGGAGAGGGGACAGACCCTCGTCCGAGCCTCAGCAGTTAAACTAAAGAGCGGCTATCTCGCGAGGCGGAGGTCGCCGTGTAGAGCAGGTGATGCCCCACTCAGCCTCTATCACATCTCATCCCTTCAAGGAGGAAACCATGGTTTATTCGTGGAGGGCAAGATCAATGATCCTGTCGTCTAATAGTTGACTCAGGGGCAAATGTAACCATCTTACGGACGGATGTAGCCCTGAGCCTGGACAGCTAACCTCTTTACACGGCGCCTTCAGTTTCACTACAAACTGTGACTGGTGACAAAATTTCGGTGCATGGGAAATTAAATGTCAACATCTCTTTTGGATTTCACACCTACACTCACACCGTTTACGTCGCTGAAATTATTAACCCATGTATTCTTGGATTGGACTTTTTAAAGAAAAATGGAATTACTTTGAATTTCGAGAAAGGCGAGCTTCAAACAGGGAAAGAAAAAGTTCCATTGTTCGGTTTGGACTCGGAAGAGCCGTGTGCATATCTAATAGTAGCTCTTGAAGACATCACCATCCCCTCCATGACAGATTTGGTTGTAAAAGGTTCAACAGAGCTCCCGAAGGCCTTCCGATTCGGAGTAACGGACTTCCCATCATCGAATAGCGTCCCGAAAGGAGTGCTTGTAGGAGCGACGCTTGTGGATCTCTCTCAAGAGGTGGTGCATGTGAGAATGGCCAACATCGGTGATTCTAAGAGAGTTATCAAGAAAGGAGATGAAATTGCCACTTGCACACCTGTTACAAGCATCGAACGAGGATCGAAGGAGTTTCCGACCGCACCACCCGCGGATTTAGTGTACCAGCTTCTCGAGGACTCTCGGTTCGAAAGAAGGCAAGAGAAGATTGTTGGAAACCTTATAAAAGAATTTCAAGAAATTTTCTTCATGTCATCGAAAGATGTAGGAAGAACAGAAGAACAGAGCTTACTCAACATCGAATCGATACTGGGACCCATTTACCTATTAAACAACATCCTCGAAGACTTCCTTTCGAAAAACAAGAGGAGGTCGGGAAACTGTTACATGAAATGGAAGATAATAGAGTTATCGAACCCTCCTCAAGTCCATGGGCCTCTCCAATCGTACTCGTTCGAAAGAAGGATGGTTCCACCAGGTTTTGTGTGGATTACAGGAAGTTGAACGAAATTACGAAAAAGGACAGCTACCCTCTGCCAAGGATTGATGACACTTTGGACACTCTATCGGGGAACCAGTGGTTTTCAACTTTGGATTTGAAGAGTGGATACTGGCAAGTGGAGATACATCCCGACGATCGTGAGAAGACGGCTTTCACTACCGGACAAGGATTATAGCAGTTTCAAGTTATGCCGTTTGGCTTGTGTAATGCACCGGCTACGTTCGAGCGACTAATGGAGACTGTGCTTAGAGGACTTTCCTACGAGACCTGTATGACGATATCATTATCACCGGGCGGAGTTTTGATCAGCACTTGTAAAACGTAAAGAACGTGTTCTCGAAGCTTAGGGAAGCCCACTTGAAACTTAGCCCATCAAAATGTAAGCTCTTTAGGCGGAAAGTCAGTTATCTCGGACACATAATCTCATCCGATGGAGTGAGCACAGATCCAGCCAAGATCCATGCTGTGCAAATTTGGTCTCGACAGCAAACGACGTTCATCAATTGCGAAGCTTCCTAGGCCTGTGCACGTATTACCGTAGATTTGTGAAGAGATTCTCCAAGATCGCCAGACCTTTGCATCGACTAACAGAGAGCAAGCAGAAGTTCCTGTGGACTGCCGACACTGACGACTCCTTCAATCAACTGAAGAACGCTTTAACATCCGCGCCTGTTTTGGATTTTCCCGATGTTAACAAGGACTTTATTCTGGATACAGACGCCTGCAATGAGGGAGTGGGCGCCGTTCTTTCCCAGGAAATTGAAGGACAGGAGAAAGTCATCGCTTATTTTATTATGAGCCTGTCAAGATCAGAGCGGAACTACTGCGTCACAAGAAAGGAGTTACTGGCAATAGTAAAGGCCGTTGAACACTTTCATCATTACTTGTACGGCCGAAAATTCCTTTTAAGAACTGATCATGCGTCTCTGACTTGGTTGCTAAATTTCAGGAATACAGAGGGACAAATAGCAAGGTGAATTCAGCGCCTGCAGGAATACGACATGGATATCCATCACAGAAAAGGAACGTTCCATGTAAATGCAGACGCCCTTTCTAGAAGACCATGTCCGGAGAATTGTCGATTTTGTTCCAATGCCGAGTCTAAGTTTGGGGTTAACACATCGGCCGTTCGGAAAATAACTACCAAGTCAATTACTTCAGACGTGGACCCTTGGAGTGACCAGAATGTTCGAAAGAGTCAGGTTGAAGATCAAGACTTGAAACCTCTAATTAAATTCATGGAATCAGCTACCGGAAAACCCAGTTGGCAGGAAATTGCATGCTATAGCCCTACAATGAAGAGATATTGGGATATGTGGGACTCTTTGCACTTGAAGAATGGAGTACTCTACCGTCGATGGGAGTCCGATGATGGCAAAAGCTTCCGGTGGCAATTAATCCTTCCAAGTTCTAGAGTTACCAACGTTCTAGAAGAACTTCACAGCAGTTCTACTGGAGGACATTTTGGTGTTACGAAAACTCTTCAGAAAGTCATGGAGAGATTCTTCTGGGACAAAGCAAAATCCGACGTGGAAAAGTGGTGCAAATCCTGTGATGAATGCAATTCGCGGAAGGGACCGAAGACCCGAACTCGTGGAAAGTTGCAACGTAGGAGCACCATTCGAAAGAATTGCTTTGGACGTCTTAGGCCCCCTACCTCACACAACTAATGGCAACAAATACATCCTAGTTGTCACGGACTACTTTAGCAAGTGGCCAGAAGCATACGCGATTCTGGACCAGGAAGCCACAACCGTAGCAGAAGTCCTCGTACGGAATTGGATCTCCCGATTTGGCGTACCCCTGCTGATACATTCCGATCAGGGGACTCAACTCTGCCGTCTTCACTGGGCTGTGTGACTTGCTCGACATGGAAAAGACTCGTACAACTCCCCTGCACCCACAATCCGATGGAATGGTCGAACGATTTAATAGAACGATTCTGAATCATCTCTCCTTGTTTGTTTCCAAGAACCAGCAAGATTGGGATCAGAAACTTCCACTGTTCCTTTTGGCCTACAGAAGTGCTACTCACGAGACCACCGGATATACACCATCTCAAATGATTTTCGGAAGAGACCTTAGACTACCCTGCGACCTCCTCTTTGGACCACCACCGGACACCCCTTCCTCGCCTGTCCAGCATCTAGATGATCTCCTGGCACGTTTTTAAGCCGTACATCGGTTCGCCAGAGAAAGAATCAACATCATGACGGAGCGCATGAAGGTCCTCTACGATGCCAAGGCCACGGAACGTTCATTCCAGGAAGGTGACAAGGTGTGGTTATGGAATCCTAAACGTCGGAAAGGACTCTCTCCTAAGCTCCAGACGAACTGGGAAGGCCGTATGTGGTCCTTAAGAAGATCAACGACGTCGTGGTAAGGATTCAACGGACACCCTCCTGTAAACCTAGAGTTGTATATCACAATAGGCTAGCCCCATATTATGATAGAAGTGATTGAATGACCTTTCCTCTTAAGGACTTCACTGCCCGGGACGTGCAGTCTTTAAGAAGGGGGAAATGTTGCACAAATTGTCTGTATATAGTGTAAATAGTGACCTATTATTTTAAAATTCTATTGTAATTTATTTTTATCTTATTTTATTTTTTTATTAACAGCGATTATACATGTTAGGAAAAGGTGGCAACACCTAAAGCAATCGAGAAAATTCGAGACGTTTCTTTTCCGACGAATTGGCTGGAAATTTCGGGAATATTCTCTCGCGCCAAGTATTTAATGACCGTAGTTCGGGAAAGTTTTCAGATGTACTTCGGACTTCGTTGAAAGCTGATCGCGATCGCTTTGTTGACCTATTGGAGTGAGCTTGTATAATCGCTATATTCGAAGCTGTTCTTGTTGAAGCTTGTATTGAAGAAAAATAGTGATTGCACTGTTATCTGTGAATACATTTTGTGAGTTTTCTGAAGAGAATAAATACTAGTTTTTATCTGAAAAACTGTGCCGTCATTGCCTCAGCGGAAAAATTCATAACAATATTAACTTCGATTTTGTGTGTTAGTTTGTCGATGGGATCGGAATCTGCGGAACCCTAATTAACCCCTTTGCCGTCATCCAATCGGGCTGAAACATGGAAGATACGTTCCTTGTTGATGACAATGTATTCTATCAAATTTTGGGGCTGTTACGGTCACGAATAGGTCGCTTTTCCGGAATACTAATAATCCGAATTGCCATCATCCAATTGCATTAAAATAGAAATGAACCGAAGATTGTTGAAACTCTTTTCTGTTGCCAATTTTTTTAATTAATAAATAAATAAATAATATAATTACTTTAATCAGTAAAAATAAATTATATTTGAATATGAGAGCATAAATTCACGTTAATTTTTAATAAATAAAATTTAAAACGTAGTTTGCCGCACATTTTGCTGATGGAAACGTTTTTGGTATCGGTGCTGTGTTAATGAATATAAAAATTGACAATGCATATATAAAGGATTTTTTAAAAACTCTGTTTTTAACGGTTATATTATTTAAACTTAATTTATTGCATTTATTAACCCATTAAAGACGACTTTGAAATGGATAAACGTCATTATTTTTAGCTTTTATCTTGTTTATTTAGATCATTTAAAGTATTTCTGTACTTTTCATATTTTTGGAAAATTATTTCTATGATTTTTTTTACAAAAATCGTAAAAAAAATCATATGTTTTAAGAAACACTAAGTGGAACCACAATCACAATTTATTAGCAAAAAAAAAAAAAAAAAAAAAAAAAAAAAATGTCGATTGACAAATTTTCTTACCAATCGTTGTTAATCGGTTAATTGGTAGTAAATATTAACACTATTTTTTAATTAATTACTACTAGAAAAAATAACTGCATATTATTGTAATTATAAAAGAAATTAACACTGTTTTGCTGCCAAAATCACTACAATTTGAGATGTGAAGGTTAACATTCCTTGGTCCTCTTGGTTTCCTACCAGTGATCATAATACGACGGAATATTTGAAATTGATAAGTCTTTTTTTTTTTTTTGTAGTAGTTAGTTGAAGCGCATAAGGGATCAAGCAAAGTCAACTTTCTGAAAATGTTATGGATAATTTAGAGCAACATGATGACTCATTTCATACTCATGCATTTTTTTAAATGAATAAATAAATTAATTATAATCATTACTTTGAATAATTTCATTCATACTCTAAATTTAGTTGTTATCAGTAACGCTTTTAGAGAATAATGCATTATTACGAATTTCTGTATATTTGTAATATTTCGTAGTATTGATTATGTAAATAGGAAAATGTATGTACATTTCGCATAAGGCAGTGCATGAGTTCGTCTTTACTTCGCTTTCCAGCAATGCGTCTCTTAATGCTTGAAAACGAGTTCTACAGGGATCATACTGGAAAACGAGTTTTACAAGGAGCATGCCATTTAACAGTATGGTTAATGGCAATCTCGCCAAATTAGCGAGATAGAGCCAAGTTGACGACGGTTTTGGCTACTAATTTTGGTCATCAATTTTGGCAAAAAAACACACCAAATGTCGTCAAACTTGGCGACCATTTGGCGGCATTTTCTGTCCCCATGTACCTGTATAGGGCTTTTCGACTACGATCTGGAAAGTTCTCCAAATTTCTATCTCTGGAAGATTCGCGAAAGAAACTTTCCTATATAAGGCCGGGCAAGAGTTAGTGAGTGGAGTTACTGAATTAGTTGTTTCTCAGTGAGCATTCAGAGTAGTTCCAAAAGTGAACTGTATTGTATTGCCTTTTTTTGGCGATTTTAGCAGTTGTGTATCAAGTTTTTAACTGCTGTTGTGCTCTATTGTTGTGTAAAGAGCTGTATTGAGTCTATTAGAACGAGAAGTTCTGGAGTTGTAAAAGAATCTGCAAAGAGTTATATCGGAATAAATTTCTGCAAGTTTTGATCTGCTTTGGCTTCAAGTCTTTCGAACTCATCCACTCAACAGTATCTTAGAAATCGGCAGTCTGTTGTAAAAGAAGAAGCTAAAATTTTCTGAAATGTTAGAAAGGAACCAAAATTGAAAAAACATGGGTCAGAACAAGAAAAGAAAAAAAAAAAAAAAAAAAAAAGAAGAAGAAGAAGAAAAAAACAAACAAAAAAAACAGTATTCCCCCATCCCCTTCCTCACTTCCCCATTTTTTCTGTATGTCCAACAAGATTTTTGTCATACCTCAAATAAAAAATCAAATCAAATAATCAAATAAAAATACAGTATTTTTTTTGTAAAGAGTTTGATGATACTAATCTTAAAATATATTAATATACTATTGGTATACCAATTCACCTTCAAAATGTGAAATGTTTTGCATTTCATCAAACATATGCAACTTGTGATTGTAAATTATTTACAAAGGCTCCTTTGGACTGTCTGTCCAACTGTCTGAGGCTGATATTCACTGCTAAAATTACAAATACTACAGACGGTGCGATATGTCAAATGAAAGTCTCGCCAAAACGAGTTTTTATTACGGTGACCGGAAGTCAACTTCAATGACAACATAAATGTGTGATACATTCATTAAAAGGTCACTGTAAGATTAGTAGGAATATATAGTATTCAAAAGAAGTCCCAGCCGAAAATACTTAGACCGGAAGAGGGCTTTCTTATAACTCTAATAAAGATCACATCTCGACTGCAAAGGGAGAGATAAAATTGGAACTTGAATATTCGATGAAATTCAAGAATTATTCTTGGTAGATTTTTCGCCTAATTTTCCAAATTGGCGCAATTTCTTTCGAAAAGGAGCTCCAAAATTGGCATGCAGTTTATTATTATTTGTCATCAACCTAAAGGTTCTAGACATTAAATGTTACCATATTACATATTCTTAGAATCTGGACATGATTAATACAATACAAACGTATTTAGAAGTGCCTTTTCAGAGGCAGTAACAGTCACAATCATATTTGTTTACCTTTTGGCATGAGATACAGCTTACGTTAAAACTATATTTCCTTTTCATATTCACAATCATATTATTTAAAAATTTCCTTCTAAAAAGTTTGCTTTCAAGTAGATAAATTTCATTTTCAGAATAATAATTAACAAATGCATTAAATTGTATTATATGGATTTAAAGGGCTTGATTTTATAAGGTTTTTATTTAACATAGATACAATATTATTTTTTAACTAATAAGACGTATAAATTATATTTTTTTATAAAATAAGACTTAACTAATATATATTATTTTGTTTAACTAATAAGATAGTATTTCAAAGTAATTTACCTGAGATTTTTTAGACTCTGCGTGGCCGATCGGTTTTCCAGCCCGTAAGCTGTACGATATGTTAGGCGTTTATGATAAATCATATAGAATTCAGAGTGGATAATGGATATACGCCAGGTTGATGGGCCGTACTGGACGATTAATGGATTTCATCCAAAAGTATTCTGATCCAAGTTTTCCATCCGAAATAAAATTTAAACATTATGTCCTAAAGTAGCATTGACACAGTATTGGTCTAAACAAACAGTTAGGAGTAACAACCAACACGGCCATACAATGGTTCATTTACTTTACAATGTTATCATACACAGAAATCATTTGACTACTTTAGGGAATTAGGCTTAAAATTTTCAGCAAAAGATGTTTATATGATAAAATTTACTTGATTTTTTACTTTAGCCTTTAGGTCATGGCTGTCATAAAAACCAACCAACTTACAAAATAGATAGATTACTTTTACTTTTGTAATAAAATGTTCTTTTATACATTATCAACAGAAAGTCAAATTGTCTTCGATCTCTTAATTGACTTATAATTCCTACGAGCAAAGTACATTTGAGATAAGCCTTACGCAATAAAGATGCTTCTAACGATAGAACCTGCAGAGAAGAAAATGACTGTTCTCTGTGTTTCCAAGGTGCTAAATAATGGTCACCTTACAAGTCCCTCCAGGCATCTATAAATCGCTTGTAAAACAGAAAACTTTACAAACTTCCCCAATCTAAAAAAACTGATAAAGTTCCATTAAGTCAATTAAGAAGTATCCTACTTTTTTTTTTATTTGTCCGCAGTATTTTATTTCACCTTTAATTGAAAAATAAATTCTAACAATTTGACTTTGACCTACATCTGGCCCTCCTCCGAGGACGGCGCAGGAAGTTGGGATAAAATTGCGTAAAAGAAAAAGTGGATTTTGAAAAAATGCCGGGTATTACGAAATAGACACAAAAGCATATGATCAATCTAACTGATTTGCTTGCTTTTTACTGGTTTTTCACTTAATATTTGGGCAACGTTCCGAGGTCGTCTGAAAAATTTAGAGTGCCAGCGCTTTTTTATTTATTTTTTATTTTTTTATTTATATTTTTGCATTGACTGATGGAATTGAACCTTGATCAAACGGATCACGATAGGAATAAGGGAATAAAATAGTGAAAATTACAGTTTTCAAACTGAATCTTGATATAAAAGGATGAATGAGTGTATACACGTCTGATGCTTACTTTAAAATAATAATAATAATTAAAAAATATATATATATAATTGCCCCATTGATCTTCTGCAACTATTTGGTATTTAAAGTCGGCGTTGTTACATAAAATAAAGTGTTAAATTCTTTATTTAGTTTTTCATTGTCCGATTTAACAATGTTCATGTTGGAAAATAATGTTTGTAGTTACTCTCAGTACTAAAAAATGCTGAAAAAAAGTAAGGATTAAAAAGAACTGGTGCTGTTTCATGATTTTTTTCGCTGCGATTAGCTCTATGTCTCGCAACGCAAAACCTATTGGATTTAAATGTTCGAAATCTTGCATATTTGTAGAGAAATATTTAGGAAATATGATAAAAAAAAATTAGAGTTAAATCTATTTATATTTTTTTAGTTATTGTACTTTAATTTTTTTTTGGACATAGACCATTGTTTTCAAAGAAAACTAACCACTGGAGAAATTCAATTTTTTGCAGGCACAAAGATATACGTCTGACTAAAATACTATCATTGCTCTTTTTTGAATTTCGAAATAGTTTTGAAGTAATTAAATATCTAAATTTAAAAAAAAATAAAAAAATTATGAGCTTTTGAGAAAAAAGATTCAATTCTTTTAATGAATTATACTACGATAAAGACCAGAAAATCAGGATTCAATAGAAAAAACAGAACTCAGATTGTTGAAATAGCGATGGGAATCTGAATAATTAAATTTAGTTAAAACTGCGTTTTTTAAATCATCTTTTCCTTTTTCTTTTTTTTTGTGAGTAATTTTTTTAATATGTACAAATCTTGATGATTTCTGTCCGCCCGTACATACGTCCGTCATACTAAAAATTATAATTTCGACAAGTCTAAAAATACTGAATTAATGAAAATTGAAACGTGGGTGAAATTAGGGGTAAATGGACATTTCCTGCACTTTTTAAAAAAGAGTGGAATTAGTTTATATTTATAAAGAATTTCTTTCTGACTCCAAATATTTAAACAAAAGTTCTTTAAAAAAATTATTTACTTAAATATTGAGAAAAGGAAATAACCCAATACCAAGCCAAAACAAGTCTGATCAAAACACTCAACAAAATCTTTGACGTCAAGAGTTTCTTCCGTTTCTATGGTTATCGTGAGGTTTCTGCCAAATAGTTGGTAAGATGTTTGGGATCTCTTGACGTCACACTCAATTCGAGTCAAATTAATCATTTTCTCGCTAACGACTAACAGGAGAATTTTGATTACAAACTAAAAAAAAAAAAAAAGCGCATTGAGCAGAAATTTTTGTGTTTATGGCCTTTTCGAAACATTTAGAATTGAATACAAATTTGTAATACTACCGCGTAGCTAAATTTTTCGTAAAGTTTTAATTCTTTGTTTGATAAATTACACGGTTCCAAATTATTAAGACATGGTAGGGTAAGGTGGGGTAAAATGGGTAGTCAAAATATATTGTTTAGAATTTTAGATGTTTGTAATATATTCATAGTTTTTAAAATTGCATATGGTAGTATGTTGCCTAAATTTTATTTCCCCACTTTATTTTTGTTTCAACAATTTGTTTTATATGAGTGTCAATAGTAAAAACACTTCTGTACAGCTTCATGCCATATATTGTCTACTTAAAATTTCTGTATTAAATCTTATTAAATATTCTCAGAATATTTAATAAAACTGCATTCTTGTGACTTGACTGTGTTTATTGAACTTTCTTATTGATTATTTAAATTGCAGGTAAAATGAATTTTTTTTTTTAACCCAAATTTTGTGAATGGGGTAAAATGGGTATCCCAAGAAAAACATCTCTGTAAAATGGAGCCAAGTTTTTCTTGCAATGATTATGACTGTGAAAAGTATTGAGATCTAAAGTAGAGCTAAGTTTAAAGTTGTTGTAAATTGCGGGCAATAAAAAAATAGTAAAATTTTCTTTTCAAATGTCAAAATTCCCTTGCATCGGCCTAAATATCTAGCTGCAAAAATGTTAGGGGCACTTGGCCATTACGTATTCTGGTACACTAACGCGTAATGGCCAATTCACACAAGCATTTTTGTAGATAGATATTTAGGCCTCTGCAGGGAAATTTTGACTTTGAGAAGAAAATGTTACTCATTTTCATTGCCCGTAATTTACAACAACTTTAAACTTAGCTCTACTTTAGATCTCAATACTTTTCACAGTCATAATCATTGCATAAAGATTTTGGCGCCATTTACAGAGATGTTTTTGTTGTGGTTTCACTTCTTTTTTTAAGGTACTAATTTTAAATTTATTAGTTATATGCTCAACAATAAATAGTTAGTAAATGTTTAGTTTTCATAGTTTTAAAACTTGCAAGAAAATTTTCTGGGATTAAAAGGATTAAGCATACGTGTATTTTTTTTATTTTTTTTTTATTTTTATTATTATTATTATACAGTCGACCATTGACAAAGTTTTAGCTATCGGTCAACTACGAGAACTATATAATTAGCCGACTCCTTTATTCTTTTAATTATTCATTGGTTTTAAGAAAGTTGTTGCGGAATGGTAAGTGAATGGCAACGATTACGAATTGTAAAGAGAGAGTTGCCATGTAGACGCTGGTGTAGTTCTAAAAAGAATATCTGTAATTCTAAAAATAATAATATCTGTTCGTATTCGAAAGATTTGGGCGACGGTTGATGTTTGTCAAATTAAATGTGTTCGGAGTGTGTAAATACTGTAATACTGTGGAGTTCTTTATTGATAGTTATCGATAACAAACGAAGTTTCGAACCTGATCTACTTGGTTTTAATTCAACATTTTATGGCGCCCGTGTGGTATTTAATTGTTGTTTGAACAGGGGTAAACTAAACAGGGAAAGAACTCAGTTGAGAAGATCTTTCACCAAGACGGTGAATGAAGCAAAAGGTATACTTGAAAAAGACGACAATCAGAACATTGAAGTGAGGAAAATATTGGACACTTGAAGATAAAACTAGTCGCATGTTCAAGATAGATGAAGAAATTAAAGAAGTGTATTTAAGTGGAAGTGATTATGACGAAGAAGCTTTTGAAAGAGAATTCGATTCTGTGGAAACGTATAGAAATAACTGGATTGCTATTAAAAATGACTGTGAGGATATATTAAATAATTTCACGTCATCGCCGAATGATATTGATCAAGTAAGTGTTTCTAATAATTAATTTTCTATGAAACGTCATTTCAGATTACCAAAATTGAACTTAAGAAATTCGATAGAAATATAAGAAATTGGCTGTCTTTTTGGGGTCAGTTTAGAAAAATAAATTATGATAGTAATATAGACGATGATGATAAGTTTCAATACTTATATCAATCTACTGTTCCTTGATCTTTTGCCAGGGAGCTAATTGAGAGTTTTCCTCCATGTGGAGAGAATTACACCAAAGCTATAGAACAACTTAAAGCTCGTTTTGCTAGAGATGAATTATTAATTAAAGTTTATGTAAGAGAGCTTTTGAATATGGTATTATCTAGAACTGATAATCAATATATTACTTTGAGAGCCTTGTATGATAAAATTGAAACGTATCTGCTTTGGTTTGAAACGTTAGGGGTAACCAGTGATAAATATGCAGCTATGCTTTACCCTTTGGTAGAATCGGCACTTCCCTATGAAATTTTGCAAGTTTGGGAGAGAGTCAGACAAAGGAGAATTAGTGGCAGAAGCAAATAATTTGACGCGTCTTCTTAGTTTTTTGAATTTAGGAGGTGAAGGGGAAGAAAGTTTGAATATCACACTTTCCTGTTTTGGCAATGAATCGGTTGGTAAAAGTTTTAATAACTTAGAAAGAGGAAAACTTAGTACCGCAGCCTGCATATACTCTGGCGAGGAAAAAAGGTTAAACAAGTGCTGTATCTGGTGTGAGAGGAAAAGCCATAATACTCAAGATTGTAACCAGATTAAAAACTTTGATAGGGAAAAGAAGATTAATATTCTTAAACGTAAAGGCGCCTGTTTCACCTACTTGTAGAAGGGACATTCGTCTAAAAATTGTAAATCAGGGATTAAATGCTTATTAAACAATTATTCGCACTATCTAGTAATGTGCCCAAGATTAAATGATACAAATAAAGACATTAAAGGTCCTAAACTAGATGATTTATGATTTGGCGACTAAAGCTGAAAGTGAAGTTAAAGAAACCGAAGCATTGACTTCCCAGGAAATGAATTGAACTTTATTACAGACACTTATTGGGAAAGTTAAAAGTAAAAATAACTCATATAAGTTAGCAAGATTGCTTTTAGATTCAGGATCTCAGCTATCGTATACAACAAAAGACGGTGTAGCTAAATTAGATTTAGAAAAAACGTTCCAAGAGACTCTTTTACATAGCCTATTTGGTGGTGCTAAAACTAAATTGCAGAAACATGGCGTGTATGATGTTACACTTCTTAGTTGTGATGAACAATTTGAAATAAAAGTTACGATGCTCGATCAAGAAAGAATCTGTAATTTTGTACCAAGATTGTCCAAAGAACATTGATCTTTACTTGAGTTAGGCAATGTACGACTTTCTGACGCCGAATATGATATTCCAGAAGTAAAAATTTTACTAGGAACGGATGTAATGATTAAATTGTTAACTGGAAATATCAAGAAATTGGAAGAAGACCTATTCGCCATGGAAATCAAATTGGAATGGACAATTATGAGCAAAACAAAGTCACGCAATGGACATGATGTGGCGAGCACACTTTGTTGTTTGAATGGAATTTCTATTCCAGACCTATGGAGATTAGAAACGATAGGAATTAAAGATCCTGCTGATATTAAATTAAAAGAAGATTCAGATATAGAAGTTGTAGATTTTTTTTTTGAGAAAACAATCTGCGTCAACGAAGAAGGAAGATATGAAGTAAGGTTACCATTCAATATAGGTTGCCCTGAACTGCGAAACAATAAAGAAGTGACAACCAGAAGATTGTTCAATACTACCAGAAAACTGAAAAATTCTGGAAAATATGAAGACTATTGTCAAGTTTTTGAAGAATGGTTGAAAGATGGTATTATAGAAAATATACCGGATGATCATGAAAATAAAGGCTATTGTCTATCTCACAGAGCAGTCATCAAAGAATCGAGCTTGACTACCACAATCAAACCTGTTTTCTATGCATCCGTGAATGATGAAAAGAGAAATTCTCTTAATAATTGATTAGAAAATGGACCTAACTTAATCGAGAAGATTCCAAAGAAGTTGATTCGATTTCAAGAACATGCTATTGCAGTGACAGCAGACGTAAAAATGGCATTTCTTCAGATCAGTTTGGATAAAACAGATAGAGACTACTTAAAATTTCTTTGGTGGAAAGATGGTGAACAGATATCGTTCAGGTACTGCAGGGTAGTCTTTAGAGTTACGTCAAGTCCTTTCTTGCTTGGAGCCACGATAAATTATCATCTAAATAATGTTCCTGACTCTTTTAGAAGTATGGCAGATAAGTTGACACGATCTTTCTATGTTGATAATGTCGTTACAAGTGTCAAGAGTCCAGAAGAGTTGACAAAATTTGTTCACGAAGCACAAGAAATATTGTCGTTAGGCAAATTTGAATTAATAGGGTGAGTTTCATGTCCAGAAAAGATAGAAGAAACTAATGAAACTACAATTCCTATTTTAGGCTTATTATGGGATATATCAAAGGATGAAATTTACTGCGATATTAACTTAGAATCTATTATGAGTTCTCCTTTAACCAAGCGTACTTTGTTATCCGTTTCTCAAAGTGTATTTGATCCCATATGAATTTTAAGCCCATCAACAGTTTTGCCTAAGCTATAAATGCAAGAATCATGCAAAGAAAAACTTACATGGGATGAAGAGTTGCCCAAAATTATTTCAGATAAATTTGAAGAATAGCTCAGACAAGTTTGTTGGCTCAAAAGTCGTCGAATACCCCGGAAACTTATATTGGTTTCAGCAAAGCCTAATTCTTATTCAGTACATATTTTCTGTGATGCAAGTAAATCTGCATACGCATCTTGTATATTTCTGAGAGCTTCAAATTACAACGATGTATCATTTCAACTTGTTCTGGCCAAAGTGAGAGTTGCGCCAATCAAAGCAATTTTTATTCCAAGGTTAGAACTAGGGATGGAACGGATGTGAGTTTTGCCGGAAACCGGATTTCGGATATCCGGGGTATCATGTCTACCGGATACGGATATCCGAAACGGATTTCACCGGATATCCGACCGGATATTCGGTCTATATACTAAAAACGATAGTTATACGATATGCTATACGAAAAAAATGGTCATGATATGAAGTATCAAATAAATTATAATTAGTGGTTAGCGCACCGCACTGCATGTCACAGGTCCATGGTTTGATTAGCGGACTGGGCAAGGTTGACTTAGCTGTTTATACCTGAAAGAAATAAACTGAGGAGGACCATGCACGCTTGGGAACTAAACACTGGGGTTTGGCGTCAGAATGACCATCTGACCGGAACATCTGCTATTTGACACACAAATGCAACAGTCAAGAAAGCTGAGCTGGGCCTAGCAGGCCTTGGTCCACACGGGCTGTCGCGCCACTGAGTTAATTTTTTTTATTTAAACTTAAGTTGATGGAACGATGTTTTAGAGATGCCAATACCTACACTTGCTGAACAATTTTGAAACTTTTTCACCATTTTGTTTGTGTGTTACTTAAAATTGTACCAAACATTCTGCAATGTGATGAAAATATTTCAGAAATACGTTTGTAAATTGTTACTCAACTTCTTCTTACCTTGTATCATGTAATGTAAACATAAGATAATCTTCCTCAAGTCTTCATAAATATCCTATATTGCTTTTACCCGAAAAACACACAGCAATTGTACTGAAGTCAAAATAATAAAACAATGGAATTCCATTAACTAATGATATTTATTTCTAGTTTATTAAGACAAATGTGTTAAAAAATACTTAATAAAACTGACAACAAATTTAATAAGAATTTTTTTTTTTAATTTGAATAAAATATATGCAATACTTTCAACAATATCAATCTGTTTCGGAACAGATGTAGTATAGAACGTTCTGCAATTTGTTTTTTATCAAGCAATCATAATTTTTTTTCTAAAATTAATATTTAAGTAATGGCAAAATTAAGTTAAAGTATAAATATTAAAATATAACTTAAAATCAAACATGTTGCAAGAAAAAAAATACTTCCAAACAAAAGTTTTCCTAGGAAATGTACTATTCAACATCTATACCTTTTTTTCTGCCATTTTGGTGCAAATGCACTATAGAATTGACGACTTTTTGGAATATTTGATTAATGCCAATAAATAAGAGCCAGTGGCTTGTTTGAATAAAATTTCATCACGAGGAGTCTCGTGTATAAGAAAATCACAACACTAAAAAGATAACAAAACCGATTTACAAAAAAAAAAAAAAAAAAAAAAAAAAAAAGCTTCTTAAAATAATTTGGCATTCATCGATTCATCGACAGCAACATAAATCTGTAACATTTTATAAAGACAAGTTGTTCTTAATAGTATTAAATTTACTAAGTAAAACATACCAAATTTCAAAAGGAACACCAATTAAAATGCAACGTGACGATTCAAAGTGAATAAAGGAATAGTATTTCTAGTGATATCCAATCAGCATACTTCACTTTCAGTGATATTTAGATTCGAAATATAAATTATTTAATGAAACGGAAAATGTCAATGAAATGGAAAATATCACTCATACATGAAATGAAAGTTCTTCACTGGGCATATCTATTTTTGAATGAGAAAAGTGATATTTTCATAACATAATATAACATCTGGAATTAATCAGATCATAAACTTGGAATGAAAAGAACATATTGCAAAACACGTATGAAGGATATGTATGGAAAAAGATTGGAGGAATGGTTTATGCTTATCAACTCGGCGCCAATAATACGGCGCCTCTTTCTGTGAAATTGAAACTAAATGCACCTGCATCTTCTAGCTCATCTCTGAAGTTAGGGATATGCGAAAGCATAGTTCTCACGAAGGAACTTTTTCGTTTTCTAACTTGACTGCAATTTATGTCCAAGAAAGAAAAAAAAAATTAAGAAAAAAAAAAGAGTAGAATGCGGTGTCCCCTTTGTCCGAAAAAGATCATTATTTTTTGCAAAAAATTATTTCTTGTGGATACCTGGTGGCCGGATATATAGCCGGATATCCGAATGAAATTATCGGATGTCCGGTACTTCAAATCGGATATCCGACGGGGTTTCGGATATTGAAAAATCAGCCGGATATGCCGGATATCGGATATTTGCCGGATATCCGTTCCATCCCTAGTTAGAACTACTGGCGGCAAGTATAGGAGTAAGATTATTTCTAACAGTAAAAGAAGCGTTTGAGATTCAGAACTAAGACACCTATTTTTGCAGTGATTCTACAGTGGTACTAATCTGGATAAAAAGAGAAGATGATTGGAACACCTTCGTATCTTATAGATGTAAAGAAATACGAAAATACCCAAAGCTTGAAAATTGGCAGCATATAGCAGGGGTTTTAAATCTCGCAGATTTACTTTCCAGAGGATGCAATTTAAAAACTTTAGCAAAAGGAGAGTGGTGGAAAGGCCCACCTTTGCTGAAACTAGAAGAAAAAGTATGGCCAAAATCTAACATTATCGTTCCCGATGAAGACGTTAATAAAGAAAAAAGGAAGACTGCTGTTGTGCAATTGAGTTTTGAAGAAGAAACTTTTACAGGAGAATTACTCTACTTTTCTCGGTATACGAAAACTGTGTGAATGATTAGTTAGATACAGAGGTTCGTTTTCAACAGTCTATACTGCAGCAAAAAAAAGAAAGGAGAGTTGACTTTTGAAGAGGTCCAAGAGGCAGAAGGGAAACTGCTACAGTGCATTCAAAAGGAATGTTTCCAAAGTGAAGGAGCTAAGATGTTAGAGAAGATGCAGACGTTCGAAGATGAGAAAAGAATAATAAGACTAAGAACAAAACTAGCTCATGGCGATGAAACCAAAGAATTTAAATTTCCTATTGTATTGCCGGGGAAACATACGATTGTCCATCGCCTGGTATATCACGAACACTGCCTATTGCAACATGCAGGTTTAGGAATTTTAATGACTAATTTGAAGGAACGTTTCTGGATAATCGGAGTCAGAAGAGTAGCGAAGAATGTAATTTCTCACTTCTTTTCTTTCTTTGCTTCCTTGCCACATGACCGTAAAAAAGATGCTGCAGTTTTTGAAGTAACCGGTATTGATTTGGCCGGTCCCCTGATTTTACTTACTGGAGAAAAGTGTTGGATAGTGCTCTTCAAGTGTGTTGTTTACCGAGCTGTGCATTTTGAGCTGGTGAAATCTCTTTCAACTGAATTATTCCTTATGGCACTCAGAAGATTCGTAGCAAGCAGAGGAAGAGTCAGTGTTATCTATACCGACAATGGTAGCAATTTTGAAGGAGCGAACAATGCTTTAAAAACGTTGGACTTGAATGAAGTTATGACATTTTCGACCGTGCAGAAAATCAAGTGGAATTTCAATCCGCCTGCCTCCCCATGGTTGTGAGGATGGTAGGAGAGGATAGTAAGAATGATTAAGGAACTGTTATGAAGAGTTCTAGGAAAGTCAACAGTAAACTACGTAGAACTTGAGACAATTTTATGTGACTGCGAAGCGACTATTAATTCGCCACCACTTACCAGCATCAGTGATGAAGCTGACAGATTAAGGCCTTTGACCCCAGCAAGTTTCATGCAAAGTTTACCTCACAACGAAGTTCCAGACTTGGATAACATAGACATCAATAGCTGTAACAAAAGACTTCGTTATGTTCAGAAGCTTCGAATGGATTTGAGAACTCGGTTTCGAAGTGAATACTTAGCCTTGTTGATTCACCAAAGAAAACGAAAGGCTGAGACTTGACGTGTCCTGGTTATATTGTCCTGGTAGGCTCCGATTCAAAACGAATTAACTGGCCTCTTGGGCTGGTCATGGATATATATCCTGGTGCTGATGGGCATGCTAGAGTCGCCAGAGTGAAAACTTCAAAAGGAGAGAGAATTATGCCATTTCAGCGGTTGTATCTGATGGAGATGGTTGACCGACCACAGAAATTACTTGAGACGCCAAAAGAGACTATTCCATCGAAGGACGATGCAGACAATGTCACCCAAGAGCTATCCAGTGACGTACAGGAGAAAATAAAAGAGATTGTGTCGGACAAAACCATTGGAAGTAAAGTGATGACCAGATTAGGTAGAACTGTTAAAGTTCCGCAGGGTTTGAACCTTTGACGTAACTGTTGAAATTTTCTGTAAACTTTTAAAAATTGCAAGGCGGGAGGATGTTGCGGAATGGTAAGTGAGTGGCAACGATTACGAATTGTAAAGAGAGAGTTGCCATGGAGACGCTGGTGTAGTTCTAAAAAGAATATCTGTAATTCTAAAAATAATAATATCTGTTCGTATTCGAAAGATTTGGGCGACGGTTGATGTTTGTCAAATTAAATGTGTTCGTCTTAATACTGTGGAGTTCTTTATTGATAGTTATCATAACAAACGAAGTTTTGAACCTGATCTACTTGGTTTTAATTCAACAGAAGTTTTAGAAAAAGTTCTCAACAATATCCAATTAGCGGAGAATTACACGAGATTTTTCTAAGAAAGTTAAATTTACCGGACCGCAGTCCATGACGTACTTATGCATTCAATATGAATGATGATAATATGAAATTACTAATAAATAGTTTATTCAGATATGCAAAAAAAGTTGGCGGGGAAAAAATAACAATTGGTGATCATTTCATAGGCGATAAAATATTACCACTGGTCAAAATGGCCAATTTTATAATGCCAATTAAATTTTTTTTTAATTATTTCTTGATTTTAGAGGCTTTGCGGTGCGTGGTAAGTTTTTCCTCTATTTATATATGCTAAGAGCTACTACTATTCTAAGTTTTATAATTCTAGCCGCAATGGAAAATTATTAGAATTGAGATTCAAATTTTTCGAACATTGCCCCCTTTAGGGGATTCGGAGGGGAAAGTCTCCATTTTTATATTTTCTCTTTTGTATACATATTAAATCTTACAAGTCTACCAAATTTCATAGCTCTAGCTTTGCAAGAAGTGTCTTAGCAATTTGACGAACAGTGAGTGAGTTTTGGGTGGATTTCAAAATATGTTGTCTTCTGCCGTTTTCGAATTTTATATCTCGACAACCAATATAATTAGAGACTTGAAACTTATGGGTCTCACTAAAGTGGCTAACAGCTACCCGTAAAAAAAATTTCAGCTCTCAGACATACTGTAATACGCAGATATGATAGGTCAAGATACTGCTGAGTGACTTCCGGTAAAAGATGCCTGGAAGTGAATTTGGCTGGTGCACTGCCGCGTGTGATAGTGTTAGGCTTAATATGTGTAGGTATTTTTAAGGTGATAATATAAAGTTTTTGAGTAAAGTAAAAAAAAATTAAACTTTTTTTTTTAAATTAGAATAAAAGTATGTTTTATAGTAGAACTTTAAAATACTTTTTGTGTTATTTAAAGCTTTAAAAAATATTTAGATGGGTAATTAAAAATCCTTCACGAAAGGGATCAGTAATCTTTCAGCTAGACACTGCCATATTATTAACAGTCAAAGGAGAGTTTAGCTTCGAATGCGATACTTGTCTCGTATAAAGATTTGAAAGCAGCAATTTTGTCTGCTATATCTCCAAAACCTTCGAGTCTTACAATAACTTGTATGAAAAATTCAAAATGGAAAAGTAAACGTGTCCAAGCTAAATCTGGGAAAGTTTTAATGAATGAAGGAATCATGATGAGGTTAAAAAATAAATCTGAAAACCGGAGCACTAAAAAAGTTAAAACCAATAAGAATAAAAAGTCAAACGAAGTTCAAACTACATGATAAGGCATCGGTCTAAAAGTAAAGAACAATGAAAATGAACCTGCAGATCTAGCGTGTATGGGTGAAAATACAGAATTTAGGAAAAAAGAGAAGCAAAATTAAATTGGAAAAATTATGGCAATCAAAGAAGACTCATACGACAGAGAATTTTTGAAAAAAAAAATCGAAGGTTGTTGAGTTTTATGTTTTTCCTGATGTCGAACACACAGACGTCATTGAAAATAGCCAGAAAATAGAAGTTTTAAATGAATTAGCAAATGAATTACAATAGTAGGCGTTATATTTTTGATAGAATTTGAACATTAATAATAATAGTATTTTGCAATCAATAAGTGTAATACGGGGAAGAATGTGATTTAAATGCAAATGTTACCAATAGACATTTGAGTTGGATGTATTAACCAAATTCAGATTAAAACAAGAGTTTTAAATGATTTTATGCCTTACAATATTATTTTTCATATTTCATTAAGCTTGCGGTAAGTCTGTGATTTATTATTTAGTAGTGGTTTATTAACTATTCTATGTTTTTTTTTGTTAAGCTATAGTATACCAATTTTACCCCACACTTTACACATTTCCCCCTGTGTGGGCTAAAATGGGGATACATACCTAACATACACCTATAAAATGTTTTCTCACAAACATACTTTGCAACATAATAAATAAAAATTATATATTCTTATTCCCAAGATGTTCAATGTAAGGATTGAATTGTTAATCATTTACAAGAAAATGTTAAGTAAAACATCAAAGAACTGTGATTTTTATGCCGATTTTACCCCACCCTACCCTATTTAAAAATAAATAAAATGCATTCATTTTTAATAAATTGGGAATTCATCATTACTCTATAACCACTTATTTCAATTTTACATGAAATAAAATTTATATTTACACTATAGTTGACTAGTTATACATACCAAATGATTGTAAGTAGATTTTGGATATTTATGGTGAGAAACATTTATATTATTTTATTCATTAGATTGAAATTAATTGAATAAAGTTACTGTTCAATACTATAATTGTATTGAACAGTAACATGCTTGTGTTGTGAACTGAATTGAATTGAATAGGTTTTTTTCTCATTTAACGAACAACATAATATATATTTTTGATAATCGTAAATTCAATATTTTTTGTTGTTCAAAGGTTTGTCCTTTAATTGTATTTCAGATCAAATCAGTAGAATAAACATTTAGATCATAAGGACTTGATGTTTGAAACAAATGCTAAATTGGAAAAAAGTTATTTAAGGAATGTTGTTGATAAATTTTCCAGAATGATTAATTTAAGCAGTTTAAGCAAATAAGTATTTGTTTTATACATATAAAGTGTATGAAAACCAAATATTTTCTCCATTACTGTCCTTTCAAAAACATATTGCTATTTTTGATCGTTAAAATGTATTGAAATTATTCTTTAGTTATTTACTTAAAAAGAACTTCATTAAAACATCAATACAATAATATATATCCCAACAGCTTCTATAAATTCTAGAACATTGGTATAGTCAATTTACATTTAGTTAAAAACAAAATAAAAAAGTATAATAGCTGAATTTGTGAAACGACATGTAGAATTCATATAGTTTTATACGTAGACTGGCAATAAGTTAAGAAGTCTAATTATAAATACTGGACATAAATGGTGTTGGGAAATGAACTTCAATCGGAACTATGGGAGCTATGTACTCGTTTTTACAACATTATTTTATTTAATGAATTTATTCATCATACCAATGCCAAAAGAAGAACTTATATATAACATTAGACAATTTCATTGGTACACCATTTCCCTACTAATTTATATCCATTCGCTATGTATATGTTACCAGCAACTATGAAATGCCGGCATTCTTTTGAGTATCTGGTCATTTAAAAAAATGACAGATGATTTTAGACATAGTATGAAACATGATAATTATTACATACATTTCCTAGATATTGTATATTCAACTATGGATATAGAATGACAAATTCTATTTTGGCAAAAAAAAGTTACTATAAGGTGTAAAAAAATATAAATGTTATTTTAAAAAATAATGAAAGTGTCCCATGAAAAAACTTCTATTCAAAAAAAAAAAAAAAAAAAAAAAAAAAAAATGAAAGTTATACAAAATCTAATGCATGCTTTAAAAGAAAAAATTTCATAAAAAAATAAGAAATTAAAATTAACCTATTTGTTGCAACATGGTAGGCTTGAAAATTGAAAGTTATACAAAATAAAATGCATGCCTTTCTTATAAAAGAAAAAATTTCATATAAAAATAAGAAATTAAAATTAACCTATTCGTTGTAACATGGTAGACTTGAATTGTGCCATACCACGCTTTATTAGAAACTAATCGGAGTTGTATTTCATACTTTGCCGTTTTGTCTTTTGGAATTCTATTGAATACATATAAATGTCCGAAATGTTAATCGTTTCATACTTTACATAAAAATGAATAGCTAGACATTTTAAAGAATGACGCCTTTCATACACTACAGGTAACATATGTATCATGCATTAATTCTATATCATATAAAAATCCACAATAATATTTATAAAATAATGAAATATATAGGAAAACATTTGGTTGTTTTAAAAGACTTTTTATAGCAAATAGTAGCTTTGGAGTATAAAATTGATTGCATGATTATCCAAATATTATTTAAAATATTTTACAAAGATACGGAAACTAATACTTAGAAAATAAAAAATTATTAAAATAAATAAAATAGTTTTGTGTTACGTCTGATGGAAAATATGTGTTACCATTTTATGAATATTTTCATTGCACATATTTTTTTTATCATATTACATTTCACACATACCGATACGCATCAAGTGCTTTCAATATAAATTATTCAACTGGTTTTCAATACAAATTATTCATCTAAACTTCATACAGATACAGGGTGTCCAATAAATGACTGACCCATGTTAATATTAAATAATAAAAACACGGTTTTGAGATAAAATTTAATTGGCTCTGCATTTTTCAAAACTTACTATTTTTTCTAGCACTAATGCAGCAAACGATACATATCTATCTCCAGTCATATTTTAATTTTTGCCGTTTAAAAATTTAAAAAGGGTCAGTCATATATTTGACAACTTGTACCCGAGGTCTTATACGCCTGTATTGAATTTTGTTTTGCTTAAAAATAAAATGAAAAATAATAAAGCAATTAATCTCCAGCGTTGCTTTAAGGTGATGATTTAACAGATGTTTCACAATTAATTTATTATTATATCCGCCTATTTGAAGCGTGTAGAAAACAGAAATGTGTGTCAAAGTCAACGTAAGGTGTTGTTAGTGAAGGCAAAAGGTTGCCTAAGATTTTCTGCCATCTCTTCGACCTCAGCAAAGGATAATGTCCTTCAAAATGTCCAACAGGCCAACGGGTCTTGAGATTTGTTGTAGGAAAACAGTGGTGTCTTACTCGCCGATCATTGCATCAGTTTCTGATCGGTGGTGTAGGGAGAATATCAATCTGCATTTCGGATATCCGAGCAGGGTCAATAAAATGACTAATCGTCGCTGACGTATCTGAAGGACGGGTAATCGTAGTATTTTGTAGCAGACTGCATCAGGTGTGAGAACAGCGTGAGTTGGCCATCATTCGTTGAGTGTTTTGCTCGCATTTTGCAAGTACGTCAACCATTGATTCAAATTTACAGTAACATTCTTTCATCAAAACAATTTCTTTAATTTTATCTATTGCAGATATAGGAAAAGGGATATCAGTCTAAAAATGTATGCTTAGACCAAATTGGTTTGGCCTAGATATAAATTTTTGTTTAATTAACCTTTCGTCGGGCACATTTGATCCAATAAGAACAAAGGATTTTGCCGCATTTATATGTATGTCAATTATATGGATGTTTATTTACAGAAACTTTTTTTTTTTTCTTCTTTTGAAACTCCTTGTAATGGTGTTCATAACTTGACAATTGTATAAATGAACTTAATTGAGTGTTTATTATGATTGTTTATTTAATGTAGAGCATCAAACACATTGTACCTGAACTCAGCGATCACCATACTGCACCCGATTTAAGGTTAATAAATGAGTAAAAATCTGTACTCACACGTAAAAGGCACTATATTATTATTTTGTGTAATACACATATAATATCACATCTTAAACATGTCTATAATACACATAATATAATGTCTTGAACATGCAAACAAATTACTTAGAAACTTTATCTCTAAAATACAGACAAATATAAATGTTTAATACCTTACGCGTCTTTTCTAAATTGTGTTTTTCTAATTAGGTGTGCTACGGCATCTATTAAATTATTGCAATTGAAGTATATTTCATGTAAACTCATTTTTATTAATGATATTATTACTACTTTTTATTCTGTCGATAAATTTATTAATTAAAGTAAACTTAGCATTTCTTTTCAAAATAGTATTTAAATATAAGAATTAAAAGTTACAACAACAAAATTCACAAATTTACATATACAATACTTTATTTTACAAATACTTTTCCATTATTTGATAACCATACGTGTGTTAATTTATACGCGTATGAAGCAAAGCTCAAAATGCATTTTATATCAATGCCTTAGAGCAGTGTTTCTTAACCTGTGGTTCATGGACCCCTTGGGGGTCCATGGGTCATATTTTGGGGGTCCGCCGACTGATCCTAATTTTTAAAATGTTTGAATCAATATTTAGCCAGCAGTGGTAACCCGGACCTACTTCATCCTTAGCGCGCTCTGTATGGCAACCCTGTTTCTTTTTCCGCTCATCCGGAGAAGAGAATTTGAGCCGCTTTTTCGCGCATGCTCATTTATTTCTCTTTTGTTTTAGTTTTTTCATTGGTCGATAATTTGTTTGAGTTTGAAATAGCGGTATAATTTTAAACTTGATTCACGATTTTATTTCCGTTGGATCTGCCCTGGAGGTAAGACGTACATTTATTTTTGTCTTTCATCTGTTTGTGAGTAGCATATTTTTTTGGATTTTTCTTAGCTTATATTATTGCTAAATGCTTGATTTCACTATGGAATTAGCTCTTGCTGAAGTTTTGAATGCGAAAAATAAATATTCAGTTGGCTATTTTAGTGTTTTACCAGTCATGGGTAAGAAAGCGTTGTTAGAATAATGTATGAAAGAGGGAATGATTTCATCGATGTATAAATGTCCAAAATGTGGATCACAAATGACTTTGAAGCCGAGACATAAGGGTATATCTTCCATCGATACAAGATTCCTTGCCGCTTTTTCAAGTGTTTTTTTGTGTCTTAATGTTTGTTCTTAATGTTTCGTTTGATTATTTGATATTTTTTGTAGCCCAAAATGTCCAAAAAAAAGGAAGTATGATGAAAATTATGTAAAATATGGATTCTGCTGCATGAAGGAATCGGACGGTGTTGAAAAACCACAATGCTTTCTGTGTGGAAAAGTTTTGGCAAACACCAGTATGAAACCGGCAAAATTTATAGAGCATCTCAAATATCTTCATCCTGAAAATGCATCTAAAGATCTAGAATTTTTTACAAAGAAGAAAGCCCAGTTTTCGAAATCTGGAACATTAACCAAACTTGGATTTGGTATTCCACAAAAATCTTTGGTTGAGGCATCTTTCAGAGTTGCATATCGTATTGCCAAAAGTAAGAAACCGCACACTATTGGAGAGACATTAATTAAGCCATGTACGCTGGTAATGGTTGAATTAGTTTGTGGACTGGAACAGAAAAAAAAAACTTGAGGCTATTCCATTGTCCAAGGATGTGATACATTCAAGAATAGTTGAAATTTCTTGCAATATCTTGAAACAGATCATCGATGAATTGAAAGCATCGCCATTTCCCTTTAGTATGCAACTGGATGAAACTACAGACATCTCGAATTGTAGTCAACTTCTTGTTTTTGTTCGTTATGTGTCTGCTGATACTATCAAAGAAGAATTCTTATTTTGTGAGCCTCTTTTGCAAACTACAAAAGCAGTTGATGTTTTAGCGATTTTAAATGTTTTCTTTTCCAAACACGACTTCGACTGGAAACAAAAACTTCATTCACTTTGTACGGATGGAGCACCTGCGATGCTTAGCAATAAATCTGGTTTTGCCCATTTGGTAAAAAAAGAGGCTCCTAATGTTATAGTTGCACATTGTTTTTTACATAGACATGCAGTGGCTACAAAAACTCTTCGAACCAGCTTAAAAGAAGTATTGTCAATAGTTATTAAAACTGTGAATTTTATTAGAAGTAGAGCTCTTAATCATCGTCTTTTTAAAACACTGTGTCAAGAAATGAACGCAGAACATGAGGTACTTCTGTACCACACGGAAGTGCGTTGGCTGTCACGAGGGCAGGTTTTGAAACGAATTTTCATGTTGAAGACAGAAGTATCACTTTTTTTAGAAGAAAAAGATAATTCACTCTTCGAATATTTCAAGAAAAAAGATTTTATATGTAAATTGGCTTACCTGGCAGACATTTTTAACCACATGAACGATATGTCTTTCAATTCAAGGGCCTGATACAACAATTATGGATGCCACTGAGAAACTACAGGCAATTTTATTGAAAATGTCACTTTGGAAAATTAGAATTCAAAATGGGATATATGCAAACTTTCAAATGTTGGACGAAGTGCTTTTTGAAAATGGATCTCGGCAAGATAGTTTGTTATTGAATAACTTGAAAAATGAAATCTGTGAACACCTGGAAGTACTTCAAGTTTCATTTGAAAAATATTTCAATTCGGATGGAATAAATATAAAAGATGAGTTGTGGATTCGTAATCCTTTTCTTTGTGATATTGACTGTATCGATGACATGAATCTTGCCAAAGATGAGCTAATTGATTTGAAAACAAAGTCCTAGTTAAAAATGGATTTCGATTCAAAAACTCTTGGAGAGTTTTGGTCTTCTTTAAGAGAAGCCTACCCATTGCTTGTAAAACGAGCTATGGCAGCCATTATTCCGTTTGCTACAGTTTATCTTTGCGAAGCGGGATTTTCCACACTTGTCACAATAAAAACAAAACATCGAAATCGACTGAATGTCGAATATGATATGCGGCGTTGCTTTGTCGAAAATCATCCCTCAATTCAATCTGTTAATCAAGGAAAAGCAGCAACTGCCTTCACATTAAAAATTTTAATTTCTTCAAATTTTTTATACTATTGAAATAAAAATATTAAAATAATTAAATAATAAAACAGAATATATTTTGTAATAAATGATGTTTAAGCAATTTTTTTTTCACAGATGGGTCCGTGACATATTTAAAATTTATAAAGTGGTCCATTGTGCCAAAAAGGTTAAGAAACCCTGCCTTAGAGCTGCTGCCGGAGATCGATTCTGTAAACAAAAAATCCACCCCACGTAAAAATATGTAGGCCGATTTTATCTTATAATAACACTAGTGAGTCACCAAGTCATATATATGAATCATTATCCAGAACGTGTTCATTGTGATCTATCCTGTTTTCTGATTTGAAAACTTTTAAATTTCCATTTTTATGTTTACATATCGTAACTACTACTTATATTAGTAGTAGCAACCGTTACTAAATTTGCTTAATTTAACTGTAAAACAGAATGAAAATATTTTAGTGGTAAAAAGTAATTTTTAATTAATAATCCCATTTTGATAAGTTTTACAGAATATAGGATAATAATAAATAGTTGGAAAAATTATTCATCTCCTATTTATATCAATTTCTATAAAATGTACATTTATCCAAGTAATATATGAAAAAGTATTATGCATAATTGCTTTGTGTAATATAATGAATTGCACTTTATCGTTACTTAAAATAAACGTACTCAAATTATTCATTTGGTATACAAAATTTTAATTTTTAATTTTTAATACACATTCAATTTTTAATAAACATTTGCATTTTCCTTTGGGTTTGAAACAAAGAATAAGGGAATGAAGTGAAGTTTTCGAGGTACAGGTATAATGCATCTATTTTGAAAAAAATAAAAAATAAAAAATTTATATCTATTTCTATGTATTAAGCACATAAAAATTATGAAGTATTGTATTCTAAGTTATTATACTTGGCTGAACTTTTAAGTTCATCCTTCTGAGACTTTACAACCATAATTATTTGGCATGGCATATATTTTTCTTTTAAAATCAATTTCTCACTTATTTTTTAATTATGGTGAACTATATTATATAATTCTTGGATAATTTTAAATGTTTAATTCCAATACTGCATTGTATCATTGAAACAATTGAATTTTATGTCTGGGTAATACAATTTAGAATTTATAGTTTTAAACCATTTATTGTTTAACTATTGTAAACTAAATTTATAATTGAAAACTACTTATATATTTTAAATTTGAGAAACGAGTATCGAGAATGATGTGAGATATCTGTGTAGTTAAACATTTACGAAAATATAACCCATAAAAACAGACTTTAAAAAAAAAAAAAAAAAAACCTTTATATGCATTGTCAATTTTTATATTCATTAACATTATTCGATATCAAAAATATTTCTATCAGCAAAATGTGAGCAAACTACGTTTCAAAATTTATTTATTAAAAATAAACGTAAATTTATGCTCTCACATTCAAATATCCTTTATTTATTCTGATTAAAGTTTGTTTATTTATTTATTTATTTATTTATTTATTTATTAAAAAAATTTGGCAACAGGAAAGAGTTTTAACAATGGTCGGCTCAATGCTATTTTGGGGGCCGTTCAAATATTACGTAAGCACCTGGGGGGAGGGGGAGGGGTTAGCGATTTGCTTATTTTTGCTGACAAGGGGAGGGAGGGGGTATGAGTGATGCTTAAGTAAGCATTTAATAATCCCTTTATTTCTAAAAAAAAAATTGAAACTTACAAAAAATTTCACTTTTGTACACCGAGTTCTAGGATAGGTGACTTTCCATTCAAATCGATCTAAGGGATTTAAACTTACGTCACATAAGAGTGACGTACTCTGCCTTCAGCCAATTACAATCAAACATTGATGATGCAAAATACTGCAGTTTCAAAATGAATAAAGGGGATTCCCCTCTTTTGGGTGTTTGGAGACGTGAATCCTACATTAAACCTAACTTATGTGACAGACAATTTTTGTTTCGCTTGGCGCGACTGGCGGGCGCCTAAGATGGAACAGTAGTTGGTTTAAGGTTCAAGATTCCGAATTGAGTTGTGTTTTGAACAAGTTTCTTTTTCCACTACAATCCTTCTTGAACTTTTTGAAGATTAAGCAAATATAGTTGCCCTGCTTTCTGTTTGCTTTAAAAAAAAAAAAAAAAAAAAAAAAAAAAAAAAACATGTCTTCATTTCGTGAAATTTTATATAAAAAGCTGTTTGAAGTTTTTAAAAAGTCTACATCAAACAAACCCTTGAAAGATATTCAGGATATAAATAATGAGGTATAGCGTCATTTTAAAAATGCCTCTAAAAATGACGAAGAACTAGAAGTGTTGGTGTTAAAAAGAGTCGAAGAAGAGTTGCGAAAGGCAACTAGAAAAAATTAAGTTAAAGTTCATTATTTGCATTAAATCCTAACTTTTTTTTAGATTATTAACGTTACAAAAAAAAATATTGGAGCAGAGGGGGGGGGGGGTTACCGCATGCTTACGTAATTATAGAGGGGGGTATGCGATTTGCTTATTTTTGCAGACAAGGGGGGGAGGGGGTCAAAAATTACCAAAAACATGCTTACGTAATATTTGAACGACCCCTTAACGCGATTGGAAGACGGCAAGTTGATTATTAGTATTCCGTAAAAGCGACCTTTTAGTGACAGTAACAGCCCCAAAATTTGATAGAATGCATTTTCATCGACATCGAATCTGTCTGCCAAGTTTCAGACCGATTGGATGACGGTTAGGGGGTTAATTAGGCGTCCGAAGATTTGCCTCCCATCGACACCCGCACACACACAAAATCGAAGTTATTATATAGGATTTAAAAATCACTTATCTTCAGATTTTATCCAGAAACGACATGAAATTAAAGGCCCACTAAACTGTACAGTGGTTAGCGTGCTAGCTTCTAAACCGCGAGGTTGTGGGTTCTAGTCCCGTGTAAGGCATGGGTGTTTGTTAATGTATGTTGGCTTGTCAAATGACGAATGTTTCAGCGCATTATAGCCCTCGTGTTGCTGACGGCGCCAGATAATCTGAATACAACCAACCGAAAGGGTCACTAAAGCCATTGATGCTAAATGTTGAAGGAGTTGTGGGGAAAGCTTTAATCTTTTTTTTTTTTTTTTTTTTCTTTTTTTTTGAAGTACGGTTAGTAATAAAAAGCCTGTGATACCTTGTGAAATCATTCATGTTGAGATTCTAATAGAAGGTAAAAATTTTAAATAAAAATAATGGGAATTAATAATAATAAAGGTTTAAATGATTTAGATAAAAAGTCAATTAATTATAATTTAGCATATTTAGAGCACATTTTACTGTTAGTTTGAGTTGATCCACATAATGATAAATTTAACATAATCTTTTGAATTGTAATAAATAAATATATTTTAATAATTTAAGTGAATACTATGGTGTAAGTTAATTGGAATAAAATTAATTACATTAATTGGTGTGACAAAATTTACTTTCACCAATCATTATCACGATAACAATTATTTAGTGTTATTATGTTATTAATGAACTCAAATCTTAATTTTTTTGAGCCTCTAGACCCTTGCACATGCTTGAATTTTGGTTGATACTCAAAAATAATTCCCTCCTTAAATACTTTTTTAGTTTCATGAAAATAATTTCCACTTAACTTCACTATTTTCGGACTTTTGAAAGGTATAATTTGTAGTGCGACTTGTGGATAGGCACTATCGGTAAAGTTCGCAGTTTTAGAACTAGGGCTAATATGTATCTAAGTTATCTAGGTTGGGCTGATATACATCATTATCATGACAACCATTATTTATTGTTACCATCTACGAACTGCTGCCAATTTCTTTGGTTGATTACCATACTTTTTTTTATCACGGTGGATGGATGAGAAAGTAAAATGAGATTATTAAAGCATTATTATACATTTTCCCGGAAGAAAATTTTCTTATTCACAAAATATGCACATGTAATTAAAAAATGTTTATCAGTCAAAACCGTAAAATCAATCTGAATAGTAGTTTTTCTCATTAAATTAAAAAAATTCAGTGATAATATTCTTGGATGTATTGAATCTACCTTCTGTTTATGAATTTAAAATTCTCAAATTAAATCAATTGAAAAACTTTTTTAAAATATAAGGTTTCTAGTTTTCTCTCTCTCTCTGTATATAATATATATATATATATATATATATATATATATATATATATATATATATATATATATATATATATATATATATATATATATATATATATATATATATATATATATATATATATATATATATATATATATATATATATATATAGCAATCTTTTGTATTACATTTACTATCATTAAACCCCTATGGGTAATAAATTTCATACTTTTGCATTTCTACACGTTTTGGGACGTGCAGATTCAAAAATGTGATATAGAAAAAAAAGTCTGTTTGTATGTCTGTGATCAGCATAACTCTCGAACAGACTGACCTAGGAAGTTCAAATTTTATGCACATGTTAATGGTGGTCATGGGACCTGTTATTAAGCTTTTCGTATAAGATAGCTGCCATTGGAAAATTTATGTTTTTCAGCTAATGCCAAAAAACTGCTTAAATGATTCAAATCAATGGGGTATTGCCTTTTAAGGTGCTTTGAACATCGACACTTCTGAAATTTCCGTAAAAATGTGATAAAGACCTAAAGAGTAAAAAAACAAATTTTGTAATACGGAGTTCTCCTCTTCCCTTCAGCATCGTCTATGTACAACTGTTTTACAAGAAAGAATAATGTAATATTTATCAAAAAACATACTGCCAATTTTTCCGTATTATTTTTTTTCTTTTTTCAATGTAATAATTACCGTCAAAAATATCCTCAAACATTTTTTTTTTTTTTTTTTTTTTTTTTTTTTTGAAATAATGAAAATGAATACGGGAAATAACACTGTTAAAAATTTTGTTCCACTTTGCTCCAAAATGTGGTTCCCATTTAACTGCAACCAACCTTTGGTGCTTAGTTTCACGATTTAATGGTGCTTACGATCCGAGATAGCACCATTAAATCGTGAAACTAAGCACCAAAGGTTGGTTGCAGTTAAATGGGAACCACATTTTGGAGCAAAGTGGAACAAAATTTTTAACAGTGTTATTTCCCGTATTCATTTTCATTATTTCAAAAAAAAAAAAAAAAAAAAAAAAAAATGTTTGAGGATATTTTTGACGGTAATTATTACATTGAAAAAAGAAAAAAAATAATACGGAAAAATTGGCAGTATGTTTTTTGATAAATATTACATTATTCTTTCTTGTAAAACAGTTGTACATAGACGATGCTGAAGGGAAGAGGAGAACTCCGTATTACAAAATTTGTTTTTTTTACTCTTTAGGTCTTTATCACATTTTTACGGAAATTTCAGAAGTGTCGATGTTCAAAGCACCTTAAAAGGCAATACCCCATTGATTTGAATCATTTAAGCAGTTTTTTGGCATTAGCTGAAAAACATAAATTTTCCAATGGCAGCTATCTTATACGAAAAGCTTAATAACAGGTCCCATGACCACCATTAACATGTGCATAAAATTTGAACTTCCTAGGTCAGTCTGTTCGAGAGTTATGCTGATCACAGACATACAAACAGACTTTTTTTCTATATCACATTTTTGAATCTGCACGTCCCAAAACGTGTAGAAATGCAAAAGTATGAAATTTATTACCCATAGGGGTTTAATGGGGTCTAGGACGAAATCCCGAAAGCCGAAATCCCGACAAGCCACAATCCCGAAAGCCGAAATCCCGACAGGCCACAATCCCGAATGGGACGGAATCCCGAACGACTAAAATCCCGAATCGGACGAAATCCCGACAAGCCAAAATCCCGAATAGGACGAAATCCCGACAAGCCATAATCCCGAAAGGCCAAAATCCCTATCAACCAAAAGAAATCCCTACCAACGGGAAAAATCCCATCAGACCGAAAAAGGTGTTAACAGATATTTCAAAACAATATTTTTTTTATAAACTTTAAAAATTAATGAGGTTGATTGCCATTCATAAAAAATAGATTTTGATTCGTTATGAAGTAGAACATGTTGAAGTTGTCAATTAATCATTTCCTTGCATTTTTCAGTTTACCTTCGATTTTATTTCTATATTGTATTAATTTTCTTCCTTTAGTTTTGAAGAAAAATCAACTTAAATTTTACATATTTATATTACATTTTGCTATCAAAATGTTATTTATTTCCAATGTTTATATATATATTTCTATTTGCTGCCTATTTTTCAGCCACTAAAATATTCGGTTTAAAATAATATTGGTTCATTTGGAGAAGTTTCCCTATATTTTAAAAGAAAGTTCTTGCATCTAATTAAAAAAAATTTTATGGCGTGATTGTTCTTCAAAGCACTTAATAAGGTCTCTTCATTAGGTGACAAAACGGTCCCCCGGTTACAAATTAAACTCGGAAAAGTCACCCGGTTTTTACTTACTCAACTAAATAAGATTATGTTGTCTAAACTTGTGTATACGGTTTCGTGTGCAACATATTTGTATGGAAAATCAAATTAACATGTCTGATATTATATTTAGAAATGGATAGATGTATTGCGTTTTCAATTGTCATAAGCCTAATACTTTAGTAGGGTAAAAGAATGTTTATAGAAAGGACACTTTTTCTTATGAGCGATGTGTATGTAATAGAAACATATGCAGGGAAATATAATGTAATACAAGGAGTGTATAGTTAGAATCTTTTTGGATATATTGATTTATTAGTAGGAGTTGTATTGCGTCAAAGATTTTATTACTATTAAGACATTTTATTTAATAAGAGTTGTTATGCTAAATTGTCCGCGTGTTTCTATTTTACTACAATTTGAATAACAAATATAATATGCTCCTAAGGATTGGCGTTACTTTTTTTTAATTTTGGTGCATTTATTTGGAATTTAAAATTGGAAATGAGTAATACCTATACATAAAACTAGGATGTAATATAACAAATTAAAAGTAAAATTTAAGTATCCAAAAGTATTACATTTTAGAATATTATCGAAAAAAATTACTACTAAGAAGTATTTCTGTTAAAAAAATGTAATACTTTAGATATGAAGCCTATCCGATCAATACTATTAAATTCTTTCTAAATATTACCACTAGGATGTAACTTTTTACCAAGACATTGCGTGTTCTATCAGTGAGGTTTTTTACATTTTGGAGTAATATTTACAGTTTCATATTTATTGAATTTTATCAACACTTATATTGTGAATGATGCTTGTAAAAATTGCATCTGAAGAGTAACAAAATGTGTGTATAAAATTTTTAAATATGAAAAATAAAAGAAAAACAATCATTATTTACAAACATTTAAATTCAATATAGCACAAAAAAACTGCTTTAAATCAAAATATTTATACTCATCTTTCATTTGCAAAAAGTAAAAATACACTATTATCTAATCATTTAACTCAGTTTCAAAAGGGTGGGGCAGTTTGAACTCTAAACCCATCATTAGCCCGCTCCAAGCACAACAAAAGTCTATTGTGAAGGAGCTTCATGCTTCAGTAATGGGGCGACCGGGGGCCACTCATCACACTTTGAAATATCCCTACACTCCACGATCCGACCAAAAGGCGTTAGCTGGAAATATTTCTACAAGGCTGGTTAGGTCAGCCACTGCCTCCTATACGGCTAAGGATTTAAAATGTTAAGATGGCATTTAAACAAATATAAAATCATTTAGATGGTCAAAACATAATATACTTCATTATACTATAGCTATTAACAAACTTTCCCCTTTGCTTTATATTTATATAATAAAATAAAAGTGGAAAAATAAAAAAAACTTCTTAAACCGTAAAGTATGAACACTTGCGAGAATTAAAAAATATTCAGAAGAAGTAATTAAATTAAAAATTCCAAAATATCAATCCTGAAAATTTTGATAAAAAAAAAACTTTTTCGTCATTTTAAATGTAAAAGTAAAGTAATATATTTAAAAATAAATAATCCTTACATAAAAGATACTTTTTTTTTATATAATAAACAGTTAAGAGCAGCAATCATAATTATGAATTAAAGGCGCAAATATTAAAAGCCAGATTGATAAAAAGAACTTACTAATGACCACAGATAATTAAACTCTAAGGAAATAAATTTACGTGCAGCATACAAACAAAACAATGTTTCTTAGTAAGAAATTTTAACAGCATAAATCATGAATTGCGTATTAAACGGTTTTCAAACAATTTTTCGGGAAGCATGAAATTAGGCATTCGAAATGTTAAGTCCTGCGTTACCTAACGTACCGAGATTTCTTTCGGGTGATAATTTTGTAAATCATCCATCATGGACAGATCTTATAACCTACAATAGTATTTTGTGTTGAATCATCCACTTATTAAGTCGGCGTCTCATAAATGAAAGAAACGTCACTGCTAAGTACTTGACAAGATGCGTGTACACAAAAATCCCCAGCTGTTGTAACTAAGCCCATCATTAGTCATTAGTGGCATGTCCCCTGGGTTTCCATTCACCATAAAGGACCTATTGTCAAGGGACTATTGTGTCCTTCACTACCAGCCAGCAACTGCAGGTGAGACGAATCACCACAGTCTGAATTATCTTTAAACTGGATCTGCAGGGTGACTTCCTCAGAGCGAGTTATGGCGGATCTCAAAGTGTTAAGATATAAACAATGTAGAGACCACATATTAAATAGAAAATTGTTAATTTCCTAAGACTTTGCTAGAAACAAAGCTTTTATAAATATCTCTTTCATGACAACTTTCTGGAATTTTTTTAAACTATTGAAAGTAGTCTTATTTCAAGTCTCATTCGAAATTCCTTGGTTCTAAAGGCCACAGAACATTCCAGTTCATACCAAAATAATTGATTTATGGTTTCTTACATGTCTAGTACATCTTTTTTATTAGGGGGGGGGGAGGGTTAGGGGCTGTTTACTAAATAAATTTAACTTTAAACTTGAAAATGTCTATGCTAACCCCTCTATTTTATCTTTTCATTCGATCTAGAATACTTCGTTTAGTTTCTAGTTCATTTTAATGAAAAACCCTTAGAGCGTGGTGTAGATCTCGATATTGAGGAGTGTATTTTTAAGATTCAGAATTAAAGCGTGGGTATTTAATGGACGCGTGTTTCAGAATGGTATTAGTCTACAATTTCTCAAAAACTACTTGGATTCCATGTGTCGTGTTCAACAAGATGTTAAAATAAGTAAAGTATTTCAATCAGAAACGAATTAATTTAACATAATTCATAAAGAAAGTTGAAAATGGGGCAACCTCTCACGTAGTCCAATTAAGATCGGAAATTGAAAAGATAAAGATAAGATTGAAAATATAAAATTCATACATCTATATATTTAATGGACAAGACTTATTTTATTAAGAGTCACTCCTCTTTACGATCAAGATGTCCTTAAAAAGGTCTTAAACTGTAGATCAGTCAGAAAGTTCTAAAAATGCGAAGAAAAATATTTTACTAATTGGTTTGATTACAATATTTTTCAACATTGCTTTATTGAACATGTCTCTACTACGACAAGTATTTTTGACAAACCGAATGACAGCTTCCAACAGGATTTGTTTTGTTTGCAATTTTCAGACCATGAATTTTGATATGTTAATATCTGCTCATTAAATCGATTTCAATTAATTTTTGTTTTTGCTGGAAGGATATGTGTCGTTTAGTAAAATCTGTGAGACATAGTTTTATTTTTTTTAAAAAGGTGTATTATAAATCTGTATAATTTCAAAAATATGATGATTTTTACTAAAAAAAGTTATAATCCTACTATTTCAGTTAGAAGATGTCAATTAAGTACATCTGCGCATTTTTTAGAAACGTTGTATAGAGCTGAACACTATTTATACTTACTATTCCACTGTGTATAGAGTGAGAATTGAAAAGTTTGAAAGAAATGGTATTATGGAATTTTCCTATCTACCCTTTTCGGCAGACAAAAAATGCGTCTACGTGTTACTAAGGTGTTCGGATAAATTTTGTCAGGATTTCAAAAGTTGACTGGAATAAAGGTGCTGTATTGTTAGGGGGTTGTCGAGCGTCAGCGATCAGGGGACAGATATCCTTAGTTCTGGTTTCATCTGATATTGATAAAATACTTTTTTAATTAAATCACACTTTTTACTTTCAATTAACCTAATGAATGCATCGGGTAATAAAAGTATAGTATACGGTAAATTTTTGTCTTTCTTTTTTTAATTTTTTGGCATATCTCCCCTTTTTGGAACATCCTGATTTCAAAAAAGTGATCTAGAAAAAATGCCTGTGTGTGTATGTGGTCAGCATAACTCCAGAACAAATTGACCTACTATGTTCGAATTTGGTGTGCGGGTTGGTGATGCCACAGGGACCTACCATTAAGGTTTTCGTCAAAATAGCGCATGCGCATTAGGTAGCTGCCATTGAAAAAAATCATGTTTTTCAGTAATTGATAAAAAACGGCTCAAACGATTTTGTTCAAAATCGCTGTGTTAATGCCTTTTAAGGTGTTCTAAACATTCCACCTTCAAAAACTCCTATAAAAATGCTTTAATTGCGTAAAAAGTTGAAAAACGAATGTCTGTAACACAGTTCTCTTTCCTTGGGCACACCTCGTCAAAGACCGTTTTCCCTTTTCTCTTCAGTTTTACTTACAAGAAAGAATAATTATTGAAAAGTATATCACCAAAATAATTTTTTTTTTTAAAGACCCATTTAAGAATTATCGCAAAAAATGTCGCCAAAACTGGCAATTTTTTCTAAATGAACGATTAAAATATGAAAATGGTAAATGACACAAAACCACGTCATTATTATGGTGTAATTGAAAGTTGTGCGATGATCCACATCCCTAGTTGTATATGTTTTATAAACGCAAGGGTAAAAAAATGGTATTTCATAAATCTATTTTTTTTTTTTTAATTCATGTAAATTTTCTAATGCAATGTAACATAGCAATGAATGTAACATTTTTTAAAGGGGACAAATTCATACTTGTTAAAATATAATATTTTGATATTTCTTAAACGTTTTATGTAAAAATAATCCCATCGTTGCAGACAATCGCTATAATTTCTTCTAAAGGTTGTAATTTATTCAATTGTCGATTATGTGTGTTTTTTGCGTTTTCCTGAAATATTCATAAATTTTCCAGTTACCATGAAGCTAAATTTATTGCAATCTTATTAGGTTTCGAATTCAAATTGATTGGTTCTTTCTTTATTTTTTCATGGGGCGAAACGATCAAAATAAAGGCTACTTCGTAACACCTAAATAATTACAAAGGCCTAAATTTCAAGGGAGAATACATTCAAGAATGGTTTTTTGAATCGAAGGGAAAAAACCGTGAATTGAGAAATTCTATTTGGAATGTTTACTGATTTTTAAGTAGAAATGTCAGAAGTATTATAGTAGAAATTTCATAGCTCCGTCCTGGGAATACAGGTTACTTTGGAATACGAGTTAGTGGTGGCCATAGGACCTGTCATTAAAGTTTTCGTCAAAATTGCGTACGCACATAAGGTAACTTCCATTGATTAAATTATGTCTTTCAACAATTGCCAAAAAACGGCTCTGAAGCTTTTGATCAAAATCGGTAAAAATTGCCCTTAAGATAATTTAACATTGTCAGCTCTAAAATTTCAATAGAAATGCGACAAAGGCATAAAAAGTTGAAAAAAACGTCTTTAACACAGAGTTATCTACCCTTGAGCGTCGTCCATCAACGACAGTTCCTCTCTGTGTCACTTACAAGATATGTTTCGTTTGTAATAGAATAAATAATAAAAAAAATAAAAAATAAATTGTTCTTAGAAGTCAAGGACCTAAAATGTTGTACAAAATTCAAATTGATTTCTTTCTTTTTCTAATCGATATTGTTAAGAGTGAAGTTTTTGAATTTGGTTGTAATGCATAAATTCAATGGCTCTATCCCACAATTTTTCATGTTTTATAAAGCTAAATGAATGTTGTTATTAGCGATTACGATGTGGGTGCTTTTTTAGCAAAATGCTTAAGAACTTTCTTCAATGCTAAAAAGTGAAAGTGTTGTTTAGCTCTTTTGCTAAAACATTTTGACACTAAATGTACAAAATCACCGTTTTTGTTTTCCCAAGGTTAGTCATCAGCCTAAAAGCTCAAGTAAACAAAGGTAAAAAGTATTTTTTCAGTTGAGATTTTGGCATAATATAACATTATATTTAAAGTTGATAATGATTTTATAGTAAAAAAAGTGTTTTAATTGTGTTAAATTAAACATTCTAAGTCATGGAACTCGTAATCATTTTGACAAATTGCTAAAATAAAATTGTGATTTTAGCTTTTTTTGCTAAAGAAATTTTGTACTCCAGCTTAAACAATGGTTGTTATACTAGTTATGTTTTTGCAAATAATATGTGATATTATTTAATCTGTCACGTATTTTTTTACTACTCGCTAAATGTAATTTAAAATTAATGGGCTAATTATTTTTTTCTAAAATACTGTTTAATGCTATATTTAATGATTATTTTTAAAATAAGTACATAAGTGTCCTTGTTTGAGCTTGGTATAGTGTTGTTTTTTTTCGAAATATCTGTTCTAACTACAAAAAATGTCTATAATTGTTTTTAAAATTATCTTTTCTACAAGTCCATTTAGCTACTAAACGAAACAGTTTTTTTAATTTTACTTTTTTCACTTTAGTTTAATTTTCCTGTAGTTGACAGAAATTCATTTTCGCTTCACAAGACTTCTTTCACTGTAATGGAAGGAATTAACTCAGTAAAATAATAATGTCCAGTGTCCAGTCCAATAAACAGTAAATTCCTCCGTGTCAAGTCCAACGTTCCGAGAAAGGAAACTAAGATAAACGCTTTGCTTTATAGTTTTGGCCTTATAGTTTTGTCTCAATCTAATATTTATTCCCTACCGGTGTACGGGAATTTCATTTTGATTTCATAGAATCTTTTTTCCAAATTAACACGTTCGCTGCCGATCACGCTCCCGCGCGGAATGTCAAGTTGTAACCCAGTAGCCTGTCCAGATGAGACTGCACGCAATCGGAGTTGCCGTTCTTAGATGAAATTACCTGAAACTGTGTTTTAAAAACACAAGCTTCCAGCTAACCTTATGGAGAAGGACAAGATGTATCTTATAGTTATGTCCCGTGAGAAATATTAATTTGTTACTTCAGTTCTGATCAGGACTGGCTACTGAAGAACAACCTGACATTCCGTCCTGGCGCGTGATCGGCAGCGAACGTGTTAAAGGACCACATTTAAAATTTGTCTTTTGATTCACCCAAGGATTGGTGTTTCATAAAAAAAAAAAAAGTAGACGCGATAGCTATTAAAAAAAATTTGGCTCAATTGCTCAGTGACCTCTTAAATTTCCAAATTATAATACTCATTTAGATGTCTTTGTAGTGCTGATATTCTGCGATTTTTTTTACAGATGTGGAGATTTGTTCATATTTTAATATTTATTTATGTGGAGGTATTGAGAATAATTAAATTGGTAACTCTGATGAATTTTAAAATTAATTATTTCAAAAACAGGTGAGGTCAGGATTTCATGTTCGGGTTATTTAAATCCCTTATCTGGATTTCACAGCAAAGCTGATGCCTCGTTCCTTATACTCAAGAAAACTATCAATCTTTATTATCATCTTTAAACCATTCTCCCTTTCCAAACGTGCAAACTATTGCCAGTGTTAAAAAATAGAAAGAAAAGAAAACACCCCTCACCTAGTTAGTTAGTACTCTCCCCACTGAAGAGCCCCCCCCCCCCTCTCACGGTAGGTAAGTGAATGGTCTGCTGAATATTACCAAGAGTATAGACGAATGGTCGACGTTCTGCAACACCTTACGTTTCTTGTTAATTATTGTTTCCTACCAAATGATTTTAACTGTAAGTGAAAACTCTAACAGTATTTACGAGGTGCTTTTTTTCTTTCTTCTTTTTGTTAAGAAAAATAAAGTTAATAAATACTCGTTTAATTCAATGCGATAGAATACTTTCGATCATACATTCAGGTTCAGTAATTTTGAATAGTTATGTCAAACATTAGTATAGAAAGCTTTACCAAAAATATATAGTAGACATACGTTTTCAACATTTTGAAACCATTGAGAAATGTTCTTATTAAAATGAGACATTTTATAAAATGAAAACATGTTAAGCTAATAAAATTACGCATTTCCATTCAAGAGAGCCGTCTCTTATAAATTTAGTGAACAATTGGATGATCAATTGGAAATTCAAATTTCAGATAAAAATGTTTTTTTTTTCCTTTCTTTTTTTTTCTTCTTTTTTTAAAGGTAAAATGTTATGGCTCTAAATTCAGCTGATTTTGATTTACAGAAAAATTATTCTTTTATTGATTGCCATTTTGTTGGTTAAAAAGACAAAAAAAGTATACTTTTAGATCAAAACCCCCCATCTCTCTAAGGGGATCTTCATTTATTTATTTAAAATTACTTTATTGCATTTCTAAATTTATAATTGATTTTATTATTTTATTTTAATTCAAAATTTATTTTTAATTTTGAGACTTTTCCTTCGTTTTAATTTTTATCTCAAACTGACACTGAATAGGTTCAATAACATCATTTAAAAGTTTGGAAACCTCTATTGCAGTGCATGCTATCGTTTTACAATTTTTGCATACATTTTAAAATCTATATTTTTTGTACATGAATGTACATAACTTTGTAATCAATTCTTCAAATACGTTGTTTTAATTTAATTTTTTAAAAATATGATTGAATATGAATTAATTTCTTCAAAGTTATGATATAATGGATATTCTGTTTTAATGATTGCACTGTAATTATTGTATAACTAAAACTGTGGATTTTTCTTGAAGCTTTTTTTGTTTTTTTTGCAGCATTAAAATCAAAATTAAAGGAAGAAAATAAAACTATACAATATAAAATAAAGCTATTCAGAAAAACATAATGGAAAGCTTTTAAGAATTGGAACTTTTTCAATAGAAAATTTACCAGTAGTCAATTTTTTAACAATTAGTTCAGCTAGGGATTTTGTAGGGATTTTTTTTAGGTAGGGATTTTACGTTTTTCGGGATTATGGCTTGTCGGGATTTCGTCCCTTTCGGGATTATGGCTTGTCGGGATTTCGTCCTATTCGGGATTGTGGTCGTTCGGGATTTCGACCCATTCGGGATTTTGGCTTGTCGGGATTTCGGCTGTCGGGATTCTGGCTTGTCGGGATTTCGGCTTTCGGGATTTTGTCCGGAACCCGGTTTAATGATAGTAAATGTAATACAAAAGATTGCTATATATATATATATATATATATATATATATATATTATATACAGAGAGAGAGAGAAAACTAGAAACCTTATATTTTAAAAAAGTTTTTCAATTGATTTAATTTGAGAATTTTAAATTCATAAACAGAAGGTAGATTCAATACATCCAAGAATATTATCACTGAATTTTTTTAATTTAATGAGAAAAACTACTATTCAGATTGATTTTACGGTTTTGACTGATAAACATTTTTTAATTACATGTGCATATTTTGTGAATAAGAAAATTTTCTTCCGGGAAAATGTATAATAATGCTTTAATAATCTCATTTTACTTTCTCATCCATCCACCGTGATAAAAAAAAAGTATGGTAATCAACCGCAATGGTAGCAGCTAAATGGGAACCAAATTTTGGTGCAAGGTGGAACAAAATATTTAACAGTGTACATCAAACAATGACCAATTTAAATACAGTAACCAATATTAAGTGTAATTGAAAGTTGGGTGTTGTGTTCCCTACATTTTTTTTAAATTTTTTTTTATTATTTTTTTTATTTTTTTATTATTATTTTTATTTTCTATTTGTTGATTTCATAAAGTGTAGAAGTTAAGATTTTCAAATGTTTATATAGTGCTTTATCGAAATAAATTAACAATAGTTGCATCCGTCATGCTTTTTAAAAATAGTTTTTATTTGACATACCTTACAGAGTAACGGATTAAAGTATTTATTGAATAAGTATATTTTGTAATGTATTCGACATTAGAAAAATATATTACAGAACTAAAATTTTGAATAATTAATTTTGTCCCCGAATTTGGATGCTCATTATGGTATATTTATCTGACTAGTCTAAATTGTTCATCAGGTTAAAAGTTTTTTAACGCACTTTTCAGACGCATATCAGATCTGTTATAGAAATTATAATCTTCTTTTATTTTTCATAAAAAATGAAACACTCAAATAGTACATTTATAATATAAAAGTTTGTTTAAATAAAATATTTGAAATTAAAATTCTATAGAAAACTAAAATATTATGTGCATTTAAAAACACTGATTTATTATACAGATATTTGAATTTCAAAAGAGTATTTGTATAAATTAGCATCATGGAAGGAAATTCAGAAAAATAACAGTGAGGTTGATTTACAAATGTTTCATAGCAATTTTAAAAAGTCGCACTATTTTCAATTACACTATATAACATTGGTCATTGCAGTAAAATTTGACATTGTGATACTTACCATTTTTCTATTTTCTCTCATTTGAAAAAAGGTCACTTTGGCGTCATTGTTGCCAATAATTTTTATTTGATAAAAAAAAAAGGGGGGGGGGGGAACTATTTTAAAATGAGAATTTTGGCGATATACTTTTCGATAATCCTTATATTATCCTTTCTTATAAGTGAAACTGAGAAGAAGAGAAAAACGATCGTTGATAGATAAGCTATGTTCAAGTAAAGGGAACTCTGTGTTGAAGGCATTCGTTTTTCAACTTTTTACGCCTTAAAGTATTTTCATAGGAATTTTGAAGGTGGGGATGTTTAGAACACCTTAAGAGGCATTACCACAGCGATTTGAAACAAAATCATTCGAGCCGTTTTTTTAGCAATTACTGAAAAATATGATTTTTCAATGGCAGCTACCTCACGCGCTTGCGCGAGTTTGACTAAAACCTTAATGGTAGGTCCCATGGCTACCACCAACCAGCACACCAAATGTGAACATCGAAGATCAATTTGTTCGGGACCACAGACACACAGACAAACATTTTTTTTCTAGATCACTTTTTTGAAATCAGGATGTTCCAAAACGTAGAGAAATGCCAAAAAAATCTCTTTTTTTTATTGAATGCTATACTTTCATTACCCTATGTATACATATGGGTAATTGAAAGTAAAAATGCTGTTGAAAATTGCTGGAAAACCACACAGTAATTTGTCCCAAATATCATGCATTTTACTAAAATTTGAATAGTCGTGACAGTTTTTATTTTACTAGGAAAAATTCACACCGATTAAAAGGTAATTTAAAAATTAAATTAAAAAAAAAAAGCCATTATGGACATAGAAAATCACTTTGACGTACTACCCTTACTTTTATAATATACATGAAACTAGGGGTGTTTGAGCATCACACAACTTTCAATTGCACTATAATACTGATAGCAATTTGTGTCATTTACCGTTTTTATATTTTCATCATACATTTAGAAAAAATGGCTAGTTTGGCGATATTTTTTACTATAATTCTTGTATTTGCCTTTAAAAAAAAAAAAAAAAAAAAAAAAAAAAAAAAAAAAAAACAGTTTTAAATTTATAAATAAAATTTTAAATAAAATATTTCTTAAATATTTTTATTTGGGTGATATTTTATAACCTATTTAAAACAAAATAAATAAAAAAAATTTTTAAAAAATTGTGTATTTGAATTAGAAATATAATTTCAAATTATTGCAAAGAAAACAACTGTAGAATTTCGCCCATTACCATGACAGTCAATGGGTTAAAACTAATAACACTCAACTTAGGTTTTTATCGATTTTATATACTTTATTCTTCTAATTTATTTACTGATTTGACTTGTATATAATATAACTTTATAAAGCGTACTTCATCGCAATGAAAGATTAGACTAAAAAACTTACTTCCAAAAGCTGACAAGACGCAACTAACTTGAATTATACCGACTCTTTCTGAATACGTTACCGGTTTTATCGGGATGCTATTGCCATAGCAACAAGCTCTTTAAACGACCTTCAAGAGTGAACATCTGGGTGATCCAAACTCTATTGCAAGCTGCATTTTATCGTTAACAGGTCAAAGATATTTAAAAAAAAAATTACGAAAGGGTTCATAGACACGAGAAATTATCTTGAATAATGGAATTTATTTTAATGTATATAGCCAATTTTATATCAATTTAAAGATTTAAATCACTTACAGCATTTATGTTGAATATATAATTTTTTTACTTTCAATTACCTATATGTAATACATAGGGTATAGTAAAAGTATAGTAATCAATAAAAAAAAAAAAAAACGATTTTTTTTTTTTTTTTTTTTTTTTTTGCATTTTACCACGTTTTGGAACATCCTAATCTCAAAAAAGTGATCTAGACAAAATATCTCTGTGTGTACGTGGTCAGCATAACTCCCGAACAAATTGACCTACGATGTTCAAATTTGGTGTGAGGGTTGGGGATGACACATGGACCTACTATTAAGGTTTTCGTCAAAATCGCGCAAGCTCATAAGGTAGCTGTTATTGAAAAAATCATGTTTTTCAATGATTGCTAAAAAACGACTCTAACGATTTTGTACAAAATCGCTGTGGTGATGCCTCTTAAAGGGTTCTAAACAACTCCACCTCTGAAATTCCCGTAAAAATACTTTAATTGCGTAAAAAATTGAAAGACGAATGCCTTCAGCACAGAGTTCTCTTTCCTTGAGCATAGCTCATAGACGATTGTTTTTTCTCCTCTCCGTATTTTCACTTCAAGAAAGGATTGTAAAAGAATTATCGAAGTAAATATTGCCGAAATCCCTATTTTGGCGAAGTTTTTTTTTTTTTTCCCCTTCTTTTTTTTAAGACGCATATCAGAATTATCGAAAAAAATATCACCAAACTGCCATTTTTTCTCAATGAATGACGAAAATATAAAAACGGTAAGTGACACAAATCCACAACAGTAACATTGTGTAATTGAAAGTTGTGCGATGTTCCACACCTCTTGTTTTGCATGCAATGGTTTGTAATTTTTAGTAAGTGTTTCCAATCTTGGTGTGGAATAGATCATCATAATTCTTTGACCGTAAAATCCTGGTGTACTATAAACTATATTGAAATTGTCAGTTTCCATTGTACTGCGAGTGGAAGATATACGGATTCAAGTTTGAGAGACCGAATGTTTAGGTGATTAACGCTGTCTTAAGATGGTAAGACAACTCGGGTTTGATTCCTTAGGAACCCGAATTTTTTAAATTCTGATTTAAAAGATGTATAAACGAAATGGTGATTTGAAGAATAGTTACGCTTCCACTATCGGACTGTTTGTGATAGTCTTAAAAATATTATTCCATGCCAAGTTATTACCAAATTCAAAAATAGGCAATTTTTTTTATGGAATGGCACCAACTTCTGAAGGTTTGTGTCTGCAAATAACCCCAGAAGCACAATAAGGCTGGTCAATTTCTTTCGACATTGGCCAACCCAATGTGGTCCGTGGTAAACTGGCCGTTGTTATCTTTCCCAATATCGCCTAATTTATATATATAAAACTGAGTTGTCTGTACATATGAATCTTATACAAATCCACAGTTTTGCACCTAGATGTACGAAATTTGGTACATAGAAGCTTTAATACATGGAGATTGTAGAGAACAACTTTTAAATTCGATTAAAAGTTGCTTTCATTAAAATTTAATGGCATGAAAAAAAATCATTGGAAAGACCCCAACGATGTTTTAGTATTACATCAGAATAAAACTAAAAGTTATTTTAATGGGTCTCCCTTATTTTTCTGATTATTTTTATGTATTACAATCGTCTGTTCTATAAGAAATTCGAATGTTATTGTAATATTTCAATATATTTACTGTCAGTCGATACCGTAAACAACTTCTGCACATGTGCGGTTTTAAAGCATTATTTTTTTATGCATCGTTTTGTTTTTCTACGTTTTAAATTCATCCTGCTTTTGTTTACATTTTGCGTTGTCATCAAAGATGTATTGTGCTCAGCGGGTATTGGCATTTTAAATTTATTTAATGAGATTGTATATTTGAACAAAATAAATTCGTTAAATTCCTTTGTATTTTATGATCAAATATCTTCTGCATTACAGTTATCATATACAATCAAACCCCGTTAACATGAAGTCGACGGGGCCGCCGATATTGTTCGCGTTAATCGAATTTCATGTTAAACGAATAAATTAAAGTTAAGTTTTAAGTTCGGAGAGCTGCTTTTACTTCGTATTAAACGTATTTCATATTAAGCGATTTCACGTTAACGGGGTTTGACTGTATATCTAACATCTAAATGTCCGTTTTCTAACATAATTTACCACTACATGTTCGTGCCGTAATTGGATGCTTTAAGTCGGATTTTGGTCTGCTAAATAAATCTATTCTATCTTTTTTTCCAGGATGTGTCCATTACAAGATCAAATGTAAGAAGGCCGTCTAATGTGAAACACCTATGTATATCATTAGGTGTGTTATGTGGCATCTCGTTGATCAATATTGGCACTATATCCATGCCCCTTGGTGATAATTTTTCAGTTGGTGACCAATTTGGTAGATAACACTATTGTTTCAATGCATGCTAATTTTTCTCTTAGTACAGATTTTGTTTTATTTTAAAACAAAAATTAAGATTTTGGTACAGTATATTTTCTTGATTATTTTTAAAACAGAGGCAAGAACTGCACTATAGACACCGGGCATATTTTGTTGAGTATATTTACCGGTGTTTTGTGCATGTTAAAGAAAATTATAAAATTTTAAATGATCACATTTTTCTGACTGGATTAATTTAAATTATATATCTAATTTCATTTGGTAAGAGTGAGTCTAAATATACATAAAATCTAACATAGCAACGGATTATTCAAACTCAGTTTAACTTCATCACTTGCAGCCTCAATTGTAGATTCGCCGAAGATTATTGATATTCACTGAAAATTTTAAATCCTTTCGATATTTACTAATATACCGATAAAGAGAAGAATGAATGTAAATGCTAAGTATAGAATATCTGCCGCTAAGAGAGATAGGGCATCACCGCTGCAAAAACATCATCTATTGGAGAATGATCGAGGGCGGTATTACAAAATGGACGAAACCATGCATCTGTTATAGCACATAGGAAGTTGATCATCAACAACAATTAATCCGAAGAAATTCAGGGTCTATATAACACAGAACTGATAGATGTCCTTTAACGGGTCCCCAGCAACGCGGAGCCATGCAGTTAGTGCTGGATAAAAAAGACTGGAAGTTTTGAAATGTTGATGCACAGTTTTAAAATTGAAATATTTTTATAGGAAAGAACGGAGGGCCATAATATATGTTTTAAGATGTTTTAACATGCTTATTTAAAAAAAAAGAAATCGTGTATTTTGGAATGATGTTCGAGTTTCAGACAGGATTTGCCAATCTTCGAGAACTCCTGTTCCTGGCATTGATCAACACTCACGTGCTACAATCACTACTGTTTAATTATTTCATAAAAATCATTGTTAAGTGTAAGCATAAAAAAAAATATCAAATAAAATTATTGCGATAAAAAGTAGTACAATTACAAAGATTTTCCATAAATTAAATCTACACATATCACGAAAAAGTAAAAAAGAAGTTACTTAAATGAAATATAAGTACAAATAACATATGCCACCACGGAAAAACAATGTACACTTGTAAGATATCACTTAACTTTCCATTAAGCGAAATTTCAACTCTACCAATTTAGTAAGAGCATAAAAACTTCCATTATTTTTTGTTCAATAAAAGTTATTCACTATTGGATCAATAACATTTAGTATAACATTTATTGCTGCATTCATAGCTAAAGATAACATGACTAAATATATTTTTAGTTTTCGATATCTTTCCGTAACACGGAAACTAAACTGCCCATAGGTTATCACTTTTATCTAAAGCCATATAAACAATAAAAAATAATAGATGGTGCCTGAAATTATGTTGTGATACCACGACATTCGGTATAAAAACAAAGCAATTCCTTATTCTATTTTTGAGGATTCTGAACCAAAAATCTTGAAATTTACTATAGGCTTCTGAACTATAATCTAATATTCATTTTTGAAATTTCATTCGAATCTGATCATAACTTTTCGAGTTAGTCAAATAAAATGCAGGAATAAGTCCCCAATTTTATCAAAATAAACTTGTGTTAAGTAACAGGAAATGAAGATTTCGTGACGGTCCTTACAATTTATGTTGCAAGAATAGTATTATATAAAATGCATCCTGTGATTTTGCTTTGATGTTTTTTTCATGTTTCGATAAATTCTTGTTTGATATTGAAAGTCCCGGAAGAACCATCAAAGCTTTTTTCTTGTTATAAAAAGATGATAAAATATTATACGTTAATTATATATATATATATACAACTGATCCAGATGCCCATGAAATGCTCTTCTTGTTTGATTAATTAATGAATAATATAGTTTTTTATTAACTCAGGTTAATTTTCCTTTTTTAATCTATCTAATCATGCCGTCATTGTTACCAAAGTTACATTATATATTTCTTGCACTTTTATATTGTTTAATCAAACGATATCAAAGATTTTGTTCAGAAATTAAAATAATGACTTTTAACTATTTTAATACATGTAATGACCTAAGTAGGGTCTTTATGTTAATGGGAGTTTAACTTTATTGTATTTTCAACTAAAGTGTAATTGGATGCTGAAAATTAATTATCGATAACAATTAAATTGTTTCTTTAGTATTTGAATTTGACTGTAAATTCCATTCGAGGTAAAATGTTCCTTATTCTCAAAAATGGGCACAGATTTTTAAATATACAGCTTTTAATTATACCCTCTTTTTTATTAATAAGTTCCAGTATTTTTTGAGAAAAAAATTGGATTTGTTATTTATTGTTAGATTGTCGTTTTAGCCTTTTAAAAGTTTTCTTTTATGCTAAGAATGCATTGCCATGTGAATTTCTTCATGTAATACTTATGTTTTACAAATCCTTATTTAAAGTTTTAAATGCAATACCATGTTTTGTTTTACTTACTATAAATACTATTATAAGTTTTGTAAATCACTCGAATAACTTAAAATAATTTTTATTAAATTGCAACACACAGACTATAATTGGATTAGTATTTGTTTCAATAAAATGCTTCAATGCGCAATATTTACACTTTACTTACAGAAAATTCCTTCCTTTCAATTTACATAACTGTCCTCTGAATCCTCTCGTAACTATTGAGTCACTAAATTATTAAATGACTGAAATTACAAATTTGAAGTTTCTATAAAATAATAGTTACTTAGTTTGTAAATTCAAATCTATACTTGTAGTACTTGAATCAGTAACATACATTGTATGTTTAATCTCAATAATTTCATACACCTCTTAACGTATTCATTGGAAATTGTTCTAGATTCAAAAGTGACGGTTGTTAATGGGCCATAAAAATTCTCTTGGGGATTTTGGGTAATCAAATGGATAAAATAAAACTCTCGAAGACATGTGGATTTACCGCATTTCATTGTCAAGGACACTTTTCTAGGTCGATTGGAGGCAAAATGAGCCTTGACGACAAGAGAAAAAATCTTAACGGGCACAATTATTTAATACAGATAAAACAGATTCAAGAGCAAAGTAAAATATTGAGCATAAGAAAATGCATAATGTATCCATCCTTACAGAAAAGCATACAATTTAATAGTTATCCTAAATTTGTTTAAAATTGAAAAATTATACTAATATCATTTACAATATATCTGTTACAAGTTTACCTTTGTAAGTTTAAAATCCTTGTATATTAATTTAAAAGGAATTTTACAATTATTATTATGATTAAACTTCATTTTATAATGTATAAAACTTATATAAATTATCTATCATTTGTATTAAATAACTCTATTACCCCATGGATATGTCACACTATATAAAGTTACTATAGTAGATGTAAAAAAATACAAAATAAACGTTACGAAAATATGAAATAAACCTTAGTTGCGATCGAGACGTTTTCATTTAAAGTTCAAAAAGTTCAATAATACAGCTCTAATGAACTTCCATCAAGCCTGAGCATGAAACTATATTATTTATTTATGAAGACTTTTAACTAGTTATCTCTATTTCTGTAGTTATGATTAATGTTTGAGAAAATACTACTTCTTAATTTTCAAAGAATGATAGAGTTCGTAACAGAGTAAATAATTTTTAAAACGCATTTTAGAAAGGTCATTAAGATTATGCATTTTAACAAATATGAATTTTTAAAAATAACAATATAGTTCGCGATACAATATACAATAGCCATGGTAGCAAGTATACAAGATGCAGATTTAAATTTCCAGGATTGACAAATAACTTCGAAAAATGTTTGAATTACATACTCACTTAATATGTTTCGAAATAATCTCCATCTGCCACAATGCATATCTGTACTCGTCTGTAAAAGTTTCTGAAACAACTTTTAAAGTCCTTTTTTGGAATGCTCTTCAATTCTGATGTCATGGTTTTCTTGTTGTGTTCGAAATCCTCGAACCTTTTTTGCTTCCATAACAATTTTCCTTTTCTAGAACAAATATATATATAAAATAATAAAAAAAATCTGCAGGTGTTAAGCCCTCAGAGTATGTAAAATTATTCATCTTCACAGTCTCATACTGGGCCAAAAACCACTTCAAAGACAACGCTATGTGAAGCAAAAGAGACCAACTCCTTTTCTATAGAAAACGATGTCTTAAAGAATTCTTTGACGAAGTCGGGCAAGAACTTTTGCGTAAAACTGCCCTGTGATAGTCTTGCTAGTTGGAACAAATTCCTGATGTATGAGAAAAGTTTGTGGATGTCGAAGATATCAAGAAAATTGTGACGTCAGAATTGAGGAGGATTAAAACAAAACAAAAATTTAAAAGGTGTTTTCAAAACTTTTACAGCCGAGCACAGATGTGAATTTCGTCAGATGGAGATTATTTCGAAATATATTAAATGAATATATTATTCATACAAAATTTGCTGGAGTTATTAGATCAATCCTTGATGACCGCACCTTGTTCTAGATATCCTCCTGAGACCCAGCGTACATTTAAATGCACATTGAAATGTGGGCGCATAATTTTTCTTTGCATAAAATAGCCGAATTCAGTCCTACAGCTTATGACAATTCCACCGTTTGTGGCGAAGTAGAGCCTGTAAAGAAACGTTAAAAAACAACTCCTCTGCCAGTAGAGGCGTCACGAAAAGTTGGTGCGAAGCACATGCCAGAAATAAAAACTAAGACTTTTTCCTCACATTATCGGATGTTTGGATGTTCAGAGTGAACAAAAAATGTTGCACTAACTGTTAAGTATTTTTATGTATCACGTCCTCACGAAATAGTTTTGCAGCCTTTCATGGTTAAATTTCACATCTGAACAATTAAATTTCAAAATGTTAACAAGCTTAAGGAGATTGTCGTTTTTTGTTTAAGTGTACTTAAAGTGCATGGATCAGTTCTGAATTTTAAAAGTACGTTACATTGACGCAAAAGAATAATATACATAAAAATTAGCTTTAAATCATGTTTCAAAGAGTTGTGGGTCTGAGGAGGATATATTATAACGTATCATCATTTATATGCCTGTACTAGTTTCTCTCGATTCGTAGGATTAAAACTTATCATAAACACATAATGTTTCATGTTTGTAATACACAAAATGTGTTTTCGTTATTTATATAAACATATTTTGCATAAGTTTTTTTTTGGTTCCTAAAGAAATTAATTTAATTTATATAAAAAACCAAAGTGGAAAGAAATATGCATTGAATACATGTGTCTAAATATCATTGAGTTAGATGGTCTTAAGTAAACTTATTCATCTCTTTAAGGGATAAAGAAATTTACAACTTATAAACCATTTTGAATATAATATATATTATTTGGTAATAAAATGGAATGAGGTTTAGATATACAAGGTGTCCTAAAAAGTGGAAATGTAGTTTTTTCTTTTCTTCTTTTTCTATTACATAAGGTGTGAGAGTAATTTGGAAAAATTCTCAAAATAAGGTAAGAAATCATACAAGTGTGATTTTTATGAGCAATTTATTTTAAAAGTTACAGTTGTTTTGAAAATATTTAATATTGCACCATTTCTATAAAAACATCAAGATTTAAAATTAAATTCAAAATTTATTTTTCCATATATATATTATATCCTAGTAAGTTCCTTGCTTATGCAGTTTCAATTACATTGGAAAAATTGTAATTGGTTGACTCAAACTGAAGTTTTCTCTGATGAAGACAAAACTTTACAATGACAAAAACTAGTTCCTCACAAATCAAGTTTTGAGCTTTCGGTAATGATCTTGTAACACTGTCTATCTTCATAAAAATGATGTGGTCTAAAAAGTATTTTGAATATCATAAAAACCATAAAGCAGGCTCATAAAGAACATAGTAAAATAAAACAGGTTAAATAACATAAAGGCTATCATAAGGAATTTGTAATTGGTTGATTCAAGCTGAAGTTTTCTCTGATGAAGACAAAACTTTACAATGACAAAAACTAGTTCCTCACAAATAAAGTTTTGAGCTTTCGGTAATGATCTTGTAACACTGTCTATCTTCATAAAAATGATGTGGTCTAAAAAGTATTTTGAATATCATAAAAACCATAAAGCAGGTTCATAAAGAACATAGTAAAATAAAACAGGTTAAATAACATAAAGGCTATCATAAGGAATTTGTAATTGGTTGATTCAAGCTGAAGTTTTCTCTGATGAAGACAAAACTTTACAATGGCAAAAACTAGTTCCTCACAAATCAAGTTTTGAGCTTTCGGTAGTGATCTTGTAGCACTGTCTATCTTCATAAAAATTAGGGATGGAACGGATATCTGGCAAATATCCGATATCCGGCATATCCGGCTGATTTTTCAATATCCGAAACCCCCTCGGATATCCGATTTGAAATACCGGACATCCGATAATTTAATTCGGATATCCGGCTATATATCCCGCCACCAGTTATCGACAAGAAATAATTTTTTGCAAAAAATAATGATCTTTTTCGGACAAAGGGGACACCGCATCCTACACTATTTTTTTTTTCTTTTTTTTTTTTCTTGGACATAAATTACAGTCAAGTTAGAAAACGAAAAAGTTCCTTCGTGAGAACTATGCTTAAGCATATCCCTAACTTCAGAGATGAGCTAGAAGATGCAGGTGCATTTAGTTTCAATTCACAGAAAGAGGAGCCGTATTATTGGCGCCGAGTTGATAAGCATAAACCATTCCTCAAATGTTTTTTCATACACATCCTTCATACGTGTTTTGCAATATGTTCTTTTCATTCCAAGTTTATGATCTGATTAATTCCAGATGTTATATTTGAATGCTTCTCCGTAAAACACGAACCGAAATACTAATAAATAATACTTTTTTTCCATAACATAAGTTACTTGTTAAGAGTTTTAGTTATTATCACTTCCTTTTTTTCTGACATTTGCTAACGAGTAAAAAGCAATAAATAGCCAATGCGCACTCCTCAATTTTTTTTTTTTTTCGTTATATCGACGATAATACCCTACCCCTTTATGCTGTGAATGGTATGGTCTAATTTCTGATTTTTCATTGCCAGAAGTTGAAAGCTGGTATAAGGTCTTTAACGCAGCGCCACAATGTGGAATTATATTTAGCTCTCTAGAATGTCTTGAATCATAGTTTTCTCCAATTACAATCCAATTTTTAATTTTTAATAATGGCTCATTTAAAATCACCCATTTGGAAGTATTTTAAAATTAATGGAAAGGACGAGAGCAAAGCCCTATGTGTTACTTGCTCCACAGAATCGTTTAAAAAATATATTGTGCGCGGTAAAAGCCAAAATCCTTTTCCACAAAACCCTTATTGAACCATTTAATGAGTGTGCATAAGGAAATTCACCGAAGCTTAAAAGACTCACTAAATGCATCAACTATTGATGAACAAGAAAAAACAATTCATCAAAACAAGAAATGCACGCAGACAACATTGGAATCGATATTATTTGTACCAATATTGTGGAGTTTAGATGATCCTAAAGCAAAAGCCTTAACCACAAATATATGTAAGTACTGTTTATATTAAATATATATTTTAAATATGGTATAACATAATGTTGATGAATTTTGGGTTCGAAACTTTTTAAGTTTATATTTAAAGACGGCTTTTCAGCTTTCTTGACTGTGGCATTTGTGTGTCACATAGCAGATGTTCCGGTCAGATGGTCATTCTGACGCCGAACCCCAGTGTTTAGTTCCCAAGCATGCATGGTCCTCCTCAGTTTATTTATTTCAGGTATAAACAGCTAAGTCAACCTTGCCCAGTCCGCGAATCAAACCATGGACCTGTGGCATGAGTGCGGTGCGCTAACCACTAATTATAATTTACTTGATACTTCATATCATGACCATTTTTTTCGTATAGCATATCGTATAACTATCGTTTTTAGTGTATAGACCAAATATCCGGCCGGATATCCGGTGAAATCCGTTTCGGATATCCGTATCCGGTAGACATGGTACCCCGGATATCCGAAATCCGGTATCCGGCAAAACTCACATCCGTTCCATCCCTAATAAAAATGTTGTAGTCTAAAAGTATTTTGAATATCATAAAGACCATAAAGCAGGTTCATAAAGAACATAGTAAAATAAAATAGGTTACATTACATAAAGCCTATAATAAGGAATTTAAAGCAGGTTCGAGAATGTTGCTCAGTAAAAAATCAAATATAGTTATTTTCATCAAATTTCCGATTTGCACTGCTACCTCAGAATGGGACCCTTGTAAAGTATCTGTTTTTTAGCAAAGAAAAATGTGGAGCTTCCATTTTGTTTTTTAATTCTCTTTGAGAATGATTATTGTGTGTTTTTAAAGAATTTCGTTTAAAAGGATTTTTAGAAACCGCATATCCTATTATAAGTACAGTTACAAAATTTTAATGTTTTACCGTTACAAAAAATTTGATTATTAAAAAAAAAATCACGAAGAAAATAAAATTTAATAAAATATGGGTATATATTGTTTTAATTAGTTATGGATTATAAATAATTTTAATTGGCCTATATTTGTGTCGTTTCTGAAATTTCAGACTGAAATCACGATTCTTGTGAAACGTATGTGTGGATTTTTTTTTTAATTATTTTACACAATTTTTAACTGTATGGTTCGCTATTCCTTGAAATTTTAAAGACAAACTCATTTCCTGTCAAAATTATGAATATCAAAGTTGTGATATCAAAACCAATTGAATACACAAAACTTTCCTGGTGGACAAAATAGAAATGGAAAGTTTTGAATCCCATAATGCTTTTGGATGTCTTATGATAAAATAAAAAAAAAAAAATTAAAAAAAAAAGATTTTGTATGTTACTAGGAATTTGTGGAGGCATACTTTTTGATCAGATAGATACATCAAGTGCATTAAATCAATCTGTAAAGATTCCTCCCTTTTCAAAGAATTATCTTTGAGATAAACTTTGTATCCTTGAAAATTCTTCGCGTTCTAGGAATGTTTTCAGGTACACTATTTTCATGGTCACTTGGATACATAGCACCAATTACTGAAGGTATAACGGGGGTAACAAGAGAGGGGGATGGGGTATAAAGACAGTATCTAAAATATCATCACGAAGCACATCAAGTTTTAAAGAGTAAACTTGTGTGTATTTTGTTTCTTCCTCGAAAGCCGATAAAAAAAAAGAAGTGGTGCAGCTGGGAAAGAAAGAACAAACCCATATAATTTTATCATTAGAGCCCAGAATGTCTATCACTTAATGGAAAAACTAATTTAGTTGGAAATAAACGGTCATGAATAGGCAATCGAAAAATTCTTTCAGTAGAATAAGTTTTTGACGACCACAATATCAAAGGGAAATTAGTCTTCAATATACTTTAAAAGATGTATATTGAATTTATTTTCGTCAGTTGAAAGAAGACCTTTAAGCAATTTACTTATAATTAGAAACGAGAAACTGAACTTGAGAGGGAAAAGGGAATGGAAAAGTTTCTGTGATACGATACATATTTTTGCTGTACATAATAAAGATAAGCGCCCACAAAGAATTAAAAATATTATTTTAATAAAAAAAAATTATAAATATGTTTTGATAAATAAAAAATATTCTATTTTTTTTATAAATTTATAAAATGTGAATACATTCGTGATGGATGAAATGAAACAACTTCGTGAAATTTTGCTAAAAATATTATTAATAGATGTCATCACATTTGAATTTTCATAGCTTACTAGTATAGAGTGTCATGCCGACCAAACGGTATAGTGGTTAGCGTGCTGGCTTCTAGAACGCGAGGTTGCGGGTTCGAGTCCCGTGTTGGCATGGGTGTTTGTAAATGTATGTTGGTTTGTTAAATGACGAAATGTTTCGGCGCATTATAGCCCTCGTGTTGCTGACGGCGCCAGATAATCTGAATACAACCAATAGAGTGTCATAAAGGTGTTATTAAATGTTAATAAATGTTTGATAATCTTATTCAAACTATAAGCTATATTTAAAAAGTTGATCTTTAAAACCTTTACCTTAACGCCTTACCATGTAAAAAAAGTGTTTTTACCAACATAAAAGTTATATATATATATATATATATATATATATATAATAAAAAAAAGAACACGAGTATTGAAAATCTAAATATTTTTTTATTTATCTTAATCGCCAAGTCATCATTTGATAATACATGCAGGATAATCGAATATGGACACCAATTTTCTTAAATTTGTATTTGTAAATTTTGTGCGTGTTTATATTTAGGTATTTGCAATCAAGCTGTGTGCTCTATTCAAACTTTATTTAAAATCATGGAGAAATTTGTATGAGTCAAAAATATTAACATTCTTCATTTTGGATTTATTATTTATGATTTAAATACAAAAAATAGACATTAGAATAACAATATGTTTAATATATACTTAAAAATTATGGATCCCGTAAGTTTAATTTCATAAAAAAATATCAAAATTTTAATAAAACTAGCTATATTTTCGGTGAAAGTAAAATTAATCCTATAATTTTTGAACAAAGAAATAATAAACTAGCATGAGTAGAAAAGTTTGACTATCCCTATTATCCCCATGCCCAAGTTTAACTATCCCATACTTATTACACATAGGAAGTTATCTTGAAACAAAGCACGATCCCATGGACATTCGATGGTACTACTGACATAATTTGGCTTTAATAGTCGCGTGGTGCCTATGACTAGACCATAGGCGACATCTTTGAGAGATAAAGAAATTTATTGTCAAGAAAGGGGGAGAAAAAGTAACTATTTTTTGTCGGTGAGATTAAGTAACGTAACGTAAATGGTAAAAACAAAATTCCGAAGTGTACTCTAACGATAACGTATCACAGTTGTTTCAAGGATATTCAGTAACAGATTAAAAAACAGTGTTCCAATTTTACCTCTTATGACCATTGATAAGTTGACGGAGAAAGTGATTTTCCAGTTTTTCCGATAGAACTGAATGTCTTTTGTTGTGAGCAGATTTCGTTCATGAACAGAGAGCGTATTTAACGGGGTACAGTACCGAAATTTCGTCAAATATAATTTAAAAAAAAAAAAATAGTTCATACATTCCTAAAGAGAATGATGTTTTTATCTTATTCCTCCTGTGCTTAGAACGCCTCGAAATTACCTGTTATAAAAATATCATTAAAGGGTGTAGCGCATTGAAACGTCTGCTTAAAATGGGTTTTTTGAGCACTAACGTATATCAGAGATGTTGCAAATTCAAATCGATATATCTCCAGAACCATTAGCAATTGGTTACTCATATTTGTAGAGCATTTAATTTTTATAGTTATTATCATTTTGTATTCACAGAATTTTAATTTTTTTTAAATCTGTTTTAAAATATAACTTTTAGTGTAAAGAAAATATTTAAAAAAAAAAAAAAAAAAAAAAAAAAAAATTGAACTGCGAATTTTTTTTTAATTTTTTCTAATTTGCCCATCAAAAATCTTTCGAGGCAATATTTTCTTTACGCAATTATGTATTATAGAAAGCTTTCACTTAAAAAAGAAAGAAATATTTTTTTTCAAAAATAAATAAATAAATAATAATTTTTCAAAAACGCACAAACATCAATTATTATGAATTTTTCTTTGTTTTTAATTTAAAAAAAAAAAAAAAAAAAAATACAATATTTAAAAAAGAAATTATCTAAAAAACATATCTATTTGCAAGGCAATAAAATTCGAAAATTGCAGAAAATGACATATTTTGAGACCTACTCACTTACTGATCACCAAAACACAAAGGTACTTCTAGTAGAGCTAGAACTATGAAATATGGTATGCTTGCAAAGTTCAATATGTATACAAAGGCAAATATCTGAAAATAGAGATTTCCCTCACTGAATCTCTTCAAGCGTACAATGCTTGAAAAATATGCATCTCAATTCTAATACATTTCTATTGGAGCTATAATTATAAAACTTTGAATACTAGTAGCTACTAGAATATATAAATAGAGGAAATACTCACCATACACCTCAAAGCCTCTAAACTCAATAAATAATAATAAAAAAGGTATTTACGCCTTATGCAATCGACCATTGGAGATACCTTTTATCGGCTACGAAATGATCGCCAATTGTTATTTTTTTTATTATTTGCCAACTTTTTTTGCAAATCTGAATAAATTATTTATTTAAAATTATTTTTTATATCATCATTCACATTGAATGCATAAATACTTTATTTACTGTGGTCCGGTAAATTGATCTTTTTTAGAAAATTCCTGCTAATTGAACTCAGTTGAGAATTTTTTAAAAACTTTCTTAAAATCAAATTATAATTTAAATTAAAAGAATAAAATAGTCGACTAATTCTAAAATTCTCGTAGTTGACCCTCAACAAAAAGTGTGTCAACAATCGATTGTATAAGAAGTAAGTACCAAAAAATGTACTCCTTTAGACGGATACCAGTTGGCTAGTTGTCACCAAGCCTAAATGATTACACGTTTAAATGACGCGTCGATATATCGCCACTCCTAAATGTTTACGGTTTGTTATAGGGTTGCTATAGAAACCATATAAAGGTTTATTATAAGAATCATTTTTAAAGGATGTTAGTTATGAGGCGTCATCACTGTAATTTTGGAGGTTTTTATCCGTCTAACGGAGAAGCATCCCCCAAAACAGATACATACTTAATCATTGCGACCCAGGAAGTTTTCTTGCAAGTTTTAAAATTATGGCAGCTAAACGTTTTTAAAATATCCATCGCATCGCTAGACAAAATAACTAATAAATTTAAAATTATTCCCGTAAAAAAAGAAATGAAATCACAATAAAAACGTCATGTTTCTCCTGCAGTAGCTGTAGGCGGGAAAACTTGAGGTCTAAAGTAGAGCCAAGTTTAACGTTGTTGTAAATTACGGGCAATGAAAATTAGTAAAATATTCTTCGAAAAGTCAAAAATTCCCTTCATAAGCCAAAATATCTTGTGTGACTTGGTCATTACAAGCCGCAGTACCAACACAGCCAACAAGTATTGGCTAGTAAGTTCTAGAATACGAATGACCAGGTGTCACAAACATCACATCTAAATTTATTAAAGAGATTGCTTTTTTATAAATATAAAAATTCATAAATATATTTGAATGTATTGAAGCGGATGTTGTTTCACGAATATGTAATCAATTATTTATTTGTATGCAAATCAATTATTCAGAAAAATCTTGAAGCAGTCAATCCGTCTCAATAGAAGGTGAGATTAAGGGTAGAATTTTATTTAAAAAAATATGTTTTACAGCTTGAACGATATGAACCAAAGTAAGATTTTATTTTGATTCTGTGAAGTGTATGCAATCGAAGTTAGGAACTTTTACTTTACATGCTTTATTATCACAAATAATAATAATAATAATAATAATAACAACAATAATCTTATTTGTTCATTGATCTGATCCTGATTTCTGATATTTTTCTGCTTTCTCACACAGTTGGAAATAAACCATACTTTTTTTTTTTTTTTTTTTCTTCTTTTTTTTTTAAATAACCCTTTGCACTCGAGGCTTTTTTGCGCTGAGGGACCAGCAATTCGAGACGTTTCACTGCATTTTTGCACTTCGGGGTTGCAAAGGGTTAAACCTTGAAAACATTGCTTTTATTATAAATCCATTTTATGTATTTCCAACTTTTATGTGCAATTGCAACTTATTTAACCAATTTTGAGCTCAGATCGAATTTTCAAATTGTTTGACCACCACGAAGAAATGATCCATTCCGTGCTTTTTCTTTTGATAAAAAAAAAATTGTGATCGAAAACGATTCTTTCTGAAATGATACCGATCGATTAGATGACGGAAAATGAGTTAATTAGCCATCCAAAATTGTAATAGCCACAAACTAAAACAAAGTTAATACAAAAAATAAAAAAAACCATCAAAATGGCAAGTTTCTTGTATAAAAGGTTTCTAAACGGTACAGTGGTTAGCGTGCTAGCTTCTAGACCGCGAGGTTGCGGGTTCGAGTCCCGTGTTAGGAATGGGTGTTTGTAAATGTATGTTGGCTTGTCTAATGACGAATGTTTCGGCGCATTATAGACCTCGTGTTGCTGAAGGTGCCACATAATCTGAAAACAACCAACCAAACATTTTTGTAACAGGATATTGAGACACATGAAGGGGAATTTTGACTTTAAGAAGAAAATCTTACTAATTACTAATTTTCATTGTCCATAATTTACAACAGCGTTAAACTTAGCTCTACTTTAGATCTCAATACTTTTCACGGCCATTGCTATTGCATGAAGAATTTGGCACTTTTTTTTTTTCATAGATGTTTTTGTTGGGATAAATAGTATCCTGAACATAAGATAAATTTTTGAAATAAAAATATTTATAGAGTTTTTTTTAATTTTTATTTTTGGTACCGTTCGCCCTTATAGAAACATATTTTGTCCAGTTTCAGACGGAACTGAATGCTTTTGTTGTAAATTGTTTTCGCATTAATGAAACAGAAAGTATCATAATTAGTTTTTATGTTTTACATTACTTGGTAGGGCGTTGCTAAAACAACATTGATAAATATACAAATTAGCTAAGTATAAAATCAATCAATCGAATACCATTTTTGCCAGTTTCCAAATGCTTTTGCTGTAAAATATTTTCTTGTTAATGAAAAAACAAGCATTGTAATGAAGCTTTAAGTTTTCCATTACTTGGTAAGACCTTTCTGGAATAGCACTGATAAAAATAGAAATTTGCTGAATATAAAATCAATATAAATTTACTCCTTGATATAGAACTAAAGTGCTTGTTTTTTGTGTATTTTTTACCGTTCCGGTTGCAATTTCGACATAGCTTTAGGTTTTCTTATCATTTCAAAATAAGGCTGGTAATTTTAAACTTGGCAAGATAAAAAAAAAAAAAGTCGAATCCTAGGTCACCTCTTTCATCCACGACATTTCATGTGTAGATTGAGACCATGGTGGATTTAACTTTCTCCCATTATTCTACGATCCAGTTTATTGGTCACTATTTCATATTACATTCACGAAAGTTTTTTTTTTTTTTTAATTAATAGATAGATAATAAAAAAGTATATTCTTCGACGGTCATAACATACTCGCTCTTCAGACACTCTCCTAAGTTACGTTCCAATCACCAACAAATCGCAGATGCAGACACATACATTAGATTAGTCTTGGAATGTTCTTTGTTGAACTACATCCTGTTTTCTAATTCATTAAAATCCGGCCTGCTTGCGTTCATTTTAATTTCCTCTATTACATTTTTTATCAGAACAGAATAGAAATCACCGAAGAACTTTTTGCTTTTAAGTTTATCTAAGCGTATTACATCTCTAATAACGCATAAATGTAGTAAACAAGTTCTTACACTTTAAAAAAACTGGACATTCTAAATTACGCCTTGCAACCAACCTGAATCCTATGTAGTCCAACTGCGAGGGATTAATTCTTATAAGCTGACTTGAACGGAAAATGAAAATTATAATAATTAAGATGGGTCGTGAGTTGGAGAAATATGCCACAGGTATCGGTTAATTTCAATAATTAGTCTCCATACGTATTAGAAAATTTATTTTTAATTGCTTATATTAAATATATGGTGGTTTTTAAAAGAAGCTCCAAATTTCCATTATTATTGTATTCAATTGTCGTTTAAATCCGTACTTACTAGAACTGCAATCATTTATTGAACTAAATTTTCTCAACTAATAAGAGTTCCATTATAAAATTGAGAAGAAAATATGGCACGTTTTTTTTTTCTTCAAATAAATAGCTATGAATGCGAATATTCAAAGAAATTTGGAAGAAGATTATCAGCCCCTTTTTAAACTTTTACAACTGTAGAAATTTTTAAATCAATATAAAATTGTCTAAAATACTTTTTAGAAAAAGAAGGATCGTAACAAAGGGGAAAATAAAAAGAAGTTAAAAACAAGAAAAGAACAATAATAGTATAACATTTATTTTTTGTCACACATTAAAATATTATCTTAACCTTCTAAAACCATTGTTAAAAAAATTCAGATAGATTAAATATTTGCTCTCTAAAACCTTACTTTTGAACAAATGTAAATGTACATATTAAACTTATCTAAACTAAACTCAGTAGCCTAACAGCCCCGTGGGGGCCTTGGTCTACTGTGCCTAATCTAGCTTGCTTGACCATGCGCCTCGGACGCCATACAGTAGCATTCCAGTTAGATGGTCGGTAGACGCGGAACCCACAGTGCTTAGTTCCCAAATACGCTTGCTTCTCATTTAATCGACCCACTTAAGAGATAAAAGTCTGAGTCAACCTTTCTCAGTCCAGGGACCGAACCGCGAACCGGTGGCGTGGCAACGCAATGCGCTACCACTGCTCCACTGAGCTTATCTTCTCACCTTTAATGAATGTAAAAAAAACTTATCACATCTTTAATAAATGTAAAAAAAACTTATCATATCTTTAATAAATGTAAAAAACACTTATCACATCTTTAATAAATGTAAAAAACACTTATCATACCTTTAATAAATATAGATTGGCTGGTTGGTTGTATTCAGATTATCTGGCGACGTCAGCAACACGAGGGCTATAATTCGCCGAAACGTTTCGTCATTTGACAAACCAACATACATTTACAAACACCCATGCCTAACACGGGACTCGAACCCGCAACCTTGCGGTCTAGAAGCCAGCACGCTAACCACTATACCGTTTGGTCGGCTTAATAAATGTAGAAAGAATACTTCCGGTTATATCTATCATAACATGAGAAGTATATTTCCAATAAAATACACTATCTTTACATTTTTTTAAACACGAGATGTGTTGCACCCTTGTTATTTAAAAAAAAAAAAAAAAAAAGTTGGGTGATACCAAGAGAAAAGTGTCTATTGTGAAACAAGCACAACCCAAGGCTTTAGTAATAATTATCGTAACAGCAACAAAAGAAACTAAAACTACGAAATCTTTTCAAATCGATAATTTTTCGATAGTTTTAATGGGAAACGCCTTTTATCTGTTAATAACTAAAAATGTTAGGTTTGTATAAGAGATTATCTTCTCTACATACTAATCATTAGCATGCGCAAAGGTTAAAGAAAAAAATTTAAATGAGGGATTTTTCATGGACAAATATAATTAACTCGGCAAATAAAAATTAATTCCCAGATTGAAAAGAAACTATTTCGATATTTCAAGGTGGAAGTACAGACGACACGTGTAACTTTGAATATAAACACAAACAAATAACATAATAATGAAAGTCTATCAAGCTACCCTATGTTATATATGTCAATATAAAGTATATTAAGCAAGCAGCTGTTTTAAGTCAATGATATAGGCATCATAAGACCATTTATAAATGCTCTATGTCCTTCCCGATGAACCTTGACCATTTTCAGAATTTTATGTACATTATCACAAGGCTAAAACTTGATAGTATATATTAAAAAAAAAGAAAGATGCACTTAAAATAAAATACACATATGTGTTTAGACTCTAATTAAATTCCGCCTCACACATCAGGAACTAGTTACTGTTATTTTAGTCCTAAATGACCTCACATTTAAGTAAAACTTTATTAAAAAAATATTAACATTTTTGTTAACTTTTAATTTTCTTGTCGCAATCGTGTTTTTTTTTTTTTTTTTTTTTTTTTTTTTTTTCCCAAGGCATACATAAAATAACTCACACTTCGTGGACTTGTTATGTCTTATTTTAGTGCTAATCACTCAATGATCTGTTTATAAATTAAAATTAGTTTGACTTAAAAATAAAATATGACTTTAAAAAAGCGATTGATTTCACGTTTCCAAGCAGTAATCTATTTTTTTATGTCACAAAGCTAAAACGAACAAATAAATATTAAAATAGGTGGGTGCATGATAAAAATATAGATTCAAATTTAAATCACTGTCAAAACACCTCACACATCAAAAACTAGTTGCTATTGCTATTTTAGTCCTAACAGCAGGATGCTCTGATAGTTAAATCAAATTAGTTTGGTATTGAAATAATATTTTTAAATGACTATTTAATAGCTTCAAGTTAAACAGAAGTTACCTATATTCATTTTCATGAACATAAAAACTACCTGATATGCTTTGAGTATAGGACACGTAAAAAATAAACTTATTATCCTGGATCTTAACCCCACAGGTATTGTTTTCAAGTTGTCAAAAGTGTGGTCCGGTGTCCGTCGCTACTTAATGTTTGAGCATGCGCAGGAAAAGCATTGTGTGGGCATACGCCTGCTTGTATAAAATGAGATGTATGCTGATGTTGTTCAGTTGTATTAATCTATCGATGTTCTTTAAAACTCAAATAAAAAAACTTTGCAATGGGCTTGGACTTAAGGCCATTATTTAGATGGACACATTTTTTTTTATATCCAAACCAAAACAGACGATCAAACGGTATAGTGATTAGCGTGCTAGCTTCTAGACCGCGATTGTTGTGGGTTCGAGTCTCGTGTAAGGCATGGGTGTTGTAAATCTATGTTGGTTTGTCAAATGACAAATGTTTCGGAGCATTATAGCCCTCGTGTTGCTGACGGCGCCAGATAATCTGAAAACAACCAACCAACAAACCAAAACAAAGCGTCTCTATGTCTCAGTTTTTTGTTTCGGGACCAGTTACTGAAGACTTAACTGTTTGTCGGACTTGACACTTGACTGCACTGTTTCATACATATTTAATTCCTTCCTTTTGCAATGAAAGAAGAGTGTGAACTGTTGTCAACAATAGTCTTATAAAGTAAATTTCACTAAAGCTTTTTTAGATTCAAAACCGAAATGGAGGCCACTTTTTATGGCATTGGTGTTAAATCGCTACATAATGTATCTGTTGTAAACTTAAAAATCTAACATGTTTAAATTTATCGATTTATTTATAGTACTCATATTTTTATTAATTTTGCGTCCCTAGTTTATTTTAGTAATAAATCGTGACACAAGTTGCTTGAAAACTAACAATTCATCGACCAGGGGAATAAACACAAGTGGTGATAAAAAGTTTTAAATTCCGAAATTTGGAATTACAATTTACGAATATTTCTAAATATCTTTTTCGTTAACAGAATTTGCACTACTCACTTGCATATATATCGAAAGATTGTAACTCTTTGCTTTTGATTTGAATTGCTTAGCAACAAAAGAAAAAGTATCTAGCTTAATGATATAATAAATTATTAATGCTACTGTGGCAATTAGATTGATTTGACAATCATTTTTGCAACATTCGACCAAAACTCACGAATCTTATTGTACAGGAGAGTATATCCAGCTTCGAAATAATAGTTGTGAATCATAAAGAGTTTCGAAAATGATCGGATCAAAAATATTTAATAAATTGTGTATTTTGTGCATTAATTGTTTCATGATTTTCAAACGAAAGAACATTTCTTCCTAGTATCATAGTAAGGTATCTAGTATAGTAGTAATGAACGCATCATAGTAAATAGAGGTGCTGAACTAAGAATTCCAAACTGAATATACAATGTACGTTTCGCCGTATTTTGAAATGCGGCAATGTGTAGTGATCCTTTCAGACAGACAAACAAACATACATACAGACAGAACTACACTTTCTTTTATGGTAAACATCATCTACTTTCCTGATTTGTTTTCAAATTAATCTTTCTGTATATGTATAAATAAAAAGTCGAGCAAGTTCCATTGTTATCTTTTACGCTTTTCAGACATATGAATCTGTAATAAAATGTATTTTATGTGTTGGCTGTTTTACTTTAGGTTATGAAACAGTAAGAGGAGTGAACGATTTTTTATACCAAATTAATGGTGTATTTATATACATCATATTTTGGAAATTGTAAATTTTTTACAGGACACCCTCTCATTTTGTTCCATTTGGTAAGAAAAAAATTCACAATTTTTTTAATTAAAATCAAATGATATTTAGAGGTTGTTACCAGCTCTGAAAAATCTGACAAATTTAGCATTTCGCAAGCATTGCAATTAATGTGTTTCATGTAGTTACTTGAATATTTCATTGTTCAGCCCTTTAGTTATTGAATCATTACATATATTATGCTTCAACTAGCTTATATATTGATTTCAGTCTAAGTAAATCATATCAATTTAGTAGTAACATATAAATTTTAACTAAAGAACTAAAATTTTAAAAGTACTAAACTTGATATTTTGAAAATATTTCTTTAATTGATGGGCTTTAACAATCATTCCTTTAATTTTTTCCTTTATTTATAATTACCGACCTTGTTTTTATAATAACAAAAAAAATTACGCCATGCTCTATAAAAGTTCATTAACATAACCATTTAATTGTTTCCTAACTTAAAAGCAACCATTTCATTGTTTATGACTACTTTTTTCTAATCCAAATGCATGTAGTTTTTCTTTGCTTACTAATGATTTTAATCAGCTGCTGTTCATTGAAACTGGAGTCATACTGACGTATTTTAATCTTTCTTACTATTTGTGAGGATAGTTTAAACTATCTAAATCATTAATTTCATCATTAAATCATAAGTTTTCTAAATCATTAATTTCATCAGGGCAACACTTCATTGTCTCCTATGATACAGTCCAGCACAAAAGTTTAGACACAGAAGCAATTTACGAAAAAGCAATAGTATTCTTTTAATTTTCAGGTGTTTTTTTTTTCCCCCAAATATTATATTCTTAAAGTCATAAGAAAAAAGTGTAGGATAAAAAATTTCCAGAAAAAATAAAATAAAATTGTCTAACATCAATAAGGTGAAAATTTGCAAACTTTCCATACCTCAAATGTATAGGCACAAACTCTTTTTTGTGACAAACAAGATTTTTGTAAATTCTTGCGAGGAAGTGATCGTATCATCAACGGAGAGTGTCTTTAAATTGCTATAAAAGGTTGAAGTAATTTTCACTGGTTAGAATGTCGCCTAGGTCTTAGTATGTAGAGATTTATAGAATTTGGAAATTAAGGACCAGAGATCAATCCATTTCTGATATTTAAATTGCATTAAATCGTTTCAAAAGAGTTATTTATAGAGTTTAAGCGCATGGTGATCAATATCAACCAAAATCACGATCTGGAAGGCCTCGAACGATCAGCAAACGGGATGATAGTCAAATTATAAAACTGTCTTCAAATCAACATTACTCTGCAAATCAGATCAAAAATATAATTGCCATTAAAGTTTCACGGGAAACTGTGCGTAGAAGAATTGTGGAATGCGGGTTTTCAAAAAAATCTAAACTTAAACGTAAGTCGTGTTTGTAGTCTCATCACAAAGAAGCGAGACTGAATTGGGCTCAGCAGCACATGTTATACAGTAACGAATGTCTACAGGTGGTCTTTAGTGATGAAAAAAATGGAGCCTAGATGATCCGGAAAGATTTTCCTACTACTGGCATGATCTTCATAAAGATCCTGTAACTCAGTTTAGCCGATGTCAAGGGGGAGGTTCAGTCATGGTTTGGGGAGGATTCAGATTCAGAAGCAGCCTACCAGGCTACTCCAGAAAGTAACTTACTACCATTTGATGGGTTTTTAAATGGACCTAACTGGAAATTTCAACTAGACAATGCCTCCATCCACACATCCAGGTCAACTAAAAAGTGGTTTAGAGCCAAAATAATCACGGTTCTCGATTGGCCTGCTAATAGTCTTGACTGTAATACTATCTAAAATGTATGGGGAATTCTTACAAAAGTTGTATACCTTTGGAAAGCAGTATTCCACCATTTTTTAACTTAAAGAAGTCATTGAAAAGGCGTGGTATGGAATCGAGCCTGAAATCTTGCAAAAACTTGTGCTTTTAATGAAAAACCATGTTTTTGATTTGAGAAAACATCGGGAAAGCCTAATTGATTACTAAAACTACTCGCTTGCTTATGAAAATTAAAAAATATAATTTGTGCCTAAACTTATTGGCAAGGAAATTTTTTTGTTTTTGTTATTTTTGCGACTAATTTGGTACAGATTTGCTTTTTATTTTCAAATTTATATTTTGAATGTAATATGTGCATATTATTAAGCGATATAAAGATTAAATCTTCTGTCTTAATACTATAAAATTATAAAACACCGATTTTGTGTTGTGCAGGTGTTGTTGTATATATATATATATATATATATATATATATATATACTCAAATAAAATAAAGCTGTTAGGTATAACTTTAGTTATATATAATAAATAAAATAATAATAATGTATAAATGTAACGTATAATATAATAACAATATAAAATAATAATGATGTATATGTTTGTTTTTATCTTATAAAAACTTATTTATACTGCTTTTTATTTAAAATTATTTTATTTTAAGGGGGTATTCTAGTCTATGGGGCTGAATTTCGAGCGTTTTTTGGCAATTAATATAAAAGAAGCAGTTAATATTTTTACTATAAAATTTTTTATCATTTGTTTATTGATATTTCAAGAATACAAAAAAATACATTAAAAAAAAAAAAATTTCAAAAAGATATAAGTCCTTGAAGTAGAGAGAAAAAAAAAAAGGCCGTGTCCTCGTGAAAAGGATTTCTCCCTTTGTATCCAACTGAAAAAAAAACAATGCCAAATTATTAATCAGTACAAATGTTATTGTCGCACAAACCAACAAAACTTGAAGGAAAAAAAAATTTCACAAAATGGCGGCTGTTTAAAAATAGAAGTCGATTTTTTTACTCATTTTTCAACTTCCTCCAATTTTTTAAAAATATTACAAATTTGAAATTTTCAATTTTTATTGGTTAGTGCGAAAGCGAGATAATTGAAGAATATTCATGCTAAATTTCAAGTAAATCGGCTGATTAGAACCTAAGATATCTGCATCACCGTATCGAAAAAAGTAGTTTCGAGAAAAACGCGTTTAAAGTTTAACGTTCAGTTTCAGGCAGCGTAACTGATAAAATAGTACGTATAACTTACATTCTCTTAATCAGCCATCCCAGCTTCATACATTGGGCCTTCCTCTACTTCATATTGACTGTTTTCAGCATTTCTCTCTGTATAACGAGCAGTTCTTTCCTCTTTTGAAGCATCTGAAGCTCGAACCTTAGACCGTTCAATCCTTACTGCGTTGCGCCTAACAGCAAATGACCTTCAGACTATTGATATAGTAAACTAAAAGTATATGACAAGAAAGAAAGAAAGCTATTCATACTCAGATAGCCCGGACCGCCCGTAGTCTATTGTTGCAGTCGTCCGCTCAACCCGGTCTAGTTGCCACGACACTAAAACGGCTGTAACTTTGAAAATAATTTGAATTTTGAAAAATCCTTTCAAAGAGATATTTTTGAATATCTAAACTATCGAATTATGAAAAAAAAATAATCATTTTTTTCAAAATTCTAGACTAGAATACCCCCTTAATATAGTATTGGCAGTGAATTTATTTTTAGTTGAAGAAATATTTTAAAATCGTAACTTACTTTTTAGTATTTTTTAATATTGAATTGAATAAACATTTTATCACATTATCACAAGCAAAACGTTTCACGTACTTTCTTCAAACCTCTTTCATCGTAATTGTAAGTATATACTTTTTTAGAATATGAGTATGTTTATTTCAAAATTAACTGAAACACATTTAATGACGATAACAAACACTTTCCTAAACAAAACACTCCATGATATTTTTTTTTTTTTTGAACTTTTATACGATGGAGATAAAACTAGGGGTGTGGAACATCGCACAACTTTCATTTTCACTATAATACTGACGTGGATTTATGTCATTTACCTTTTTTATATTTTCATTTAGCAAAAATGGCTATTTTGGAGATATTTTTTGTCATAATTCTTGTATGGGTCTTTAAAAAAGTAAAAATAAAAAATAAAAAAATAAAAACTGCCAAAATCATTATTTTGGCAATATACTTTTCAATGATTCTTATATTATCCTTTCTTATAAGTGAAACTGAGGAGAGAAGAAAAAACGATCGTTGATGAGGTATGCTCAAGGAAAGAGAACTCTGTGTTAAAAAAAAATGCGTTTCAACTTTTTAAGCCGTTAAATAATTTTTACGGGAATTTTGGAATTGGGGATGTTTAGAACACCTTAAGAGGCATTACCACAGCGATTTTGATTAAAATCGTTGGTGCCGTTTTTTTGCAATTACTGAATAGGCTGATTTTTTCAATGGCAGCTATCTTATGCGCTTGCGCGATTTTGACGAAAACCCTCATGGTATGTCCTTGGGCCATCACTAACCTGCACACCAAATTTGAACATCGTAGGTCAATTTGTTCGGAGCCTGACTGCGTACACACAGACAGACATTTTTTCTATATCACTTTTTTGAAATCAGGATGTACCAAAACGCGGCGAAAGACAAAAAAAAAAAAAAAATGCTTTTTTTTTTTTTTTAACCGAATGCTATACTTTCATTACCCTATGTATACATATGGGTAATTGAAAGTAAAAAATCTAAATACTTCATTTGGTTGTATAGCTACTGATATTTCGGAAGCAATCAATAGATTTATCTTCAATTGACCTTTTTGCTTTTCCTTAGTGAAAAGTACCAAATAACAATCAGAAGATATTCAGACAATATGTTGCTGATGCCAGACATTGGTAAATAATACCTAACAATTTAGGGAAAAGGAATCATGTTTCTATCAATTGAATACCTCTATGTGATATTGAAATTGTCTCTCCATGACGATCCAATTCAATGGCTTAATAGATTATATTGTAATACCTTTTCAATTGATAGTTAACTGTGGATATGTACACTTGGTAAAGTTTGTTGATTTTATGAATATTTTTATTAGTTGCATTGAGAAATTTTTCAAAAAAGGAAATTATTTCCAAGTAAGTGAAGTCGTATCTTATTTAAACTTATTTAGCTTAAAAGATTTCTTGTGTAACATGTTTACTATATTTATGTTTGTGGGGAAGTTACTATGGTAGTATTCCCATTTAACATGAAATGTGATAAAATATTGCCTGATATGCAGTAGTTTCCAAGAACTATGTTTATGAAGCCGAATTATGATCAAAGCAACTCCAACAAAGAAAATCTATATGTTTGAAATTGAATCTTATTGTGAACTGCAGGTACCTTATTAGATGAAGTAGCATAAATTGTATAAATTTTGTTATCGGAGTACATTTCTGTAGATAAGATTTTTTTAGTTATATCTGCTAAAACACTTTTGAACCTGTGCTGGGCTCCTTTGTCAAACTGTCGTTAAGGAAACACTTTTTAATCAACTCTGGTATATTTTATCAACTGTTATTAGGAAACTCTTTTCAAACTTATACTCCTCAGTTTCGATCTGGAAACCAGTTATTTTTACGGGCTATGCTGAGGTTATATTGATCTATATGAAGGATCATTTAGAGTTTTTAAATTTAAATAATTTATGTTTATGGTCTCAATAAAAATAAAGAATAAAACACGCTCGATAAGCAACTCAACTATGAAGGCATTTCATAGACAAGGGTATTTTTTTTTAAAATTTGGAATTTACAATGATATCTAATTTTGGAAGAAATAGAGTTAGTGTGGGTTATACTTATGATTAGTAATAAATGGTAAAAATCAAGAATTTACAACTTTTTCTTTGTTTCCATTGATTAAAGTTTCTAAACCTTAAAATGCGCCTGTACTGACATTGAATTGAATTTATATTTCAATTTATATGTGATAATATAATCTGTCTCTCCTCAGTGTCTTGCTAGCATAACAACTAACTACCCCGGCTTATCACAGAGTTACAATGTTTATTTAAGTAATTACATGATACGGACTTTTTCTACTCTCAACAACTGGTTCAAACCGGTTGACTAGTGCTTTCCCCTAGGACAAATATCCATAGCCAAACAGTACGTTTAATTTTGTTTGTTTTGTATTTGTTGGTTGTTGGCAGAATCTATAAAGGATTAATTAACCCACTTGACATTATCCACATGAGTTAAAAACTTAGCAGCTGGACTAGTTGTGAATAACAACGCATTGTATCAACTTTTGACGACTGTCACTAAAAGAGCGCTTCTACATACTTTCTATTTGCATGCGCCAGTTCCAGATACCAAACCATAATGAAGCATAGCATGTAGAATTTAGTGATATTTAATGATTGAAACCTTCCCTGTAAAGGATGAGAAACATATTATACAAGAAAGTTTCAATTTTCTTGTGTTTTTTTTGTTTGTTTTTTTAAAATTTCTATCACTAAAAGAGCGCTTCTGTACACTTTCTATTTTCATGCGTCAGATCCAGATACCAAGCCATATTGGAGCATAGCATGTAGAATTTAGTGATATTTAATGACTGGAACCTTCCCCTGTTAAGGCTGAGAAACATATTATACAAGAAACTTGCCATTTTGATGGTTTTTTTTTAATTTTTTGTATTAACTTTGTTTTAGTTTGTGGCGGTCACAATTTCGGATGGCTAATTAACCCATTTTCCGGTATCATTTCAGAGAGAAAAATTGTCGATTACAATTTTTTTTTATTAAAAAAAAAAAAAAATCGCGGAATGGATAATTTCTTTGTGGTGGTCAAACAATTTGAAAAATCGATCTGAGCTCAAAATTGGTTAAATAATTTGCAATTGCACATAAAAGTTGGAAAAGCATACAATGGATTTATAATAAAAACAATGTTTTCAAGGGTTAACCCTTTGCAACTCCGAAGCAAAAATGTCGTGAAACGTCTCGAGTTGCTGATCCCTCCGCGCGAAAAAGACCTCGAGAGCAAAGGGTTATTTTTTTAAAAAATAAAGAGTATGGTTTATTTCTAACTGTGTGAGAAAGTAGAAAAATATCAGAAATCAGGAACAGATCAATGAATAAATAAGATTATTATTATTAATATTGCATTTTTGTTTTGTGATAATAAATCATGTAATGTAAAAGTTCCTAACTTCGATTGCATAAACTTCACAGAATAAAAATAAAATCTTACTTTGGTTTATATAGTTCAAGCTGTAAAGCATATTTTTTAAAATAGCATTTACTCTTATTCTCACCTTCTATTGAGAGGAATTGACTGCTTCAAGATTTTTCTGAAAAATTGATTTACAAACAAATAAATAATTGATTACATATTCGTGAAACAACATCCTCTTCAATACATTCAAATATATTTATGAATTTTTATATTTAAAAAAGCAATCACTTTAATAAATTTAGATGTGATGAAATTTTACAATTCTGAAGCAACACTCTCTTAGTACATTTAAATGTATTTGTGAAATTTTATATTTGGAAAACAATATCCTCTTTAATAAATTTATATTATTTTATGAAAAATTTCATTTGTAAAACATCATACTATTTAATACATTTTTACGGTTTGATAAGAAAGAACTAGATTTAACGAAAACTTTACATTAAATGATGTGATTTTTTTTCAAATGATTTTGTATGTAAAACTTCAAGTTTAATTCTCTTCATCAAATCATACCAAGTTTTCTTTTTAAATAAAAAAAAAATAAGAAGTCATTAAATAAATACTTATATAGCACGAAAAAAATAATATGTAATGGTGAGATAAAGAAAAATATATAAAATGAATATATTATACAATTGGACAATAATTCTAACGTAAAATCATCCACATTTGTCAAGTTTTAGATGGGTTGAATACGATTTCTATGCACAAATGGAGAAACGAAGCCCATATTGTTTTGAAACACCGCCTACATATAATAAAGAATAAAATCAATTTGTAGACTATTAAAGTATTTTAAGCTATCTCTAAAGGAGGTAAACATTACTGAACGAACATGTGAGCTACTGGACAAGCTTCAAACAATCAAATAATTAAATTAATAGTAAAAGATAATATATAAAAGAATTTTTAAGTTGATTAAACAATAATTTGGTTGGGATAGATTTTTTTTTTTTTGAAGTTGACTGTAATCGGATGCGTTTAAAAAAAAATAAAAAATAAGTACATGTTTAGCTGAACTTTAGCGTTTCACTTCAATTATTGTTCATAATATAATAAATCATTGACAAAACATTTTTCAACTAGTTAATTTTACCTATTTATTAAATAAAATATTAGAAGAACCATAATTGTACTCATAAAAATAGCTATGATTCAAAGTATGCGATAATAAAAACATTATTGCAATAGAATTATTGAAAACCTTTTAGTGATTCTCCAAGAAGCGTATAAAACTATTCCTTGCGCATTTTATGAAATTACTAATTAAAGCACAAATGAATTAGTTATGGAAATATAATGTGTTATGATCTGAAATGCAATAAAAATTTATATTTTACAAAAAGTTTAATTTTAGTCTAGTTTTAAGATAATCAGACTACGACAAGTAATATCATTAAAGTTATATAAAATAATGTTTATAATGTATTAATAATTTTTAAAAATTATAAACTACTCTAATAATAATCATGAAAATGTATATGAAATGTCAATAACAGACGATACTATTATCTCTTACTTCCAAATAAATTTACATGCCCATCTATTTATTAGAACAGATGATAACATCAGTTCTGTGGTCAAGATAAATTTATTTAAATAGATAAATATTATAAAATATTAATTTTATAAGAGTGATATTAAATAATAGTTATCGAAAACAGAAAATAGACACAACTTGCATAAAATTCTAAAATTTAATTTCATATACTTTTGCATGGGTAAAGTAAATGGGGGAAAACTTACAATAGTATAAGTAAAATGAAAAATGTTTATTAATTTTGCAAGTGTCATATTAATAATAATTTAGCAAGTGTCAATTAGAAGTTGTCATTTTTAAATTTATATTCATTTAAAAACCACTTATTTTCTGCTTACAAAAACCTAGAAATAATGTGACACGATTTATTTTATCTTATAATATATATATATATATATATATATATATATATATATATATATATATATATATATATATATATATATATATATATATATATACATATATATATATATATATATACATATATATATATATACATATATATACATATATATATATATATATATATATATATATATATATATATATATATATATATATATATATATATATATATATATATATATATATATATATATATATATATATATATATATATATATATATATATATATATATATATATATATATATATATATATATATATAATAATAATATTTTATCTTGTGTTTTAGTGTAAACTTACTTAACCTAAATGCATTGAATGGTTTTTAATTAAAATAAAGAATTGGAGATCATAGATCATTAGACAAATTTAATGTAGGTTTATTTTTTAATAAATTTTATGTTTATGTCAAAGTTTTTACTGTCAACATCATATTTTGCTTACAATATTACCTACAAATATTGTTTGTACAAGTATTGTACAAATATTATAACAAGTATTGTACAAATATTGTTTGTACAAGTATAATGTCAAGTATTGTACAAATATTGTTTGTGCAAGTATTATTACAAGTATTGTACAAATATTGTTTGTGCAAGTATTATTACAAGTATTGTACAAATTTTGTTTTTAAGAAAAAACAATATTTAAATGTTTGTGCCAGTGTAGTGGGGAATATAAACCATGCGGTAATATACGACTATACTTACTTTAAATTATGATAAAGCAAAATTATTTCACCAAAAAAGTGTGAATAAAAATTCAATTTTATTGGAAGACAGACAATTTGTAGCACGAAAATATAATATTTTTTTATTTTCCAGAAAGCCAAAAATTGTAGTTTAAATTGTTAAATTTGCACACACAAAAAAAATTATACATTAAGATTTTATGACCGAAAAAGGTTTTTTAAGAGGTTTTTTAAAAGAAACTTTTAATTAAAAATACTAAATGATAATAAAAAATATAAATCTGAAAAGTGAGAATGGATGCCGATCACTTTAAATCAATAATTGATTTAAATTAATGTGGATCTTATTTAAAAATGTATTTTCTCATAATTTAGACAGTTCCATAATTTTCTCGCAAACCAAACAGAAATGTATTATTTTACTGAAATAAGATTATAAAAGTGTTTTTGATGTTATTTAAAAACTTGTTTTAGAATAAACGAGATTGAACGAGAGAGTCCTTCATTTTAAATTTATTAAAAACAACTTAGAACTTTCTAGAAAAGTTAACTTCAGTGAATAATAAATTAATTTTAAACGTATGAATGACAAATTAGTATCTATATTAGATTCTAAAAAAGTAGAACCATGCTTCAATAACAAGATGAGTTCTGAAGTTTCTAAAAATCTGAAAACAACCTTTAAAAATCCTTATTTATTTAAGCTGTAAACCCTGTTTAGATTCATCTATTATCTATGAATTGTTATTTCTAATTTATGCATAACATTTTCAAAGAAAAGTATTCTACATTTTTGAATGGTGGGAAAAACCACCCTTATTTTTCCATGAAATAGAAATGAGATAAAAATATATATACCAAAAATAACTTTAACGCGCCGTCAACTTTTAACTTCTCAGACGATGCAGAAACCTGTCAATTCCAAAAGCGGCAATTTTATCAATTCGTATAAATCTCGTAATTTTCTTTATCTTCAAATTGCGCCTCTCTCAAACTTTTTAAAAAGATTTATTACCCCCTAGATTTCTTAAAAACCTTGACACGCACAACCAAGATCGAAGCTGACCATAAAACATTCTAAAAATGGCCACAAAACCCATTAGGTAGATCACATAAAATGTGATTTTTCTCACCAAGAAGAAAAAAAAAAAAAAAAAGAAGCATAAAGAAAGGAAAACGTGGTCTTTCTCTATTTAACAGTTCGAGCAATCAAAATTAAAAGGATAGTTAAATGGCCGTCTCTTCCACCAATGAAAAGGCTGGAACCAGTTTGATTGACAGGCAAGTGAGGACGGGGATCTTTTTGTGATGAGTTTCAATAGCTGGCCAATCAGAGCTGCCTAATTCAGGTATAAAAAGGAAAAGCTTATGAATAGGAAGGTAGAAAGGAGCTTGGAAAGCCTTTAAAAAGGGGAGCGCAGTCTTGAGGTGGAAAAAACTCTGCAATTCAGCGTGTTTCTATACTCTAAAGATAAAGGTATGTAAATTATCTTACAGAACAAGATATACCAACAAAATAGTTTAGTAATAAATACCTTGCTTATTGTTATTGTATTGTACAGTATATTGAAAGAAGAGGGAACGGACATTTATATAATAAGAGTAATTGCATATTTCCATGTGCATTTTGATTTTCTCTTTCAAATTCTGATTATTTTAGTTGAATAATTGATTTGTAAAAGGCGAATTCTAGTAAAAAGTCAGTTTTCTCCTACGCTTACACTAACCCCACCTAACATTTTATACTTGAAAATTTAAAAACTTTAAGAAAGTTATTATTTATAAAACTTTTAGGCATAATTTTACAAAAAAAATCATTTAATTCCTCTTTCCTTTATTGAAATAAAGTTAACCCAAGAAATTTACTCGAGTTGTTGTCTTGAATAATGTTAACGCATTAAAATATGATCAAATTGAATTGCATTTATCATGCATTAAGTTAAAAACTCAAGATATTTTTAAGAAAAATAAATGTTCTTTGAAATTTGTCATCTTTAACAGAGTAATATATGAATATACGAAATTGAAGAATTTCATTTTTTTCCTTGTTAAAGATAATATATTTCAAAGAGTATTTATTTTTCTTAAAAAAATCATACTTTTATATTTAGCATACTTAATAACCAAAATAAACCAGATTTTGTATATTTTATAAGCGTATGTATTCTCAGAAATGCAATCAGTAAATTTGCAAGGAAATACATCGTATTAATAAGAAAAATAAAGAAAAACTGCTATTTATCATGTTCAATATCAAACTTATTTATAAACACGAAGAGATCATAAGATATATACCTTAAAAATCTTACAGTGTCAAAATATAATAACCACCTTTTTATGCACACCATTCAAAACTATAATGTGTTATTTTAGTAATAAGTTTTCTCTTTTAAAAAAGACATTTTAGAGACAGAAATGATTATATTAATGGGATGCTTTACTTGAATAGAAATTTACAAGTTTTCCAATTTGTATAATGAAGAATAATATGACGACGATTGTTGAACAGCGAACACAAAATGGGCTTCCCTACTACCCGATAAAGTTAAAGGAAAAGACGATTGTAACGGGATGATTATAACCGCTTACACGTAATCTTCACTATTGCATCATCACTACAGCAGCTTTTCTATTTAATGAATGATCGTTGATTTTTTGTTATCTTATTTTGAATTTATTTCATCGTTGAAGATTATCGTGTGAATTTATTAAGGAAATGCATTTGAAATGTAAGTTTTCATTGAAAAATGTATGTATTTTATTTATAAATTTTATTTTCGATGAAAATATATTTATGTTATATTTATAAATTTATATATACAGTGCAACTTTAATTTCCGAAACGAAAAGAAATATTTGATAAATAAATCAGGAATTTAAAGGGAAAAAACATCATGAAAAAAAGTTTGATAAAGTGTATATTAAAATGTAACTTTTTTTTAAATATTTAAATGCATCTGAAAAGTGTTTAAATGTAAATTTGTCTTTTACATTTCCCAGTTTATTTCCTATCATTTATTAAAAATATAATTAATTAAAAAATTTTATTCAAATAGAAATGTACTACAAACACAAATGTTCAACTCTTCTATTTTCTGCATATTGATTTTAATAATTTTTTTTTTTAATTTCTTAAAACTAAATATAACTTTAAAAAATTATATTCATGTAACTAACAATCATTTTTTGTCTCAAATTGATTCATTATTAACCTTTCAAGAAATATAAAATGCAATTTTTTCTTTCAAACTAAAGGACAAAATCCGAATTTGAAGATTCCTTAATTTTAATTATAAAACATCAATTTTTAATGACAAAGTTTCATTATACATCAAAATACGTCTTTCAAACTTAATATGTTAACAGAGCAATATTTGATAACTCGTATAACAGCATAGTAATAATTGAGATACTCTGTGAGTAACATAGAAATTTTTTCAGATCATCCAACCAATACAACAATCTCAATCGCAATCAAGATGAGCTTTATCTCTGTGTCTCCCCTGACATTGTTGCTGGGTGCTGCCGTATTAGTATTGGCAGCAGTGGTTCTATTGGTCCGCATCAAGTCTGCAAGAGGATCCAAGAAAGGAGGTTTCCTCAAGTCCCTGCCAGGGCCGAGGGGACTTCCGCTACTAGGTTCGTGCTATTCGTTTCTGTCAATGTAATTAATGACACAAATATAATTTTATACAAAATGTAAATAATGTCTTTTTACAGAAAATGTAATTAAAAACTCGTACCTTGATTCTTATCAAGGTACGAGTGGTGGCCAGTGTTCACCCTGGAGCTAATTACTTTTCACTAATTACGAGTGTAGTTATCTTAAGGCGTAACCCTGTTAAGGTCATGAAATGTACCTTGGATTTAACAGTTTTGCAAATTTGTTGATGATATAAAAATATGTGAGTGTTCAATATTTTTTTTACATGAGAAACAAAGTTTAACTAAGAGAAACTTATAGTAAAACTTTCGTGAGTATGTGATAATTATCAAATATAATTTAAAAATTGGCTTCGTGGTGGTGCTTTGTTATTAGAGGCACATTAAATCAATCAGTTTTTTAGGTTTCTTAGTTTTGAAAACACATTGAAATATTTGTAATTGCAAAGGTTCAAAATTAATTAAAATGAAAAAAAAATAGTGTAAATAGTTAATTCTATAAACGTATGAAAGAGAAACATAGCATATCTTATTAATATTTATCAGCAGATTTTAGTATAATAATAGTTTATTATAAATATAAAATATTGTAAATAATAATAACGCACTTAATAAATGTTTTATTACTACTTTCCAAAATTGATGCACTTTCATTCTTAAAAATGCACTCAAGTTCTAAACCCTACTGCCCTTAATTACATTTAACAATAATAAGTAACGGCGCAACCCCCCCCCCCCTTTTGGGGAGGGGGGGGGGGTTGCGCCAAGTATGGTAACCCGGTGCCTATATGTTTCCATTATAACTTGGCATCCATTTTGGCAAACCTGCAGTTCAATTCTGTAGTAGTGTCAATGCAACTTCGCTGCATTTTGCAAAGTCGCCAAAAAGTGGGGTTTATAACGCATTTTAACCTAAGTAACAACTATTATTATTATTATTTTTTTTTTACAAATAACTTAATACTCCACCCCATTTTTAGGTAGCTAAAAAGTGTTTTCCTTTGCAGGCTCCTCTCACTTCATTGGCCAATTCAAGAAGCACTGGGATGCCTTCTCGACATTGCGAAAACAATATGGCGACATCTATGGCCTGACTCTGGGATCGCGTCGATGCGTTGTCATCAGCAACATGTCCCTTATCAAGGAAGTGCTTGTCAACAAAAGTCATGATTTCGCCAACAGACCAGATTTCCTGCGCTTCCATGCCATTTTCAGGGGCGACAGAAATCTATGTAAGTGGTCCGAGGGATGATATTGAAAGCAATTCAATGTTTTATCGCTAATTTTTCAATACATAGATAAGACTTTAAGCGAATTCTTTTCATACTCTATATGAATACATAAAAAAAACTTTAGGTTCATTTTAAGGTTGGTTAGTCTTTGCATTTCCTAATTTAAATCCAGCAAATTGTAATTGAATTTCAAAATGTATTGCATAACCCAATTTCATATGCTAGTCAGTTTAGCCATTTGAAATATGAGTAACAATGGGAAGCCTAGGCAACAATTACAATAGAGTAATAATTGGAATCCAAGCCAACAATAGAGAGTACAATACAGTAACAATGAGAAGCCTAGGTAATAATGGAAAGTAAGAGTAACAATGGGAAACCTAGGTTACAATAAGAAGTACAATAGAGTAACAATGGAGAGCCTAAGCAACATTAGCAAGTACAATAGAGTAACAATGGAAAGTCTAAGCAAGAATAGAAAGTACCAAAGAGTAACAATGGAAAGTCTAAGTAACAATAAAGTAACAAAGGAGCGTTACAATAGGAAGGCTTAAGAACACGCCCTGACAATTGTGCATTTTAAAGATTACCAAAACTAATTTTACATGAAAATAAAAATAAAAAAATACTTTTGTTGAAAAGTCAAATAATTTTTTTGTTCAAAAATTACAAGGATTTTATTATTAATAAATTTTTTCTCTGATTTTGAACATTAAGAGTGCAAGTTTTTAATTACTATTATAACAAAACGTAACATTAAATTTTCATTGACCTTAAACTTTTCAAATATGCCAAAAAATCATAATTATTTCACAGTACTGACAGTATGGGTATGTTATTCACATATAAACTAATGTCTAAAAAAATTAAAAAAATAAAAAAACGGTATAATATTTGAAATAATAAGAAACGTAACTGTATTTAGGTATATCATTAACATGGACATTTATTATTTTATTTTAGCCATTGCACTGTGCGATTGGTCCGAAAAGCAAAAAACCCGCCGAGAAATGGCCTTCCCTTTCATGCACCCACGTGTATCCACCCTCGACGGCAGCCGCATGAACACCATCATCATGGCCGAACTCCAAGAACTGGTCTCATCTCTCTCTGCATTCCAGAACCAGACACTAGACGCAAGATCATTCCTCCTCATTACCTGTGCAAACATCTTTTACCAGTACATCTGTAACAAGCGCTTCCCCGCCAAGGACGCCAACTTCCTGAAGACTGTGAAGATTTACGATGCAGTCTTCAGGGAACTGTTCCAAGGATTTGCCATTGACTTCATGCCCTGGCTGAAGGTATTCAGTGGACAGCGTCTGAAGGAACTCAAAGAACTCGCAGAAAACGTCTCCAGCGTCACCGAAGCAGTGGTCAAGGAACACGACAATGGGATCGATCATGACAAGCCCAGGGATTTGGTGGACATATTCCTCAGCTACCTGAAGGACAATGAGGGAAATGAGGAGTCATCGCTGACCAGAGAGGATGTGGAGGTCATCATTGAAGATCTTATTGGAGGTCATTCTGTCTTGGGGAATCTGTGGCTGTGGGGTTTGTATTTGATGGCTGCCAACCCGGAAGTGCGAGACAACATCAGAGAGGAGGTTGCTAGTGTTACGGGAGGTGTGAGGTCACCTAGCATGGAAGATCGGAAGAGTATGCCGTACACAGAAGCGGCCACCCTTGAATTGTTGAGAGTAGTCGCATCGCCTATCATACCACACGTGGCCACCACAGATACGAGCATAAGTGGTAAGTGTCAAATAGAAAAATTTGAGCAATTTTGTTTTAATTTGAGTAAGTTGTGAAAAAAGTGCTTGTAATTTTGCTTAATATATATTTAGACCACTTAAAATTGGAATAAAGTTTTACATTTTTTTCTAAACATTAAAGAAAACTTGTCCTTTTAGGATACAAAGTAGCAAAAGACTCGATGGTTATGTTTAATACCTACGACATCAACATGGATCCCCAACTATGGAACGAACCGAGAAAATTTGAACCCAAAAGGTAAGTTTTAGCTAAGATTTAAAATAAGCTAAACCAATGTTTGCCAGTTAAATATTTCCTAAGGGTATTTCCACCCCATCTCTAAATTTTAAGGGATATTTTTAAAACCCAAAAGGTATTTTTCAACTAAAATTTTTTCATACTAAACAAAGTAAGTTTTAGTGTCCCTCAAAACTATCGGGCAAATGCCGATGATACCTCGAAAACTATCGAGTCGAGAAAATGCCAGCAACTCTACGAAAACTATCGCGCCAATGACGGAGAAGAAAAACTTGACGATTTACGATATCCCGAAAACCTCGAAAAAGCGTCGGTGACAGCCATAAGTGAAATGATCTAAACTTCTGAACCAGTCCTACCTACGCCAAAAAAAAAACAAAAAAACATAGAGTTAATCTACGTTTTCCATGAATTCAAGCATGAGGTTATTTTTTTTTCTCTCTATTTTCTGCAAGAAGACGTGTTAAAAAGCCGGCGAAATGCACTTAATCATGGTACGTACGAAATGGCACTTGGAAATTGTAGGTCGGCCCCCTACAATCCACCCACTAATGCCATTCAATGACTTCAATCAGTCACTGGTCTGTGCAAGGGGCGTTTGAACATGAATACGCATGTGTGACCAGCGATTTTAAAGGGGATGAACCGCATATTTGCATTCCGTTGCGAAATAAGCGAAAATTTTGTGTTTTTTCAAAAAAGGACTCTATTTTCAACAAAAAAAAAGGCCAGAGAGGTAGCTCCACCCTTCGAAAAACGTCCAGGATGATCTTTGATTTTATAAAATGGGAGGGTTATTTTTAGAAATTTAACCATGATGTGCCGATGCGTGAATTCACGTATGAGGTTAATTCTATGGCGTGAAATTGATTTTCAATGCGTGTTCACGCAGATTTCACGCATTTCGGTGAACTCTGAGCTAAACTGATACTAAAAAAAGTTTTCAAAACTCAATTTTGCCACACAAAAAAAAAAAAAAAAAAAAAATAGAACAAAAACTTTGATCAATGATACAAAAAATTAAAAAAAAGTAATAACAATATTACTTCATATTTTCTAAAATTTGATTTTACTATATTTTTAGAAATAGATACACAAACTAACTATTTATAAATGCTTATTTTTACATTACGACATAAAATCTCTCACACTTAAGCATGGAACTGTTGCGAAATAAGCAAAATTTATAATTATAGTATTAACATAACGATGGCCTTGGAGAGTGGGAAAACCCTCCAGTGAGACAACCATCCCACATCGAATCCGCTCACTAAGCCAGTTCCCACTTCTAAGAAATGACCCATCCAAACGCGCAGCAATCCCATTTGCATTCCTCTAACAGGACATCTCATTCCAGATTCCTCAACAGTTCTGGATGCGTCTCAAAACCCGACCACTTCATCCCGTTCGGCACTGGCAAGAGGACCTGCCTCGGGGACGGCCTCGTCAAAGCCACCCTCTTCCTGGGTTTGTCCACGCTTCTGCAGAACTTCGAGATCACCCTTCCTCAGGGCTTCCCAGAACCAGACATGTACGACATTCCCGGACTGGTCGTACCACGCAGCGAGATCCTTCTGGTCTTCAGGCGATTGCAACAGCAGTCCACGGCGATATGCATGTCTTGAGATCTGCATTTTGCTTCCTATTAATCATGTGCATCTGCTTTTTTCGAACACCAACTGGATCATCACCTTTGACGCACTCGATTCTTCTTCTTTGGGATGGCTTTTTTTTTTTTTTTTTTTTTTTTTTTGGGCCGGATTTCTTTTCTTTCACCCTCCTGAAATAGGTCAGATCTTTTAAAAAGAATGTTATATAATCGCGTTGTGATATTTATAGGGACCAGATCAATTAGTTACTTAATGTCGATAGAATATTATATCTATTTTTTTTTTTATGTATCTATCGCAATAGAGAAGGGTGTAATTGGGTACGTGTAAAATCGATATTTTTTTTTTTTTTTTTTTTTTTAAATTCTATAACAAAATATATTCGGCAGCAAGTAATTTCGTTTAAAATGCTGTCTGTCACATTAAAATTGTATTGGTATATAGTTCCCACTTTCAGCACTTAACAAGATCTCTGCACTACTGACATAAGATGACTATTTATAGTAAATAACATTTAAAGACATGTTATGATTTGAAATGTTTACATTCTTCTGAATAGCTAATTTATTTTATCCGGCCTAAACTAAAAAAGAAGTGCGAAAAAGGGCATCATATTGACAGTTGCTGGCGACAGTCCCGATTCCACCGATTTTAGTCAAAATTGGAATTTTCCAATCCCAGACACTAAGTCATAATTTTCATTTCTTTTCACTTTTTGAAAAACGATTGTTGACGATCAAAATAAAAACAAAAAAGAAAAGAAAACTCCGAGGAGTTTAGTCAGTAACTAGCGTTTGTGTTGTAACTAATTTTATGAAATAATATTAAACACAAGCTTCGAATTCGAAACTACTTATTGTGTAACGATGAAAAGTGATTACTTGTCTGTTAAAATAGAGTGTGGCCTATAATTTTTGTAATCGCTTAACAAGCATACTTGCGTAGTAGATTCTCATGCTTTAAATAACTCCTACACTCGCGATAGTTTCTTTGACATTTTATTAAGAAAGTCTTTTTTCTTTCCAAGTGTCTTCCACTGTTTTAAAATATTTGTTTCATAGGTTTTCTTTTTGTAAATTGTACAAAATATCCATGCTTTTATATATCTGCAATTAAAATTGTATACTAGCAAACTATTTTCCGTTATTCTTTTGTAAAAAATAAGTCAGAAATAGAAGTACAGGGTATCCACAAATTATCTTTTCAATTATTAATTTTAGATAAAGAAAGTAATGCAGTGGTAAAATATAGAAACTTTACATAAACTGAGTAAGCTCAAAAGAAAGCAATGTCACTTCTTTATACAGTGACACAATTAAAGAAACAGTTCAAATAAAATTTCAGGACCAAATTTATAAAGTCAAGAATTGTTATTCATGATAATAAGGTCCTTCTCGCACTAACTGAAGAAATTGTGTTCGATGTTTATCCAATATGCATCTAAGGAGGTATTCTCTACAGTGGATTTTACCATCCGTAAATTCTTATGATTATTATTTAATACTTCATAACTTAAAAGAAAAATGTATAAAAGTAGTAAAAGAAAATGTCGCCTCTTGCAACTGTTTTTTATTTATGGTTAATGTTGTAAAGATAACTTTTGTATACTTGGTAGTTCGGTATTCAAACTGTCTGATTTTGGCTTCAATGACACATTAGTGGTGAATGTATTTTAAATATTTTCCCACTTCATTCACTGTTTCATGTTAGTGACATATTTTTGCAAATAATTTGATAAAAATGTTCATATAAAAACTACTGTTTAACTGTTTCATAAAATTTGAAATTTGGACAATGTATAACCATTGGTTTTTAAACACTAGTTTTGCTTTCTGTATATAATGTACAAAGAAATTCCATGCTACTTATCTTTTCATTTTATTGCCAAAACATTGGCAAGAATGAAGTGCTTATTTAAGTTGCATTTGCTTTTAAGTTGTATTTCTTGCAATAGTTTGAAGTTGGTATTATGGATTTTATGTGTAAATCTAAACGTATTTTCTCATACAAATGGTATAATTTATTTTCTTACTATATACTGAAGTAACACTGAGTATGCCTTGAGTATTTCATGATGAACTAAACAATAGCCAAAACTGTCAGTTAAAATGACAAATTATTTAACAAAAAGCCTTACTTTCAATTTAAATTTATTTTAAAGTACATGGAAATTTAATATCCAACCCACAAAATTTCCATGCTGTAAACTGAATTTTTTTTTTACCTGAAAATCTAAAATTTATATCATTGAAGTGAATAAAAACCCACAACTCTTAAGGTCGAACACTTGGATAATGAAACAAATTTCTTAATTAGTATTTGAGGATATTTTGAAAAAAATTAAAGAATTATTTTAAATAATAGTTTCCTAATTCATCAGTTACAATATGAACTATTCTTTTCAATTTTTATGTTTAAAAATACAGACAAATCCAGCATAACACCTATTTAAAGTTACATCGCATGATTAATAAGATGGCCAATTCGTCGTACTGGACAGTTTTGGCAGTGCAAAACACATTGAAAAGTACTCGATAAGGATCATGAAATGTATAAGGCTACGCGAACTGATCTCAAAGTTATTTATGTAATGCTACACTTATGTATTGCTGACGCATGTTTGTCAATCTCTTGTAGTTTGCTCAAAATAATGTGACATTAAATAAAACTTGTAGCTCCATTGAATGTCTGTTTTAATTTTTCTTTGATTTATTTGGTTCAATGTCATTCATTTTACAACTAAAGCCTGAAGTTAAACTCTAAAGCGAATGATTGGGCATTAGGGTGTTTAAAAAAAAAAAAAAAAAAAAAAAAAAAAATTTATTTTTGAAACGCATGAGGTGGAAAAAAGTTGCTACATATCTTGATAAAAAAAAAAAACTGTAAAAATAATAATAATAATAATAATATCTTCCGATCGTACATTCACCTCAAAGTTAGAAGAAAATAAAAAAAAAAATAAAAAAATATTTTTCCTACATTTTTTGAAATTTCTAAACGTTACACACTTGAAAGGCAATAGTTTGCAATAAGTAATGAAAGGGTGGTATAACACAGGAAAACACTATTCTATGCATTTTAAAAACATTTATTAATAATTAAAAATTCTCAAAAGTACAATTTTTTGTAAAAAACAATGTATTTTCTGTAAAATGGGTACTAACGTTATTTCTTACATATTTTTTTTTTAAAACATGCTTTTATTCATTTCGTTTATTTTCTTCTCGAGCTTTCTATCCTAGTGATGCACTTTGAAGGAAATTTTTGTAGAAAAGTCGCAATTATGGATCTTTAGAAAGAAAAAAAAAAAAGAATTTTTTTTTTTTTTTTTGTCCTAACATCTTTGGCGTCAGCGCCACCCACAGTTTGTCTTCTCTCTCTACACAAGCGTTCCACTGCTTGTGAGTGACAAGGAAACGAATTGTATGATTTCAGTGATCCCTAGTAGCACAGAATTGCTGCCCAATTTTGCCAGACATAGGCCAATCCCGATATGGAACGTTGTGAATCGGTCGTTGGAAACAATATTAGTCAATCTCGTCCAATTCTGGATAAATTAAAGAAGAGGTTTTAAAATGTTGATGCACAGTTTTAAAATTGGGATATTGTATTTACGAGAAACAAAACTATGTGGTGGATGGGACATGTTTATTTGTTGGAAAATCGTATATTTTGGAACTATACTCAGCCAGAATAAGTTAATTGAAATGCCTGATTGTCATTCTTTAGGAAAGTTCTCAAGATTTCAGAACTCGACGCCCCAGTTCTCTTACATCTCTCCTTTCGAACTAAATCATTGCCAAAATCAAAAATTCTGAGTGAGAGAAGGAAACATTTAGTTCAATAACCGAATTTAAAACTTCCAGTAAATATTCAGGGAGGTATCGACATAATTGAATTGCCTCATACATGATCTTAGGTCCTTTTGGAAATTAACTTTTTTTTTTAATTCAAAATCAATATGGCATGTAACAATTTAAAATAAAGAATATCATTTGCTTGAGTTCATCCGATGATTTACATTTATTCACATACAGTCTAAGTACTCTGTTTTCTGTTGTTAGTCATCTGGAGTGAGAAAGAAGATTGGATATGCGAGTTTCCAAGTCACTGGCCTGATCTAAACACTTCAAAAATATCAAGAAGATATAACTGATCTGTGATCAGTACTTTAATCTCAACTTGAGGAATTGAATGTCCAACACGTAAAAAATCAGTCAGAGGAAATTTTTCACAGTTCTTCAATTTTTTATCTATGTTCCCACTGAAAGATTTTGACCCTGTTGTAGTACTATCTATGTGTTTATATAAGAGGCATATATCCCACTTTAGTGGTTTCCCAAAGTGCAATTTGATGTGTCAGATTATTTCCAGCCAGTATTAATGGCAGTCCCAATCACAGCCATGTACGCTATGATCCAATGAATAAGCAAGTAAGTTTATGAGCTTCAAAGGAAGAGATGGCGCCACGAGATAGGCTACCCAAATTAAAACCCGCCAAACACAGTTTTTATCAATGTTTCAAAGGTTACGCGCAAACGATTATTATTGAATAATTACTACTTTGATTTTTTTTCCCCAAGTTCTATTTACTTCATTCCACACAATACAAACTAATGTACCTCGATAATTTAGTGATTGGTGTATTCTATAAATTGACGGGGGAAAAAGAGTATTTTTGATATTTATTCAAAACTTTCAAGTTAATACTTGAAGTAAATAAAACAATTTCAACAAAAATATGTAAGAAATAACGTGAGTATCCATTTGATTGAACACTTTTTTTTAAAAAAAAATGTATTTTTAATTATTAATATATGTTTTGAAAATGCATAGAAAAGTGTTTTCCTGTGTTCTACCACCTTTTTACTACACATTGCAAACTATTGCATTTGAAATATATAATGTTTAGAAATTTAAAAAAAATATAGGAAAAATATTTATTTTTTGTATTTTCTGAAAACTTGAGAGGTGAATGCGTGATCGGAAGATATTTTTTTTTTATTTTTTTATTTATTGTTTTTTTTTTTTTGTTTTTTTTTACAGTTTTTCTTATTAAGATATGTAACAACTTTTTTCACCTCATGCGTTTCAAAAATAATAATTTTTTTTCGAACCATCCTATTGGGCATATCGTATTAGATAAAGTCGATACATGATAATATCCTGTATTTTAAATTATGATAGGCGATTCCGAATTTCATGATGTCTAAAGTCAGATTTAATGTCTGCAAATAGTTTTTTAGTAATTATTCACTAACATTAATTCTGCAAACTTATTTTGGGATTAAACTAATATAATTTGCCATTTCGTGAATTGTAAGCCAGTTTCGTGAAATAGTTTAAGGAGACTTGGTACCCTTCAAACTTTTTTTATTATTATTATTTAAGCCTTTAAAATCATAATTTTTACATATTTGGAAATATTCTAAGTAAAAACTAAATTTTATTAAAAAAAGTTCAAATAGTGATCAAAATTCTTAAAATTTATCAAATTTCAAATTCTATCTTCGTATTCGATTTTCAATATTTTATATTAATTTTTTTTTTTAAATGTTCCTAGTAATATACTTTATCTTTATAGGCATCGGATTTAGAATAAGTAAAATAATTTTTGAGAAAAACGATAATTACTTTACCTATAGGTAAAAAAAGCGCAAAAAACGGATACTTCAACATTTAAACTTGTAAAAAAAAAAAAAGTTTATATTTTAGTCAAAAACCCATGCGTATTTTTGACAACTAAATCTTTAAAATGACACAAAAAAATATTAAGTGATTTCATTCATATTTGCTGAAGTTTTAGCATTTTGAGTAAGGCGGGAATTTCAAATGCGTTCGTAACATCAAAGGAACTATTGCTGCAATGCTAAAATCTCCATAAAATTATAGTTTTTCTGCAATTGCAGTTATCGGATCAGCTCAAAAACATGCCAGAATAAAGAGAAGGTTTCAAAGATTATAAACACGCAAAAAATAGAAAATTAATATCTTTATTATTTTATATGAAAACAAGGGGTACCAAGTCCCCTTAACTTAGTAACAACATTAAACGTAACATATGCATAGATAATCTATTTCGGCCAAACTTATGGCTTGGAAGCAGATTATTTCCTTAGGAAGTGAGAGGTCTCTGGTTCTAGTCTACGTAGACAATCTCTGATTTCAGAAATGAGTAGACACGATTATGATTTTTAAAAATCCTTGTATATAGTTAAAAATCTAAATAGTATAAACTTAAGAAAAATGACTCTTCTTGATACTGGAACTATATCAGTATACAAGTGAAACCAAACATGACAAATAAAATTTCTGAAAAAATTAATATTTCGTAATTCATAGCCCACGGTGGATTATGTACTTTCAAGTGGTCCTTCTGAAAATTATATCACTGTAACGAAGTTTTGAGTTAATATGACCCTAGTGCAGTCTTTGCATAACAAAAAATCTAAAAATACAAACAATACAATAAACTTTTTTTCTTAAAAAAAAAAAAGAATTAAAAAATGCACTCTTTTTGACACTGGAAATATTTGTACGTTAGTGTATAAGTGAAACAAAACATGACATAATTAAAATTAATCCAAAAATTATCACCTTGCAAACATGATACTTGCATGTTTATTGAATAGTCAATAAAATTCAGATTGATTTTATGAATTTTATTGACTATTCAATTATCATAGAAGTATTCTCGATAGTAAAAATTTTCGAGCTGTTCACTGCTATGGATCGGGAGTGCCTGTTAAAGTATCCCTATATAATTTAGCAATGTGGAGTAGCAAGGGCTTTTAAATTTTGAAATGCGTTGTATTGTTCTGCAAACTTGTATTTATCCCAAAATGGCAATTCTAACAAGTTTCTTTATTATTTCTCTTTTTAATTTGGGATTCAACACTTAATTAGGAAAGTATCGAAATTTAAAATTATACGAAATCAAATGACATCCGGACATGATTAGCCGTCAAGACGTTATAAGTTACTTATTATTCTACTTCTAACTCATTCAACAGACAATGAAAATTTATTAACCCGAACAAGAGAGAAAAAAAATTGTTATCTGAAACATACTTTTAATCAAATCATTAATTGTTTGATGAAGTTTTTTAAAAGAGACTGATAATTATTGAAGTTGTAAAATTTATATTCATTACCATAAAACTGAAAATTCCAGGCAAAGAACAAAATCACGCTTTTCATTGAAACAATGGCTCTTCAACTTTACTTTCGGTATCCACGAAGACAAGAGCTTTTAACACATTCCCCAAGCTCTCCATTTCAACAATCGCTACTCACTTATCCCACCAAGCCGGGCGTGAATCATGGATTATTACAATCTTATTTTAGTTTTGGTTAGAAAGTGACACAGACAAAATAACGAAAGTCTTCCATTTGTGTAGACTAACAATTAAGGTTTTATAACATTGGCTGGTAATAATACTTAGCAGGGTAGCCGACAGGGGTTGGTTGGTTGGTTGTTTTCAGATTATCTGGCGCCGTCAGCAACACGAGGGCTATAATGCGCCGAAACATTCGTCATTAGATAACCCAACATACATTTACAAACACCCATGCCAACACGGGACTCGAACCCGCAACCTCGCGGTCTAGAAGCTAGCACGCTAACCACTATACAGGGGAGGGAAAAACAGTACAAGTTATAGGGGCTCACCTTTTCAAGAAGGGCTCACGATTTCTGGTTGACATAATCTTGAAAATAAATTTTGCTATTTTTATTTTCAATTAATAGAATTAAAAAAAAAAAATCTTCCCATTCCACTGAGAATATTTTAGCATTGTGTTTGTGAAAAGCTAAATTAGAAGGCCAGAACTACTTTTGTTTAAAATTTCAGAGCTCTACGCCTATTCAAAAACGCTTTGTAAAAATATTCATTAAAATTTAACATTTTGTCAAAAGTTTAATAAAAAGGCTAAAACTACTTATGTTGAAAATTTAAGAACTCTTTACGTCTATTTGAATTAGCTTTCAGACAGAGGGACTTTGTTTTCTTATTAGAGACTAGAAATTTTAAGAGAGTGGTATTAAAAAATTTTACACGTCAATACATATTACGAGGGCAACAATTAACGCTGCTATCCGATTTCTTTTACAAAAACCTTTGTCGCTATATACACGTTTCTCTATTTACAAAAACCTCCGTATTTCAAAACTAATAACTTTGGTATTTGGAGAGACTTTGATGCTTTTTTTTTTATTTATTTATTTATTTATTTTTTTTGCTTTTTTTTTATGGTAAGAAGGCTACATGAGGGCTATATTGTGGTAAAGTATAATTAGAATTGGCAATGTTGATCTTACAACTTTTAAATTGGAATTGTAAAACAAAAAGTTATGGCTTACAAATCCAATTTGGTAGCTTAATATTCATTTTAGGATTAAAATTGATGTCTGTTATTAAAATTTAATCTTGATTCTGATTACATACCAAATTTTAATTGTTAATGCAAAATTTGACTTAAAAAATAGAATGTTAGTTTATACAAGTTTAGACTTAGCTAAGAAATAAGTAATAAAAGTATAAATGTATAGTTAATTAATTTTCGAAAGCCAAATATCAGCATTGTAATTATAATATTATTTAGTAAATTTAACCTCATGTAAATTTCAAAAACTTCGAGCAATGAGAATTAAATGATTTTTTTTTTTTTTTACAAAATTTTATTAATAAATATAAAAAGGCACAACAAAACATCAAATTACAAAGCTCAAAAATAGCTGCAATCAACATTTTCATACAACTCCAAATATTTTTACTCTACATATTCACAATATATAAAGGAAACAGTTAAAATACTGACCAAGCATGCAAACTGAATACAAAAATATTGATTAATTACACTTTGATCTGTACAAGAAAATTACATACTTTGTAAATACAAAATTATTCCTTTTCCCTCATTATACTTTGAAGGCACTTATAACACTATTATACTATTTTAAAAACACTCAGAGAAAAATGTTTTTCTATGGAACAATATGGTGGCCAAGTTACACATTTTACTTGCAAATACATATATTACGGATATTGGTTTAAAAAGTATATATAGCAACTAAATTTTATTCTGATTGTGAAAGTAAAGAACATATAACTATAAGAAGGCAAGCTTCACCAAAGCGTAAGTGGTGCCACCTCGCGGATTTTCCAAGTTGAGAGCACAAAACCCGTCAAACCACTGCGCCAAATTGCATTGATTTCCATACATGCGCAGGTAATTCTTACCTTGGCGATGCTGCTTTTTACCAAACAAATAAGAACATTAGATTTCGTCGAATTTGTGGGAGATTTAAATAGCAGAACGGAAAAGGGGGATTCTACATTGCAAAGTAACATATTATTTATTCCATTATGTATTAAAGTATGTTCAAATTGTTCGCTTTTATGCAACAATAAATTCCGGTAATGTTCTGAAGATTACAAAATTTTCGTTAGAGAAATTTAACAGGACATTTTTAGCAATGTAATAAAACCTGATGGTTTGTGTTCTTAATCGTTAGCTATTTTTTCGCCTCATTCCGCAGATTAGTTTTTTGTCAAATACAGGGGGTTTTATTGTGTGTTTTTTTTTCTTTTGCAGAAACTTTTCTTTTTTCTTACTTTGACATTGCTTGAAAAAATGTTTATCACTTGTTAGTTATATAAAGGAACTCAATAATGTGTTTATTATGAATTTGACGCAAATCTGAATTACCATTGCGGTTTTTATTTCATGAATTATAGCTAAATGATTATTGTCAACTGTTGGTTAGTAAACTCTTCTAAACAAGTGCATGCTAAATGATATTGGTTTTTGCAATTGTATGTCATAGAATTTAATTTTTTTTAAATTTTCGTGCACTCAATAACTAAATATCTTTTGGTTCCCAGTCGAAAAGTACTGCTTCGAAGAATGCAAGGAAACTTTATCGGAAACATTTTGGTCTAGAATGTGTTAATTTTGCAATTAGTAATTTTCATAATTCGTTAATTCTTGATGTTCCTATTTTCTTACGAAAACTTTCTAAAAGTTCATCATTACTAGAATATATGCTGTAAAAAACCCAAATCAAATATTAGGATTCGTATTTCATTATAGTATGGAACTTTTGCTATAGTGGTTCAATATTAAAATAATTATGTTTCAAAAAGTATTCAATTATCTTAGCTAAAAATATAAATTAACATAAAATAGGTTGAATGAGTAAATTTATCAAGCGAAAGTTTAATGAAAAAGGCAGATTTGTTAATTTTTTGGATAAAAGATTTCTGGGAAACCATAAAATTTAATCGCCAAGTGAAACCAAAAAGAGCGATAGTCTTGCCAATGGTGAAACCCGGTAATGACGTCAGGTGCTCTCAATTACTTTACATTATCTCTACGGAGGCTTGTCATCTTTAACCCAAAGGGTTATTACAGTATCTTTGGTGAAACTATATAACTGTATACATAATTATAGTTATAGTATATTTATGTTTATAGTTATAGTATATAAAAACTACGTACATAGCAATAAACTATATTCAGACAGTGATTGCAATAAATATTTTCATTAATGTGAGATGTAAAAAGTGCACACATAAATAACCAATTCCTACACAATAAAACTTTCAGTTTAACATGAATTTGGAATCACAAACAGCAGTGGCTATGTGTGATTCAATCTTAGTTCATTTGACATATTCATCTAGACAATTTTTGTTGTTCAATAAAGAAGAAAAAAAAGAAGAAAAACAAAAGAGAAAGAAAATATTTTTTTTTTTTTACTTGCAAGTTATATTTGAATGACATCTTTCTAACAAAAAATCATTCATTTAAATAATTTTATAAAATAACTAAGTAGAATTATTATAATTTGAGTGGAAGGTGTAAAAAGTGCACAGATAATTTAAATGATAAACTTATTAAAAACTATTAAAAAACAATTTCAATAAAAAATAATAAACAAATTAATACTTAAACAAATTTACTTGGGGAAGGAAGTATATCCATCCAAAATACTCACCTTAAAAAATAATATATCCAAGTAAAATATTAATAAGTAAATAGTTTTTCAAATGTCTGATAAATTTTTATAACAAAAATTGATAAAAATTCAAAACAAAAATTGATAAAAATTCAAAACAAAAGACACAAACTAAAAGGTATATTATATAACTCTTGCAAGTATCTTTATATTTAACAAACGTACCAGAAACCAAAATATTAGTTTATTACTTTAGTATTTACAAAATACAATTGATCTAAGCAATAAACAATAAAGAGCCACAAGACTAAAAACTTTTAAACTTATGCATTCATGCAAAAAAAGCTGATGCTATATAAAAAAATATTTAAAATTGCATTTTTCTTTAGGTATCAAATTTGAATTAACATTCCATGAAACAAATGCACCTCAAAGAACACATGCAAGTATAAATTAAAATTCTCAATTATTTAAGCAATTATTTCTTAGTTATAAAATCATTTCTCAATAGCTAAAAATAATTGCATTCGCTTAGACACAATGTCAAATTAATTATTTTGTCTGTAGAAAGGTTAAAGAAAGTTAAAACTTATAAACATCACAGAAAAGTATGTTTCTTAATGATTAATTTCTTTTACAATAAAAAAATAACTATAAAAATAAAACATTAAAATTAAAGTACACAAACTTAAGAATACAAATAAAATCAATTTCTTTTAAACTTATAAAAATAATTTCAAACGTTTTCATTGCATCAGTTTGCATTAAAATGTCAGAAAATATCAAAAATAAGATATCTTATTCAATCACAAAAGCATGATACAATGAATAATTGTAAACTAAACTTTCATTTCATTTAAGCCAGTAAAGCAACACATAATTTAAATGACTTAAAATCAAAAACATAAAAAAAATATACATAGCCATTTTAAATACCATACCCATCCATAGGATGCAAAAATTTAAGTTTAATTGCAACAGCTTTAGAAAAATAAAATTTTAATACGAGGGGCATAATACGAGAAAATGTATTTGTGAATTCACTATAGATGTTACTGTCAATTAATAAATTAACAGTCGAATTTCAAAAAGTGATCCGTAATGCAACTTTGAATGCATCATTATCAAATGTTATTTTAGTATAATTGTTACCATCAAAATATGACAAGCCCACATTCTATAGAATACCTACACATTTAGTATAATGTCCAGCGTTTTTAGGCAAAGTATGAAACATGAGAATTTTTATATACTTTACCTAGGCATTGTATATAATACCTGGTCATTCTATAGAATGATAAAGGCTCATTAGGCAACTTTGAAAAAAGGGATATGATAAGGTTTTTTTTAAAAAAGACGTTCGTCCTCAAAAATGCATGTTATTTCGAAAAGTAATGAAACAAGTTATTAAGAAACTTTAATTTAAAATACGTAAAAAAATTAAAGCTATAGAAAAGTGTATGCCTTTCTTATCAATGAAGCAAAATAAAATATGAACCTACTTGTTACACCAAGAAAGTTAATAATTTACTTACTTTCAAGTTCACTTAATTTTATTTCGCATGAAAAGTAAAACAGAGTCGTTAAATGAGCTTTACAAAAAATGAATGATGTATTTTATACTTAAGCGGTTTGTCATTTGGCATTCCATAGAATACCTAGACAATGCATGAAATATTTACCCGTTTCATACTTCAACCAGAAAGTTTTCAGCATTATATAAAATGGCTAGATATTTTATAGAAGGTCGCATTTAATGCATTGTTGTTAATGATGACTAATAGTTCTAGTTATTTAGTATCCATAAGGAATGTCCTGTTTGGACAGATAGATAATTTGTCAAGTAGTAAATTGTCAAAAACAGGATTCCCACTCCTATTAAAGAAAAAATTCAAGGACTTTAAAGGGTCTTTTTTAGAAAATTCAAGGACCATAAAATTACATACTTTAGACATAGAAATATAAAATGGAGGCGGAGAAAGAAGAAGAAAAAAAAAGGCTAAGATTATTGGTGGTCGCTTAAAAATTCAAGGACTTTCAAGGACCATATCCTTTTTTATTTTCAAGGACTTTCAAGGACCGTGAGAACCCTAAAAAAGCTCAATTTAATGTTAAGCATGGTTGCTGGCAATTTGATACCTACCTCAATGTGTTTCGTAAGAACTTGGACTAGATAGAACTTATTTATCTTGTCTTCTTATGGATAACAAATAGCTAGAGTAAGATTAGCCACTACAATGAATCACTTTGCTATACAAAAAAAATCTAGATGATTACTTTTAGCAATATTTAGATTTACCAACTAATATTGTCAAATACATTTTAAAAGATGATGTCAGATAAAATTAAATATAAGTTATTTAATTTTGAAGTTAAATTTTCAATCAAAGTCAGAATTACTGCTATCAGAGTCAAGTTCGGAATCTTCTGTGATATTTCGAATCCGCTTCATAGTGGCCTGGAGTATGGTGCTCAAATCCATGGGAGTATCAACTCTTCCCTTTTCAAAATCTGTGAGGGAAAAAAATAGAACTATTTCTATGGTAAGATAAGTAGTGTTTTAAGCTGGGGTACAAATTTCTTTTAGCAAAAAAGTTGAAATCCCCATTTTCATTTTAGCATTTTGCAAAAATGATTAAAGGCCTCACTTGGGATGTTTAATCTAACACAATTAAAACCCTTTTTTTTATAATAAAATCCTTATTAACTTTAAATATAAAGCTGTTTTACACCAACATCAACTAGAAAAATACTTTTTGCACTTTAGCTTACTTGTTCTTTTAGGTTGATGACTAGCCTTGGAGCAACAAAAATGCAGAACTTACACATTTTGTGTCAAAATATTTTAGCAAAAGAGCCAAACCACACTTTCTGATTTTAGCTTAAAAGAAAGTTCGTAAGCATTTTGCACACAAAAATGAAGAAAAAAAAGATTAATTCCTGGATAAGCATGAACTACTGTAAGTGCTCAAGATATAATTTAATTTAAAAAAAATGCATTTTAATACAATTCCATTTATCTTTATAATAGAACGCTGTGCACTTTCTTCCACTGAAAAGTTTCCCGATTCTAATAAATTAGAATGTTAAAAATAACAGGATTGTAAGTGATAGATTTTCTTGGAATGATATATCATTCCTACAAATAAAAACATAACTTCTAGATGTGTGTTCATAATAAGAAACAAGCTAGAAAAAAAATATATGAATATAATAGTTACTTTAATTATGTCACCCACATAACTTGCATTATAGTGGAATCAATTTATTAAGTTCTTTCTTAAGCATACCCAAGAAAAGGACGTATTTAGACATGCAGATTGGCAATATAAGCCATTTGTTCACATATCGAAATCAACAGGTGAGCCAAAATGAATAATTGTTGTGCTGCCATAGCACATAAAACTAAGGGTGTGGAACATCGCACAACTTTCAATTACACTACATTACTGATGTGGATTTGTGTCATTTACCGTTTTTATATTTCCATCATCCGTTTAGAAAAAATTAATAATTTTATATATGGGTCTTTTTTTCCCCTTTTTTTAAAAAAAACCCTTCACCAAAATGGTGCTTTTGGCAATATACTTTTCAATAATTCTGATATTATCCTTTCTTATAAGTGAAACTGAGGAAAGGAGAAAAAACGATTTTGATGAGCTATGTTCAAGCAAAGAGAACTCTGTGTTGAAGGCATTCGCTTTTGATCTTTTGACGCTGTTAAAACATTTTTACGGAAATTTCGGAAGTGGGGATGTTTATAACACCTTAAGAGGCATTACCAAAGCAATTTTTATCAAAATCATTAGAATTGTTTTTTAGCAATCATTGAAAAACATGATTTTTTTCAATGGCAGCTACCTTATGCACATGCATGATTTTGATGAAAACCTTAATGGTAGGTCCCATGGCCACCACCTACCCACACAACAAATTTGAACATCGTAAGTGAATTTGTTCGGGAGTTATGCTGACCACAGACACACACAGACATTTTTTCTATATCACTTTTTTAAAATCAAAATATTCCAGAACATGGAGAAACGCAAAAAATCAACAACAACAACAAAATTACCGAATCCTGTACTTTTATTACCCTAAGTATACCTATGAGTAATTGAAAGTAAAAAATAGGAGACAGTATGTTCAACAGGCAAATGAGGGCACAGGTGAATAGTTTTGAAGAGGAAAATGTTGAAGAGTTCAAGCAATCTAGTTTACATTGGGAGTGTTGTTGTTGAAAAAGATGATACAAATTCCTTGCAGGAAGTTTTTTCTTGCTGTGTTCTATGGGAGAGGGAAAAAATTCTTCTGGGAAAAATATAATATGAACACAATGAAGTAAACTTTTGTGGAATTGAGACACAAGAAAATTTCATGCTAGGATTTAATCGGAAGATGTCTATTAATTTAGAAGCTAAATGAGCCTGGTTTGCAAGGCAAACCAATAGCAGTAGAATGAGCAGAAGACTGGGTTCACTAGTAAAAGGAACAAAATTTAATCATTATCCCAAAAACTTTTATGAATAAAATATTATTGTGCAGAAATAGGCAACAAATTTCAGTTAGAGAAAAAGGAGATTTGTTGCATATTAACAACAACTGCTGAAATAAAAATTCATTTTAAATTCTCAAGCAAAATTAAAAATATTTTTAAACCATTACTATTAGTATTTTCTTTAACATGTATATTGTTTAATACAAAATAAAAATAAAAAATGGCTTAAGAAAATACAACAAATGCCTTGTACTTACTAATGTTTCCTTACTTTGAATCCACAAGCATTAGTAAATCAAACAACACTTTAGAATGGTCTCCAGGGGTAAGCAATGCCAAAGAAACTAATTTTCAGTCAATTTTGAAAACACTCATACATTTAACCTCATGAAAAAAGTAACTTTTTATTGCCTAATGCTTTTGGAAGTACATTTGATAAAAGGGTAAAACTTATGTTTAAATTTGGCATCACTTATATAGTTGCTTAAGCATACATATTTTACATTAATGTGCCCATGCTCCATTTTTTTTTTAGATAAGACAAAAAGTTAAATAAAAAATGACTGTTTCAAAGATTAAATAAATTAAGTAAAAGAAAAGGTCATTGTAATTTATAGAAAAATGATGTAAAATCATGTTTGAACTATAAAGTGAACCACAACAGTCTTCAAGGATGAACTTATTAAAAATTTCTCTAAGTTTGGCCAAATGTTTGATGTTCAACCATTACTGTTAGAAAAGATGCATTTCATTTTAGAAGTGCTTCATCTATTCAAGGACATTTTTTTCTTTTTTTAAATTGTATGAATACTTTCTCTAAACATACTTCTACTATACATATGTTTTATTTATAATTATCTTATTATTTATTAGTTTAAACTCAAACTTTGCAAATCAATCTATATCATTGATACAAAAGGTAAATGATTAGTAGAAAGTGTCTATTTGCCAAGTGTTATGTAAATATTTCTTTTTATTAAAATCAATTTAAACAGAATTCTAGATATAACACAGTAAGAATATATATATTTCATAAAATACATAGGTAAAACTTGCACCTGAATTAAACACCCCAAGATAGCATACAAGCTTATGAAAACTTTGTCATTTGATTTTCATTGAACTTACAGTAACAAGGTTGCAAGGTAACCCACTTGACAAGGATTCGGGTTAAAAGGCTTACAATGGCAATCCTCTGAAAAGGCAAATTCTAGATTGGCGAAATACAGTGTAAACCCTTGTTGAAAGATTGGTCTTGAAAACGTTATGAACAGTCTTCAACTGTGAACTAGGGTCCCTTTTGAAAGCTTTTAAAAAGGCTACATCCTCGTCATCTGATCCTTGCATCCTTTTCATTTAGGAGGTTTACAAAAGGTGTTGAAAAGGTTAAACTACTATCTGGGACTAATGGTTGTATCATATTGCATGGGAGACCAAGTAGTTTCACTCAATGATTACTAGTAAAATGCTATAGTATTGCAAACTTTTACTGTAACCCTCTTTCAAGTTCTGTTTAACAACTTATCTTCAATTACAAAGTCTAGTAGTAAAAGAATATCAATATAGTCAAAGAAAATTAACAGTCACTTGTAGAAAGAATTTTGTGTAACACCATAAAATCCTTTCTGCAAATGATTGTTGCTTAACATTCTAGAATTGAGTGCGCAAACAAGGCTATGCTCGATTTACTATGTCAAATTGTAGAAATATTTTAGTGCTGTTGAGGCTTGTCGTAGAAAACTGAAAAAAATCTGCCACTGGCTAGTAGCAGTATTAACCCTTTTAGTGCTGTGCGAAAATGGATGCCTGTGCAAAGATAACCAGAGGAATTTGACGAATTTACTAAGGGTTGGAAAAAATTTCAGTAAAACCAAACTAAAAATGATATTTAAGAAATTCAAAATGCAGCATATTATGGCAGCCTTGGGGCTGGCTCTAATCCACTCCGCTCAGCCTATAGTGGACGCCTAGCATGAAAGAAAGATTTTAGTCGCACCGTGCTGATGCATGATGCGACATATCTGATAACTATCATAAACAGATTACGATCACGGTTCCAAGAAACTATTCTGTGTCGAGATTCTATCTTTTTGCTCTAACGTATTCAGTGTTTCCGCACCAACCAGCAGAAAACATAACAAAAAGTTCTAATAAATAATTTGTTTAATTGTAATGCAAGAATTTGAAAAATTTAATATGTTTTATTAAGTTATGTTGAAATACAGAACTCTTGTGATGTGTAGTATGCACCAACGCTTGAGCAATGATATATCGTCGTTGGCACTTTTTGCAAGTGTAGTGAACAATGATATATCATTGTTCAGCACTAAAAGGGTTAAAAGGACTTAACAACTACAATTAACAATTATTACAAAAATTAATCAATATATTACCAGTTGAAGGTGCCTTCAACTTGCTGCGGATGGCCAAAATTTCATTCAAGCTGAACCCGTTCCCGGTATGCGTCTTCTTTTCTTCAGGTAGAGTTGGTTTCTTCAACGACTTCAGCTGACTAGCAATGGAATCCTGCGTAATCTCTGCAGGAACATTTCCAGGGGGTTTTGATGGAGTAGATATAACGATAGACTCAGCAGGAGACTTAGATTGAAATGAAGGTGGAGGAGGGGGTGGGGGAGGAGGGGGTGGAATAGATGCTGGAGGAGGAGGAGGTGGTGGAGGAGGAGGAGGAATAGTTGGTCCTGTACCAGGTAGAGGAGGCGGAGGGGGAATTGTTGAAGTTTTCCCAGGGAAAGGAGGAATAGGAGGTGGAAGAGGAATAGTGGAAGTATTAGTAGGTTCGTTTGGAAGGGTGGATGGATGTGTGACTGAAGTTTCTGTTCCGTTTTGGCCTACTCTGTATTCATTCTGCTTCTGGTTGGCATTGTTAGGTTTCTTTTTCCGTATCACGCTCGTCCTGGTTTCTTGGTTGTCGTCATGTCCTGAGAACGATCTGGACATTTCTGATTCGTTTGATGCTTCATCTGTTCGTGACTCTAACATAATTTGTTTCTAGAAAAAAAAGGTAAGGATTAACAATTGGAAAATAGCATAAAAAATATTTTCTTTTAATACTTAAGAGTTTTCACATTCATAATTGTATGGCCAAATAGACAAGTTAGTGTCCTTAAATAAACAAGCAAAAACTACAGCTGTATGTCCAGACTGTTTATAACTTCTATTTGAGATTGAAGTATGTAATTGTTTAGTAAGAAACAAGAGCAATGTGTAAGTCAGTAATATAGATATGCATGCGACTGATAACAATGTACAAATTAATATAGAATAGGACACAAATGTGCTAAAGTCACTTGTTATAAATCATACATGCATACTTATTAATATTAGACTAAGCCACCAAGGTCTCAGTTATGGATAAATATGCTAATGACTCATGAAAATAATATTTTTTCGTTAAACATGTCACTGATAAATTACCATATTCTGATAAGAAAACATAATCTTTAGTGAAAAATAAATTTTATACCCAGCATTAAAAATTAAAGAATTCAGCACAAAAATTAAAGCATTCAAACTTTTATGTTATGCTAAAGAATCAATAAGGAGGAAGAGTTTATTAAAACCTTGAAATAATCAACTTTTGATTAGGAATGTTCTTTAGTATGAGTCACTTCAGTAATTTATGTAAATAAAGTAATTTATGAATCTTTTGCATAATATTCACAAAATTCTTAAAATGCTAAAAATAATAGAACAGCAATAAATATATCTCTTATTTGGAACAATAAAAAATATTTTGAAAATCTAAAACCTTTATAGTTATCAGTTAGCTTTTCAAATGAAGGGTTACTTTAAAATGGAACAACTAGATAATAGTTAATGGATGTGGTTTCATAGAAGTATATAGTTCATTTTTAATACAATTTGATTGTAAAAATAATTTAATGTAAAGCTATTTCAGTTGATATTGTAAATGGCATTTCTCCTACACAAATGTTTCGATCTTATCATTTATAGCACTTTCAATATAAAAATATGCTTTTTAAATAGTAGTTATTATACTTGACATAATGTTCTATCAACACTAATTTGAGGAAAGAGTATTTTTAATTAAACTAATTAAAAAGACAACAAAGTCTTCTAGTATTCTTATCTCTCACTCTTTACTACAAATGGTTTTAAACACACTTTCAAATACACTTTGAATACACACACACACACATTTTTTTTTTTTTATTTATTTAGAGCATAAAAACGTTATATGTATAATGCAATTTATGATTAATACAGGGTGGCCACAAAATTCAGGAAAAAAAGTTCCTTGATTTCCCTGACAAATTTCTAAAAAATTCCCAGATCTTCAGGCAAACTTTTTTTCAAATTTTACAAATTTTCTTAGGTTTTCCAGATGTCTAAACACCTTGATCAAATAGAATATGTATGCTAAAGAGATAATATGCAAAAAAAATTTAATAGTTTTGCCGGTAATGAAAAGTTTAAATTATTCCGTAACATTAAACTTTTAATGATTACCACCACAAATTACCACAAAAATATGGATGAACGTGCCTTAAACAATACAAAATTTCCCTGATTTTCATGAAATTTTAAAAAATTCCCTGATTTTTTCCAGAATCAGAAAGTTTCATGATTTCCAGCTTTCCCGGTTCTGTGGCCACTTGGTAATTTATACCCAGATATATTCTTCAGAAACTGTTGGCAAAAATTTCATTTTTTTTCTTTCTGTAAACTCATTATTCATCATTTTTATTTATATAGAAAAACATTTTAGTGTGTTTTATTAATATAACTTTAAATGATGTAAAAATGTGTCACAAAAGCAATGCAGCTGAATAAAAGCAATAAGATGTATGTAAATACATAAATAAAAGTGCACCTCAGGCCATTTTTTTTTGTTTTGTTTATGGCTCTCATGAAGATAAAGAGCAGTTACAGTCTGGCTGTTGCATAACCTCATATGAAGCTGCAAATACATGGCTTCAGCTTGGCCTATTCTCCTTGAAAGCAAACAATGTGCTTACTTCCCAGCTGACAATGTGTATTTGTAAAGCAAAGCACACAATGCAAACCCTATTCTTCAATTTTTGTGAACAGGGTCCTTTTTCACACACTATTAAATAGTGAAGTCCCTTCTTATTACACTTGAAAAAACAATAAGTTTCAAATACAAAAACAAAGTGCTTCAGCAGATGGGTATCCAAGTGTCAAAAGAAGTAACAGGACACTTTTATGCAATTCACTAATAATTTAGCATCTTCATAACATTTAGCCTGTCATCTTTCAAAATCTTGCTGACTGTTGAAGGAACACAATACAATCAATTTCAGTCAGCATGTAAAGCTCAAAGGCAATTGGAGCAAGCCCTATTTAGCAGAAGCATTTCTGCAATAAGAACCTTTTGTTAAATGCTGCTTACATTCTGCCTTGTATCATAAGCTGTTGCACAGTGGAAAACCCATATCAGATAGAACCATGGGGATCAGAAGATACCATTTCAGAAGAAAAATTTAAAAGTTCTCTAAATGGAGTATAATAATGCAATTTTTGCAGAAACATAGATAAAAAAAAAGTACAGTGCATGACTGTATTAAAAAGTATGGATCTCTCCCAATCAATGCAAATACCAACAAAACCACATTTATCTCTATATATAAAAGTGAATTGTCTGTACGTCTGAACCTCATACAAATCCACAGTTTTGCACCTAGAGGTATGAAATTCGGTACATAGAAGCTTTAATACAAGGAGAAAATTTAATGACATGAAAAAAAAATTCTTGGAATGGCAAAGATATTTTTTAATTACATCAGAATAAAACCGAAAGTAATTTTAATATGTCCCCTTATTTTTCTGATTATTTTTACGTATTGCAATCGTCTGTCCGATAATCGGTTCGATTATTATTATGACTTTCCGTATATTTACTGTAATTCAACACAAATTATTGAAATTCCCTGAAAACTTTTAAGTCATTACAACATTTGTTATTTTTTCTTTTATTTCCAGGCAAATATTTGTTTCCTTCAAAAAGAGTATCAAAATTCTTTCTTTTGATTGCTGTTATTTTTTGTATAGTGTTTTTGTACTGTGTATCCAAGTTCCATATATTTAATCTAGATTTGAACACATTTTTTGTATCATAACTGTATTATTATTTACACCAGGCTATTTTGGTCAGGATTATGAAGTAGCTCGTAAGTGGCCGGGCATGGAAGTACTCTGTACAAAAAAAAAAATTCGAAGAATTCAAAACTTTTTGGGTTCAGATGTACTATAGGACATTTCTTTTATGATTTTTTACAGATAAATGCGGTTTCTCGCAAAAGATTTTTGTTTTCAGTTATATTTTAATTTTATAATTTTTTATATTTTAACTTAATTTGGTACTAATCCGTTTGCCAGCTACCAGCCAAAAAAATTGACAAAAAGAAGGCCTAAATAATCTAAACTAACAACTTTCAAATAATTTATAATTTCTATATTTAGAATTGGTGACACATTTAGGCTCCATTTATAAGGGTAAACATTTAGGCTTGACGCCAACTGATAACCACCTAACAGAAGAGTACCCTTAATATTTATATTTTAACTTAGTTTGATTATTATTTATGTTTTAAGTTTTCTTTTAGTTTTTGATTTATGTTTTTTGTGTTTTTATGTTTCTTATATTTTTGATTTTTGAGATTTTTCTGATCGTTAAATGAAAAAATTCGTGCCCTTTACTACATCTGTTCCACTTTTTCTTAAATGTAAACTCCTATGTCTTTCAACGGATCCCCAGCAGAGCGAAGCCACACAGCTAGTTAGTATATATATTCAAAAAGAGCCAAATTTGACAGACAAGAATTGCAGGTTACTGCTTGAAGAAGGCAGTTCTTTTAAAACAGATCAAAAATATACCAATGAAAATATTATGGCTAGGAATCTTTTTTTCTCTGGACTCGCTTAACAATACAGGAAAAACTTTCCTCTTTCATATGTTGTTAACAAAAGTGTCATCAAAAAGGTTGCAGTTTCTCCTTTTTGAATAGTTGCAACTCTGTTAGATTAACAGCCAAAATACAAATGACCCTTAAATATTGATAGAGACAATAGCAGTTTGCAACATTTCCAAAAAGAGTGTCATTGCCCATTTGTTGCAGTAGTTCTCCTCTTTAATTAAGTGAAACAAGTGTACTATGTCACAAAAGATATCAATTGAAGCAGTTTATCGAATACAGATGGATACTAATGAGTGGAGGGAGAAAGGTTTTTAAGTGAAACTTCCGTCCAGACTTTACCTGTTATCCCACATAACAACTGAGAAGATAAATTAAATACATGTTTAAAGAGAGCATATGTTCAAGCCATTATTAAGAAGCTTTCAGGTAAAATAAATATGCTTGTTCAAGTCTCTGGTGACAATAGCAAAAGTGAATTTAATGACTAGTTGCTCCAGCAAATAAATAGTATTTTTTATATACATAATGGCTTCATTTTTATAATAAAAAAGTGATACTTAATTCATTTTTATGGTATTCATTTTGTGTAAATTATTGCTCAATCATTTATTTTTTTGAATTCAAAGACCTATATACCTACATAAGTACCCAGCAATGTGCATGCAAGCAACCAATAAATTATAAATTAGTTACCTTTTTAAATTCTTTAAGTCTTTGGAGAGTTTTTTTCCTCTCTTCTGCTAATTTGTCAGCAGGTAGTTCTTTGGCTTTTGACTCTTTTCTTTTTCTTGACTTAAAATATAAAAAAATACATCAATTAGAAATGCAAAAAAGTAAAAAGTAAAACATTTATAACAGGTTTAAATTGTAGGATAACATAAAATCTACTGTGAATATTAAATATTTATTTGATACTTACATACGATGCAATTTTATCGTGTTTTTCAACCACAGCTGCTTTTACTGCTTTCTTCTTTCTTATACTACCCAGCATGTTTTTCTATAAATTAAAATGCATATTAAAATTATAAATAAGCATTTGTAACATGCCTACCTAACTCAAAATCTGACACATTTTTAATTTGGCGATTCTGTAAAATATTTTACATGAAATGGCTTAGCATAAAATTCCATTTTAACGCGAAATAAAAGCAGTTTTCAGTACGATAAAACCAAAAATGAAAGTTAATTTATTCATTTAACATGAAATTGCATAAGAGAACAGAATAATTTTTTTGTGTAATTATCAAAGAGCATTCTGATACCTTGAAGTTAAGAATTTTTACTGAGTGTGTAAAACAGTATAAACATGAAAATCTTTTTTTGGTATGTAATTTATTGTTACTGAAACTTAATCGCCAAAAAAAAAATATTTCAGAAGTATAATAGTAACTTGGTTTATTGATGATAAAAAAAGTATTTGCACACAATGTAATGAATGCAGAACAGGAGCATAAAACATACTTTTTTGTTACGAATCACAGCTCGCTTTTGGTATATTTTGGACAATTTTAATTTCAATTTTGAAACTTTGGGATTCTGTTCAGGAACATCGTTTTCTACATCAGGCATATCTTCAGGATTTTCAACAGCATCAAAGAACACGCCAGTATCCAAGGTATCTAAAAAGTATAATAAAAATTAAATACAGGGTTCCCACTCTTATTAAAGAAAAAAATTCAAGGACTTTCAAGGACCATTTTAAGAAAATTCAAGGACCTTTTTAGAAAAATTTAAGGACCATAATTTTAAATACATCAGACGTAAAACTACAAAACGGAGATTATCGGTGGTCAGGGGTGTAGTGGAGTGGGAACATGAGGCAACGGCGATACTTTACCTTTATAGAAGGCGGAATAACATTCCCTCATCTAAAAATGTTTTAATTTGTATTTTTTTTTCTCTTTACGTAATACTGAGCTCAAAGCCAAGTAAGCAAACAAAAAGTCATTTCGTGGGAACTTGCTTTCGTCTGGGATCCACAACTTCAGAGCTGAGCAGGCAAGTTCTAGTTTTTGTAAAACACTTGAAAGAGGTGCGGCAACCCACACATGGCCATTTCTCCTTCATTAGAAATGAACTGACATATATGTTTACATCTAGCTACGATTCATTCAATAGCAATTATCCTCTTCAACGAATGATCTGTATTTGTGGAAGAATTCCAGATGTCAAATTTGTATGGTTCGTCGTATATACAGTCTAAAACTTCCATACACAAATTCACGCCAAATATCTACATTTTTACAGAACAAAACTGTGACCTAGCACATTCAGTTCTTTGCGCCCTTTCCTTGAAGAATATTTTGCCTCTAATTTTAACGGGAACGCTAACTGATTTATCAACAAAAGTTATGTAACTTTTTATTTTTTTATTACGGATTTAATAAATTATTTGTAAACCTCTTAACGTACCTAAGAAATGAATTCGTTCAAGAGGAAAAAACAAATGACTATAAAAGATGGGGTTTATTACAATCCAAAAAAGTAGAGCAAACCTGCGGTTCTGACGGAATAAACTGGTTAGTGCTAAAAATCCAGATAGGTAAGAGCAGAATGCTGATATTTTGTATTTGTCTTTAAGGTGTTTTGAGATAACGGAATTATGTATTTATATTTTGTTAGATATTGGGAAATATTTATTTTATTCCCAGATTTTGGGAAAATCAAACTGATAACTTGTTTGAACATGAAAAAATTAATAAGTATTATTTAGTATTGATAATTGAATAGTATTGATTTTTAAATCCTTTATATTAACTTCGCTTTTGAATGTTTGTGAATTTGAATATGTTTAGTTCAACACATAAAATGTTGCTTGAACGTACAGTAAAGAGACTGGCTTCAAGCGCTCTGCTACATTGTTGTGACAGAACTGAACAGTTGCTAACTTTGTTTCACTTTAACTTGGCAGTACTGACAATGCTACATTAGCCGAATTGCAGCCCTTCACAACCCAGGGTTGCAAAGGAGTTCCAAGGCTTGCGCTAAGAGCAGAGGACTACTAAAAAAAGTAATACGTAGCAAAAATCAGTAATTTTAATAACATGTATTTTATTAAATTCTTACGAAAATAATTTTATTACAATTTTTTATAAAAAAAAAAAGTTGAATCCGTGGGTTCCTTAATAAAAGCTGACTTAAAATAATGATGATTAGTGCAGAAAATGCTACGATTTTAATAATTTGCACCCATACCATATAGAGCACTCTTACCATTTTTGGAGTGTTTTCTATACCCATTTTCATTGTAAGAGGCACCAAAACTCATTCTTGCACACATAGCATTTTACTCCTAGGCTGGTCCTTTATATTTGATTTTCCTTAAATAAAAGTGCTAATGGTTTTGCAAATGGGTATAATACATTGAAATTGGGCTGCGAAGAAAGGGGAAAATAATTCAGATGTACTTTAAAATGTAAAATTAAATTTCTTTTCGGTTTGAGAAAGGGAAAGTTTTACACTTACAGTTATTTCAGAATTTATTCCAAAAATGTAACAGCAGTTCTTAAAAAAAAAAAAAAAATCATACAGGGGCGGCAATAAGGAGAGGAAATTTCCCCGATCTTTTTTAAAATCTAGTGATTTTGATGGCAATATCATATATATTTTGCAATTTACTTTCTCCTCCTTTGCAGTTTGTCCTCTCTCTCCTCGATTTATACCAATTTTTGACTATTATTGTCACCTAACCGTCACCACTGTCGAGATGACAAAATCGAACTGGATCAGATAAAAAAAACAGGAATGTCCCAAACAAATCTGGCAAGTAATGAGTCTACATTGAAATATCTCGCTTAAAATTACGAAATGATTGAGATGGTACACAAATTAATATTTTATCAAGAAATTTTAAATCGACTGATGAATTTGAATTTTCTAATTATTTTATTAATTATGGAGCAAATTTGGAAAAGGAAAGGAAGGATCTATCAAGAAAGATAAACTTCTCTACATTTTCTTTTTGAGAAGGAGAAAAGCCATAGAACTTTCAATCAACAATCACAATCTATTTCATTCATTTTGAAAACAGATTTTGAGGAGCTACAGAATCTGGGAATTTATCCGAACCCATTGCATGTAAGGCATCTCTGACATTTCGGAAAAAAAATTAAAAAATTTGTGTCAATAATATGTTTGAAAATATGTTATAATCCTTATAAAGTGTTAAACAATCTTTTAAAATGGGTTGTACAAAGCAAATTATTTTAAATCCATATAACTTAATAGTTTAAAAAAATTATTTGTATAAAAGAATAAGTCGAAATACACAATTATTATTATTATTTTTTTTTAAATTTTTGTATGTGCTTGTGAGCTATTTTGAGATTGTTAAAGTAATATTAACAAAACTATTTAAAGTTGTCATTTTCACTCTCTCCCCCCCCCCCCCCTACACACAGAAAAAGATATATACGTTTGTAACGATGCAACATAGCATTCCCACAACTTTTTATTTTACACTACACCACTGTTGTTGGTCACTTAAAAATTCAAGGACTTTCAAGGACCTTATCCTTTTTTCAAGGACTTTCAAGGACCAAATTTCATCAAAAAAAATTCAAGGACTTTCCAGGACTTTCAAGGACCGTGGGAACCCTGTAAATAGGATAAAAATAAATAATTGGGAACAAAACTTTTCCCATTATCTACTAATATAAATAAAATACAAATAAATGATTTAAGCACGTTTCACCAAAACCTTTTAATACTTCTCTATTGAGAAAAAAACTTATGCATTAAAAGTAAATCTCAATTAAGAATATTTAGTTTTATTTTCCATTTTTAGCAAAAGTGTTAAATACTAATTTTAAAGCACATTTCTACTTGCACTTTCAAATCAACAAAATTAATTAAACAGAAATACAATTTAAAAAATATATTCATTTAAATTTATCATTGTCAATGTGTTATAAAAATAATGTTTATACCACAGATCTTAAAAAATTGTAGACTTTAATTACAAACATTAAATCAATAGAAAGTAACTCTACAAGTTTTTTTCACACAACAAAATCAGTAAATATAAAACTAGCATAAAATTAAGAATATGTGTGTACAAGTTTGAAATGCTATATATGATATACAACATGCTTTCTTTTTTAATTTTGAAAAGTAAATAATAGGGTACGATTTTTTTATCTTGAACAAAATGCACTGCTACCTAGAAAAAAAAAAGAAAGAAGAACATGTTTACAAAATTACAGGCTAAGCAATGATACCAAAGGACCTAAGAAATTGTTTTGTTTCATATTGTTTGCATTTGTTGCTACTATAAACTTTTATGAAGAGTTTCAAAAATGTTAAAATGTTCTAGACAGTAATTTTACTTTATCTAATAGAAAATAAACAAATCACACAAAAAGAATACCGCAGAGTTTTTGAAAAGATTTCTATTCTTTTTGTGTAATTTGTTTATTTTCTATTAGATAAAGGGACATTACTGTATAGAATATTTTAACATTTTTGAAACTCTTCAAAAAGGTTCATAAGTCCCGACCCAGTTTTAAGCCTAAAAAAGTAGTGAAATGAAATGGGATTGACAAATTACAGCCAATTTATATTTAACGCAATTTACCAATAACACAATTTTAGTGCACATGCTGCTTCAAAAGAGTATGAAATAGCATGCCACTAATAAAAAAACTTTCAAAATCAAAGAGCAAAGTATTTGAATACGAGTCCAATATAATGAGGAACTTGCAGAAGAGAGGAAAATGAATATTTTTTGTATTTTCTAGTGTAATCCAATGAATATATTTGAGCAGGGCAATTAATTTTTATCTTTATGCTTTCAATTAATCAAAAATCGAGTTTGAAATTAAAGCAAAAGTCAAATGACCAAAAACACATAAAAAACCGTGATGTAGTTATGCATAGATTCCGTCAAAAATCTAAGGAGGAACCTCACTCCCTCCTCAGCTAAAATAGGTTTTAGACTGGTTCATTATCTGCACATTGACATCATGTGCAAAAGTAGCTTTTTCTCACAAAATCGCGAAGTGAAAAACTAAATATTTTTTTTAACTATACTAATTTTTATTAATTTTAACTATACTAACCGAGCTTAAATTTTTGAAAGAATGGTATTGTTTTTCATGAATTTTTCTCTACTTTTATTTAATAATAAAACCAAAAAAACGTGAAAGTTCCTCATTCATGGGCTGTCAACTTGACATATACTTCTAATTAGATTAGTATTTTTTGTTTAGATCACTACTATAGTACGTACAATAAATTTATCTTCTAATTATCTAAATAACAATTATAGTAAAATAAGACTTACCCTTATATTCCTTATTTAAAACAGCTAATTGACTTTTATATAAACGCTCTTCAACTTCCAGAACATCAAGGTGTGCATCAAAAACACTTATCTGAGCATTAATTATTTCTTCCTCGATCATTTCTATTTCTCTAACTGCACCATAATCATAGCTTAGATAAGTTAACTAGAAAAAAAATATTCATAAGCATGTTTTTACTGTGGCAGCTTCTAATTAAATTACAATAAAATAAAAATCATAACCCAGAACTTACTTGACTTTTGATTTTATCTCTCTGGTACTCCCTAGTAGCTTTAATGGCATTGTGCAATTTTAAATCTTCTTGACAGACTTGGACTTCTAATTTCAATAAGCGCGGCATACCATGCAATCCAAAGGCCATTTTGCCAAATTTTGTTTTATCTTCCAACATCCTATCACGTTGGCCTGTAAAATATATTAGAGAGGGAAGTGTTTGAAAAACTAAGACTTGTAGCTATTTATAAAAATAAAAGGATACAAAATGTGTAAGTTCTAGTACTCATCTTCAGTTGAAATATTGTAGTATGTATTAGTGAAAGCACTCCAATTTGCTTTTGTCTATCAGCAATGTGGAAGAATTATTAAATTTAAGTTAATGCAATTCTCGGTACTCTTCCGTTAGACAGGTACCAATTGGAATAATTGGATGCAAGCCTAAATGTTTACATGTTTCAAAAATGTATAAATGTATCGTCAATCCTAAATACTTATGGTTTGTTATAGCAACCCTACAAAGGTTTGTTATAGGAATTATAAATGATTTGAAGGAAATTAGTTCGAATGATATGCCGCCGCAATTTAGCGATGTTTATCTGGTACCTGTTGAACGGAAGAGGAATCCAATTTGAAAATGCTTTTTTTTTTTTTTTAATTTAACATAGATCAAGATATAGGATTTAAATGTTTTAATAGCAAAGCATATTCTTTTTTCCTTATACAAACTTTAACCATGATAAAGAGAATATATTATATTTGAATATACTCAAAATATATTACTTAAAACATATCAATTACATAAAATAAAGGAAATTTGATAACTATAACTATAAAATATCCATAGCCAACCTAAACTTAATTTTTAATACGGAGCAAAAATATTTTTTGTTTAAATGTTCAAGATTAAAAAGAAACAATTTGATTTGGTTTTGTATGATAGTTATTAAAATCTATCGCAATAAACAGATAAGGTCAACAAATAGCAACTTCTATGGCACAAGTTAATTTTAGTATTTATATATTTTGACACACTTTTATGTCAATTTTTACACTGCAATTGAACCCAGAATGAAAAGGCAACTTACCCAAAACTAAACTTAATGTCTTCCTATAAAACTCCTGATAAAGTTGTTGTATTGCTTCAGTCGCAACTAAAGACTGTTCATTCCAATCCTCAAATTCTTTTTGAGCTTTTTGTTTGATATTTGGTCCAATTTCTTCACTCAACTTTTCCTTTGCTTGATTTATTCTAGTCCGAGACATCTCCCTCAGTTCTAGGAAGGGTTGTAGATGAAAATTATACAACTCAGAAAGATAGTCAGATATGTTTTGACACACTTGGTCTTCAAGGGCATATATTGTGGTGACTTGCAAAAGGGATTCAGCTCTTAGTCTTAAATTTAGAATTTCTTCTAATTCTTTATAAGCTTTGTTAACAGAATCTTCTAAATTCTTTAGTTTAAATTCATTCCAGTTCTCTTCGTAACAAGCTAAAGGGTCGTCATCTCCAAAAACGAGAGCTATGACTAGTTTCTTACCTACTTTTTTAACGGCACAGCTTAAGTAGTGCTCGATACCCGTAGAAACATACTCGAATTTCTTCCTCGAGGGGACGTAATTCGGTTTGATTTTTTCAGGAAAGTCTGAGGCAAGTGATGTATTTATTAAATAAAACTGTCTATGTATGTGGTATAATTCAGTTAAACTAAGCAAACAAACTTTGTTCTTATGGTTTTGATCGCTCGCTTTTCGTGAACCTTCGTGAAGAGTGATGGCAACTTTTGAAGCTTCTTCATTCCAACCACAAATAAATTTTGGATGGTCAGTCTCTTCTTCCTGGACAAATATGTTGGCTTTTACGGTAACCCAATCGCTAAGATCTTCAAGAGGATCCATACCTAAAAATAAAAGTAACATAAAAATTAGTTCTGGTAAATTGAATCGAAAAAGATTGGTATGATTAATATGTAGAATGTATTGTTGAGTGATTAAAGCAAAATTTATTTGCTGAGGAGACATAACAACTAATACCACTTACAATAAAAAATAACTTATCTTTTCAAGAAGTTTTAAAACTTAAGAATAAGAATCACATTTGTATCTGTGATACATACACACTAGAGCAAGGAATTTCATTTTAACATACTTCTTCCTTTATTATGTTAACATAATCAGCATAATAAAACTTCATTTTAATATTTCGATTTTAGCTCACTTGATGGTAATGTAGTAGTTAGTGCCCTGACCTGCACACCAAAGGTGCCAGATTCATATCCTGGGTTAGGCATGGATGTTTATTGTGGTTCAGAATCCCTATTATGCTGTAGGTTCTGGGCTGATTAACTGTTATTGTACACAAAAATAGGACATTGAATGTACAAACCAACCAACATTTCAATCTTACGAAAACTTAAAGTATAAATATGAAATTACCAAAGTTTGGAGTTTAGTGTAAGTGCTACAAAACTTATAAGCAGTAAAAGCAATATAAAGTTGATTTTTTTTCTACAAGCTAGTTATCTTTTCTAGGTTCAACAGCCATTATATGTGCATATTTACAGATGGTACTTTTCTGTTAGATGGGTACCAGATAAGAACCACCAAATTTCAGTGATAACTCATCCAAACTAACAACCTTCAAATCGTATAATTCCTATAACAAACCATTATGGGTAACCGCAAACATTTAGGCTTGGGGATACATTTAAAATTGGCGGCAACTGCACCAATTGGTACCCATCTAATGAAAGAGTACCTTACCACTAAATGCACAGTATGGTTGCCTGCCACATGAGTTACTAAAATTTGTACTGGCTGGAAATTGTTAGAGCAAGACCTGGACAACTGAAAGCAGTGCAAGTATCAAGGAATACGTTCAAAGAGGTCTTATTAGGGGATGTTTCTGCAAGTGTATCTTGAAAGAAGACTCAGAAAACTTAAACAGAAATTAGCAATTGATATTACCATTAAAGTGAAAGTTGGTGGGACAAATCTTACAATTTGATAACATTACATTTTATTTACCTTTACAAAGGCACGAAATGGAAAAAATAATCTTGCCCATTGTAAACAATTTTATGAACAATGACTTGCAATTTACCGCAGTAATACAAAAGTTGAAACTTCATCAACGCCGCTTATTTAGTTTCAATTAGGCGTAAAAAGTATAATTGCTTTTTAAGCACTTTATTAAATACTAATATAAAACATTAGGATTGGAATACAAAATCTTCATTTTTAAGCCAAAAATGATGCTTTACCGATTCGGCACAACAGTTCTGCATGATAACTCGAATGTGATGTAGCATCACATGACGATACTTAAAGACAAGTGCTAAATAAATATTAAATTTGAAATTTAGAAAAAGGAGATTGAAATAAAATGCCTCATTACCAGAAATCAAGCAGTAAAACAACGCATTACATAAATATATTTAGATATGTTTACAAAAACAAACTCCCAGCAGAAGCAAGAAGTCAGCTGACGATTAAATCATAACAAAACAGATGGTTAATTTGACAGTTAATAATAATAATGGAATACTAGTTTATAAATATTTTATGCAAGGAATTATTTGTCTTACTAAGTAAAATACAATCCCAATCAAAATAACATATTTAAAAAACCCTTTCAATCCGAATTTTTCAATTTAACATAATCACAAAAACACATGTGACATATTTGTGACCAATCACAACCCATCCTATAAAATACATTTAAATTTCCACATTTCATTAACCAATCAGAATATGCATATTATTTTTACACAAAGTAAGTGACTATTTTGTGATTAAGCAAAACCTTCATAGAGCTTTTCTGTGGAGGATTTTCATCCGAATGTCTAAAATGCATTTTAGAAGGTCTGTTGAATGAATTAGGTTTTTTGAGCTTGATAATTTACTGTTTAGTTACAAAGACACTCGCAGATTCCCATTGAAACCTATGCTCTGCTAGCCAGCTTTCTGCCAACCCGAAATGTCCTCGAACTGGTTTTCAACTGTCCTCCTATGCTTTGTTGATAAACATGCCCCTAGCTTATAGTAACAATTTTTTTAATTGGTACATGTCAGCAAGGACAAACACTGAAAAAGTGAGCTATTTCGTTCTCAATTAGCAAACTTTAAGGGGTCGAAAAAGGGTCAAACGTTCCAAACTAGGGATATTCGAATGTTCAACTTCCAACGCAGTCACACCTCTGAAATTTGGTACAAATGTCAACAAGCTATTTCAATTTTTATAAACCAATTTTCAATGGTTGAAATGGGGTCAGACGTCCGTAATGTGGAATGAATGAATATCTTTTGATTGCTAAAATGCACATAAAAAAAATTTGTACTTTTATTCTTTCAAGATTAGATTTTAATTATATTCAAATTGAAATCTTTTAATAGTCATTGAATCAGTATAAATGTTATGAATATTGTTGTTGTTATACAAGAGCAAATTTTAATGAGTTGTAAGCAATATTGCGAATACATTAAATTTACAAAAAAAAAAAAAAAAAAAAAAAAAAAAAAAAAGGAATATCGATAGTTTTAATTTAAATGCCAATATACTTAAACATGTAATTTTAACATCGATAAGTATAGATTAATTTTTTTTAAAGAATACTGTTATGCTTATTGAAATAAAACTTGTTAGACTTTACAAAAACATTCGTAAATTAGGGAAGGGGGGAGGGGAGGGAAAAAAACTTTTTTAGTGTGAAAATACCAGGTAAACAGGAGTCCTCAAAAAGTAGGTCGGTGTGCGCTGTTGAAAAAATCTGAACAGCCCATCTGAAACAAAAAAAATTTAATGGTTTTAGGTTTAGGGTGACAGTGGCTATATCCCGTTTATCTAATATTAATTTATATGCAAAAATAACAAAATGGTGTACCAAAAAAAAAAAAAAAAAAAAAAAAAAAAGTGTTTTTATTTCACTTTTTTTGCCAAAAATTTTTTTTAAATTTAAATTTTGCAATAATTCTGGTAAGGGATATAGCGATAAGTGTACAGAATATGTGGTTAAAATTTCATGAGGGTCACTTCAGTAGTTTCTGAGATTTTTTTCAACAGTTCGCACCTATACGAATCTTTTTGTTAAGCTTAACAAGTTTTATATCAATAAACATAAAAGTATTTAAAAAAAAAAAAAAAAAAAAAAAAAAAAGAAGAAGAAGAAGAAGAAAAAAAGAAAGAAAAAAAGGAAAAAAAGATAAATAAATAATAATTAAAAAAAAGCGTTTTTTCATGCATTCAAAGTAGACAAAGCCTTTTAATTTCAAAATAGTAAGAAAATTTCTTACAACTATAATTAAATTATATTTAAGCCAAAAATTCATATCAATAATGTATGTTTAATATAATTATTTAAATGAAGTATTAAACAAACTAGCTTTTTATCCTATTTGCATTTAATTATAATGGAAAATGAATTTTGCTACATACCAATACTGAAATCAGACTGTCAAAAATGTGTAAAAAAAGTATGGTAAAAAATGTGTGAAAAAGAGTGGTCGAAATTTACAATTTAATGGAAAACGTTATACAAAGGCCCGCTCATCTATTCAGTTCGTCTGTCTGTTTGATGCAAAATGTCTCAGCCATACAATTAATGAAGAATTTTACAAACACTTTCGTACAAACTTTCGTTACAAACACTTAAATAAAAATCTTGTCAAGACGATTTGAATTTGAACCACAATTTCCGATCCGAACAAGCAGAAGTAATGAATGTATAAGTTCTTTTGAAAATCGTCTTTCACATATTTTCTAAATTATTCAATTCAATTTCAAATACTTCCTTAACTCCGTTGCACTCCGTTGGATATATTTATACTCAATAGTTAGCATTTTAAATTGTAAAATATCTAATTTTTGAAATTTGACCTTGTTATAATTTATGAGAAATCTTCATTAAATGAACTCACAGACCATTTATAAACAATTATTGCCACAATTAAACCTGTATTGTTTTGAAAAACATTGTGAAAGCTTGGTTTCTCCAATACCTTATCTTTTTGAATCTGAAACTAAATAGTTTTTGTAAAGAATACATACCATAAATTTATTATGAGTTTTTAAATAAAGTGATTTTTTCATTAATTACTAGATTTCTACATCGTTGCAAGGGGACAACTATTGAGGAAGCTCTTAGCATCAATGGAACTCTAAAAAGGGAAGAATAAACACAAGATGTATTGAAATATTTCAGTTTTTTACAGAAAATTTCTGGTATAGCGCTATTTATAGTTTCGTGATAATTTAGGATTAACACAAAACTTGTGTTGTGAAGAAATAAATAAAAATTTAAGGTTTTGCAGCATTTTAAATCACTGACACTACTGTCTAAATTTGTATAAATGGGAATTAAAAGGTCATGTAATGGTATAATATGGGTGTAATATAATAATATAATATGGTCTTTTAATATGGGTACGAAGCACTCAGAAATTAAGGGGGTTCAGTAGGCTTAAAAATTTCAAAATTATCGTTTTCAGGATTTTTGCATGTATTTAAATTTCAAACAATCTATAATTTGTTCCTTTTTTTCTTCTAGTTACAGAGAAAAATTAGTTTCAAAAAATGAATACACACTGGTTTGCTTTATGTCACAATTTCACCTGAAAATGCATTTATCTCAAAATGTCGTTTTTCAAACTTCGCGTACTATTTTTTTTTTTTTTTAATACCGGCTGCTAGTTTTTTTATGAACTTTTTTTTTACCTTATATTTACCTTATATCAAAGATTAATCTGAGGTTAACTTTTTTAGCAAAAATTGGACAAAGTATTTTTTTAAAAATAATTTTGTCTTTAAAAAATGTTTTTCCGAGAACTTTGGAATTTTTACATTTGAAATTTTTTTTTTTTTTTTTTTTTTTTTCGAAATAAATCCAACTAACATACTGACCAAACATTAACCTCAGATATTTAAAGAAGTTTTGAATAATGTCCAGAAAAAAATTCAAAACTATCCGTGCTATAGTCACTTGAAAAAGGTACATAGAAAATGACCATTTTGATATTAGTGGTATAGGGCCTACACCCACCTTTACAGTTGAACTCGCAAGTTTTTATTTTAGTCCAAATACTTGTTTACTCAATTGTAGAATCAAGTTTCTTGAAACGGTAAACATCTCTGATCGCCTGATGAGTGCCCTCTACCACCCTCTGGATTCCCGCAGCCATTTGCGCACAGTCCCCATTTGTGCGTTTCTGGATAGCCTTGCAGTTCTAAAAGAAACCAAGGAGCAGAGAAACGGGGCTGGAAATAGCATCCTCCGAAGGTACAGACTGACAAGGGTCTCTCCTCCAACATCTCTCACCCTCTTAGATCCCTGAGTATCGGCATCCTCAATCGTGAGTACTATTTCCTATTTCTTCTATTAATGCATCAATTCGAAGTGACACTGATCGTTATTAAATGAAAAATATCTCTTTATTTGTTAACGTAAATCAGGTTTGATAATTAGGTTGAAGAGGTTCCGTGTGCTTATTTTGTAAGTTTTTTTTTTTTACCAATTCATTTTTACTCCGTTTAATTTTTTTAATATTATTTATGATTTGTCATTTGTATTGATGGATTCTACATCACAGAGTATATGTATTCGGGTTATTTTTAAATTGTTTTATTATATAAACTGGATTTTTAATAGGTAAATTTTCATTCACTTATATTTTTTAACTGTCTATTTTTTTTCGTGGGTGAATTTGACATTTAACAATGGGACAAATTTTAAATTATTTCATTGTTATAAAATGCAATATATTGCAATAATTTAAATACGTTCTCTACTTAATTCTGTGTTTATTTATGACTTACTATGTTTGCTTTTATTACACTGCTTAAGTATGTAATATAGAATGTAATATAAAAATTGTCAACTAGTATTTATTAAACATTCTCTCTCTCTCTTTCTCTTTCTCTCTCTCTCTTTCTCCATTTCTCTCTCAATTATATTTGCTACAACAGTTAATTTTTGAGGAGAGTAAAAATTTAGCAAAATTCAATCTTAAAATAATTTTTATTACTAATATAATCAATAACTAATATAATTAAATTACAATATCTTAAATATAATTATAAAAATCTTATAATTGCTTTGTAATAAAATTACGAAAAAACTCCTAACATAAGGGAAGTCATATACTGTCATTTTTATTCAATCAACATAATAAATCTTAATTAATCTGAACATTATTTTTCTAAAAAAAATTTAGGTGGCACTCACTAAAAACATAGATGATTATGCTCATCCAAAAATATTGGAAATTTCTGAGAATTATAATTGAAATTCCTTCAATTTATTGAACTTAGCTAACATATATTATGTTGTAATGGTCCTTCAATAGTTTTAGAATTAATTCATATTAAATTTACAAAATATATTATTTTTAAAAGCCTAACAAATTAGTATTAAAGGCAAAAAAGCAAATTGCGTAATAAGGAAACTGGGTTCACCAGCAACACTTATGACTTTTTAGTTTAATTAAAACAAATTAGCGCAAGTATACATTTTCCAAAAAAAGTTATTTAAAAAATAACTTTAAAAACTATTACATTTACTTTAAAATATGCTCAAAAATACAAAATAGTAGTGATTTTTAAGTTACATTCCGTCCTTTTAAAAACACCAAAATATATTTTTTTTTTTAAATCATCTCTTTTATAACATTAGTGTTAAACTTCACAGTATTCTAATTAATTACTCTTTTCTGAAATTTAAAATTGTGTCAAAAATTATTTGGAATTTTTTGGCACATTTTTATAAGGATTTAATTTTTTAGTTTATACTTTTATTTGCATTAATACTTTTACTAACATTAATACTTTTATTTGCATTAATACTTTTACTAACATTAATACTTTTATTTGCATTAATACTTTTATTTGCATTAATACTTTTACTAACATTAATACTTTTATTTGCATTAATACTTTTACTAACATTAATACTTTTATTTGCATTAATACTTTTATTTGCATTAATACTTTTACTAACATTAATACTTTTATTTGCATTAATACTTTTACTAACATTAATACTTTTATTTGCATTAATACTTTTATTTGCATTAATACTTTTACTAACATTAATACTTTTATTCGCAGTAATACTTTTATTGGCATTAAGAATGCCAATATAGCATGCAAACAATCATACAATATCCTTTTTCAACATGTCCACTTCGATATTCATTTGTTTCAATGCTCTACTATTTCTATTAGAATAAAACTTAGTGATTATATTTGTGTAGGCAGAGGTTTGGCGAGTTTTCAACTATTCGGTGAATGTATCTTCTTTTGTTGGGTCCATACGCGAATCAGTTAGTAGTTAACTATGAAATGCGGATGGTTCTCGAACAATGGTCGCTTGAATTGTAGCCAAATGGCGAAAGCGTGTTTCATTTGGCACACTCATATGACATTGAAACGGTACTAGAGAATATTACGGGACCTCACAGAAACGTTTGTAAATTTAATGTATTATTATAAAAGGTTTGCAATGCTTTATTTGAGGGCATATGTTGTTTTTCTGGTGCCGTCTAATAATTTGCTTGCACAAAAATCATGTAGTTTTGAAATATGGATGTAAAGAATAAGTATCGCGCGTTCCGAATCTCGATAAGATATTTATCAGAATAATTTTGGGGTTTAATTTAATGTTCAATAAATAGCTTTTCAGGTTAGTTGGTTAGTTTGTACCATCAAATACTTATTTTTATTCACAATGACGGATAATCATGCCAGGACCTACAGCTTAACGTAAATAGTGTTGGTCTACACATTCTTGCGGTTTCATTATTTTTAAATTAAATAAATTTAAGTTGTGTCCTTGGAATAAATTAATAATTAATATCAATAATGCTGTTCTTCAAAATGGGACAGATTCTTAGTTCTTACTTTCATGCGTATAATAAGTACAATTAAAAATGTTTTCCAAACTGTTTAAAAACTAAATACATGCCTTGTGATTCGATAAAAGAAAAATTAATTGTAATTTTATGAGGCTATACAAGTATAAAAAAATAATATTTTTGAATTTGGAATAAACATAAGTTTGAACTGTAATAAATGTTAACTGGCAAGTTAGAGTTTTGAAAGTATTTTAGTTTGATTAATAGGGATTTGTAGGTATAGAAACAAGTGAACTCCAGTGAACAGTTTTCCCACGAACTCCAGTTTTCTCGTTTTTAATATGTATTTAAAAAAAAAAAAAAAAAAATTAGTTTTAAAATGCATGACTGTTTCTAAACCCAAGGCACCTATTTAATCTTGCGTTTTTTTTATGTACAGCACATATAGTTTTGATTTTTCGTAATTTCTTCCTAAATTATCAGCGTAACCCAGCGTTGTGAAGACCCGTCAGACTCTCCTTATGCAGGAATATTATTTTGGATATTAATGCGTAGTTTTTTTTTTTTTTTTTTTTTTAATTTACAGTGATAAATTTATTTTTAAATATGCATTTTTCCTAATGAGTTTTCAAAGTCACGATATAGCAAATCCGATTGAATGATTATATCGTTGCTCTCATGGAACAATGAGACAAGTACAAAATTTGTTAAGACAGAGCTTATAGGTCCATATTATGTCAAGCGCATCGATTAAAACAAACTTATTACAACAATACCACTTATAACAACAATATTATGCCAGTTCCAAGTTGATAGGCGGAATTAAGTTTATAGTGATATATATATATATATATATATATATATATATATATATATATATATATATATATATATATATATATATATATATATATATATATATATATATATATATATATATATATATATATATATATTTTTTTTTCCTACAAAATTCCAATTTTTGCCAATGCGTAATTATACCATCAGAGCGACATGATATGTTTCATAATACAAGTATACCATTCTATATTTTAAATAACTGAATTTCCTAGCAATCAAAGTATTAACACAACCGATTAGTTTTAGTATGCATTAGATTTAAGATTGGTTAGCTGAACTTTTTAATCAGACCACACGTTTACGATTTATCTTAGAAGGGGTTAACAGAACCTGTTAATTAGGCCATGCGATTTATCTCGCCAGGCACCTTGTAACTTTTTTTTAATGTCTTCATCCTTCTAATTAGTCAGGGCGGGAAATACAATGCCGGATCCTTTTGCCAACATCGACTGAGTTCGTCTCTAAGTTGAACGTAAACAAAATGCGTCTGTCTATGAATAGGAACTTAGTCAGGATAGAAGACAATTTGGGAAATGAATCAGAGCGCGTGGTTAAATAAAACAATAGAGGCACGGATGAAATGGTTAAAAATGTAAGTTTATTTAAATGTATGTCCTCTAATTAGTTGAATGATTTTTGAGTGAGTTTACTTTTTATATCAAATATAAAACTGAATAGGATCTTTGTCTAGATAGAATACAATATGGTAAATGATTCAGAGACTAATCTCTAACTGCAGATACTATTTATATCATGCTTTGCTATTGATTTGAAAGCAATGATGACTTAAAAATCAGTATAGAGATCGATATTACAACTATCACCCAAACTAGTTAACGTCTGTTGGTAACCAAGAGCAACCTATTACACAGCATTAGAAAGGAACAGTATGGTAGCTATTCACTTGGTATCATTTGCTTGCAGCACTGATATCTAACTTCAACTCCTGGATAGTGGATGCTTGGTTATTGACTTCAAGCCGAAGGCTTAACAATCACCATAGAGATCTATATTAGTAACTTCCCCTCATGTAAGTTACAATCTATTTGTAGCCATGTGCAACATATTACGTAGCATAGATGATGGAAAGTATTCAATTAGCTTCATCTACTTGAAAAGCAGAAACCACTTGTAATCTGTCCAGAAGTTGTAGTTAAGAGATCAGTGAATTGGTATCATCTGCTTGCAGACTAGATTAATCTATCAAGAAATTACAGTAGGAGATCAGTGGAATCAGAGCACGTGGTTAAATGGAAGTTTATTGAAATTTATGGCTGCCAATCATTTTACTCATTTTTGTATCAAATCCATCTAATACAGAACATGTTTCTTTAAATTAAGCAACTCAAATAACAAATAAAGGTTTTTCACCTATTTCTAAATCGCAATTATCTTTAGAAAAAACTTTTTTCTTTTAACTAAGGTGTCCTCCAATGGCTTGTTTCGTCTCATGACTGGTAGCTTGAACGAGTGCGCTGTCATAATAGTGCTACACTTTACATCATTCAAGATTTCAATGTCTTCACGTTACTGCGGTGGGACTGCATTGGTGTCGTGTGATAGTGTGCCGATGATGACTTCGTCATCTGACAGAATTCAAAATCACGAGGGGATGCACGAACTTTTTTGGGTAGCAATCGAGAACATAAGCAGCACAAAAATTCAAATATTATTACCTATAGCTAATTTAAGCTCGTTGGTTTGATGCAGATAACTATGCTCGGAATAAATTTTGTCTTAGCACTTTTTGCTGCTGTCTATTTCATCAGCTGATTGATTTTGTAATTCTTTCGAGACGCTTAGGGATCAAACTCATAGTTGTAAAACAGTGGAATAACGCCGTAGGACTGTATTTAATTAGATAATTTAATTTTTTTAATTCTTGCCCTTCAGAGTTAATGTTTGACATTGAGAATTACTTCAATTGTGAAAATTTATTGAGTATGGTTGAAAATTAGTTTTAAAAAAGATTTAGTTTCCCCGAAAATAATTTCGAATTCTTTCCCTCCAAAGTTTGCAATATAATTAAAAAAAAAAAAATTAGCAGTGAAAAATCTATTCATAGAAATATCTAGAGGATGGCAGTTATTAAATTGACGTTGTTAGGAATAGTTTTGACCATTCTGTAGTCGACAGATATTCATAAAACTTTATTTACCTACTACTGGGACCATAAGAAAATTATCACTGACTACACAAATTTAAGAAACAAAATAGTTCATATTTTCACAAATGGCGTTTCAAGAACAAAATTCACATGAGATATTCAAAACTTTGATAGGCTTGTTTCTTTTTGGTCTATAACATCATTCACAACCTTCCAGCTAATATTCATATTTCCATTTGATGGCTAAATTTTTATCTGATATTTTTGTTCTATAGGTAACATTTCCTTATTGTTTTAAATAACAAATACATAAAATTTTATGAAGTTTATGCCGTTTGAACATGCTCTAGACGCCTTTAAACAGATGACGCATTATTATGGCTACACTGTACTTTCATTTATCTTTTCAATGTCTTAATTTTAAGCCAAGAAGACCCCACCCGTGAAGTCACGATGACATAACGTCACATTTCGAACATTATTCTGTTTCCCGCGAGGCGTGTTGACAGCTTAAATCTTCCACTGACGAGAGTCCCTTCAGCATAAGCTGTCAGAAAGCCTAGATAAAAACCGGCTTGTTCGGTTCTAAGTATAGATATATTGAAGGTATTCAACCTCTTTAGTCCAATTTATTTTGGGTCCGGAAACTAAGCACCAGGTTGTGATTCACCATTTTTCGTCCTCGCCCTACATCTTTTCGCTCTTTTGGCCCCAGTTTCGAATTTGTTGCAAGCAGCTGTTAAAATCTGTTAGTAGTTCTGATTAATCAGCAAGATCTACTGAGCGGGTGGTTGATTACACAACACACGCATTTGGCTGTTGTCTGTCAGATTTTCTAGGCTAATATGATAGTACTATCAAGGTCCAAGGTCTGGGGGTTTTACTTTGTCGAAGCATTTGCATGGGTGCCGTCAGGAAGGGTGCAACGTTTTCAATGAAACATAAATTATCTACATAAATATTTTTGTAACATTTCACTAAGAAATCTAATTAAAAAGTCAAAGTTTGAGCAAAATTAATCCACTGCATCGTTTAGAGTACGATATGCGCCCCCCCCCCCCACCCCGCTGAAACTGATCTTACCAGCTCCCATGATACATGCCAGAGCATCCATCTACCAAAGTTGTTGTTTACAGCGTAGGTTTTCACAAACATATGACAGTTAATATCAGCTCATTGAAAAATTGTGGAGAATAAATTGTGAGAATTGTCTTGAAGTTTCATCTCTTTTCCGGTACACTGACCCAATTCATAGTTTAACAATCAGTCATGACAAAACAGGGTGTTATTAAATGAAATTGATTAATCAGTAATGAGGTGGAATTTCCAATTACAATAAGTCAAATATTATTCTTAGAATACAATAAATGTGAACAAACTCATCAAACGCTCAATCGTCAAGTGTCATAAATATCTGCTATATATGTAGTTAGAATGTTATTCGGGACATTTATAAATTTTGCTTAGAATGGACCTACTGGACATTGTGCTGATACAATGTTACATGCTCAAAAAGGAGGGAAAAGTATACAAATCTAAGTGAGTTGTGTATTTTAACAAATAGTCTAGACCTAAAAGGTTCTTTATACAACAATACCTGTCATTGTGTAATGACGCCATGGCGCAATACGCTGAATCCCATACATAAATCTCCCATGCAAATCTTCTGGAGAAACTATGTTAATCTCTTTTGGAAAGTTGTGTCCGAATAAGTGAAAATTAAACTTTGGGTACTCTAAAGTAATGATTATAAACATTAATTGCTTTTAATTTTTTGTAATTTTTATTACAGTTGAGGTAGTCTTTTAGTGATACATAATTTGTAATAAGACAATATCCAATACGGATTAACAACGCAAATGAATGAATGAAACTAGAATATAATTACAACTGATTATATTTATTAACGAACTATTTAAAATATTTATTTTCATTGATTAATTAGTAGATCATTGATTAATTTTCCATCATTATTATATGACTTTTATTTGTGTCGTACAAATATACATTTATAATAATATAATAATGTATTAATGATATATTAAAATATTGTAATATAATATAAAAATATAATAATAAACAATATAATAATATAACAATATAAAAATATAATAATAAAATATAGAATAATTAATATAATACTAGAAAAATAGAATAATATAACTGATTATATTTATTAACGAACTATTTAAAATATTTATTTTCATTGATTAATTAGTAGATCATTGATTAATTATCCATCGTTATTATATGACTTTTATTTGTGTCGTACAAATATACAATATACACAAATATGCAATGTACAAATATACACTGCAATCATAGAAAAATTTAACAACATAATAGTAGAATAATACAATAATATAATTATATAACAATAGAATAATATAATAATATAACAATAGAATAATAGAATAATACAATGATATATTAATATAATAATATAACAATAGAATAATAAAATAATATAATACTAGAATAATATAACAATATAATATTATTATAAAATAATAATATAATACTAGAATAATATAACAATATAATATTATTATAAAATAATAATATAACAATATGATAATATAATAATTTAATAATAAAACAATATGATAATATAATAATATAACAATATAATAATATATTATTATAATATAATATTATTATAATATAATAATATAATATTATTATAATATAATATTATTATAATATAATAATATAACAATATGATATTATTATAATATAACAATATAATATTATTATAATATAATAATATAACAATATGATAATATAATAATTTAATAATATAACAATATGATAATATAATAATATAACAATATGATAATATATTAATTTAATATTATAAAAATATGATAATATAATAATATAACAATATAATAATATAATAATAATAATATAATATTATTATAATATAATAATAAGTATATAATAATATAATAATACAATAATATAATATTATTATAATATAATAATATAACAATATGATAATATATTAATTTAATATTATAACAATATGATAATATAATAATATAACAATATAATAATAAAATAATAACAATATAATATTATTATAATATAACAATATAATAATATAATAATATAATGTTATTATAATATAATAATATAACAATATAATAATATAACAATATAATAATATAATAATAATAATAATATAATATTATTATAATATAATAATATAAAAATATGATAATAAATTAATTTAATATTATAACAATATGATAATATAATAATATAACAATATAATAATATAATAATATAATAATAATAATATAATATTATTATAATATAATAATATAACAATATGATAATATAATAATATAACAATATAATAATATAATAATAAGTATATAATAATATAATAATACAATAATATAATATTATTATAATATAATAATATACCAATATGATAATATATTAATTTAATATTATAACAATATGATAATATAATAATATAACAATATGATAATGTAATAATATAACAATATAATAATATAATAATAAGTATATAATAATATAATAATACAATAATATAATAATACAATAATATAATAATACAATAATACAATAATACAATAATATAATAATATAACAATATGATAATATAATAATATAAGAATATAACAATATAATAATGTAATGTTATTATAATATAATAATAAAACAATATAATATTATTATGATACAATAATGTAACAATATGATAATATAACAATATAATATTTTTATGATACAATAATGTAACAATATGATAATATAATAATTTAATATTATAACAATATGATAATATAATAATATAACAATATAATAATATAATATTATTATAATATAATAATATAACAATATGATAATGTAATAATATAACAATATAATAATATAATAATAAATATATAATAATATAATAATACAATAATACAATAATACAATAATATAATAATACAATAATACAATAATATAATAATACAATAATACAATAATATAATAATATAATAATATAATAATATAATAATACAATAATATAATAATATAAAAATATAATAATACAATAATATAATAATATTATAATAAGAATTCTGAACTAATTATGACTTTTATTGACAATCATATAAAATAATAGGAAACATAACTAATTTTCTATTTTAAGTTATTTAACCTGTTCTATTTTCAACAGGATCTTGCTGTGACTGAGGGTTCATCGGAAAGACATAACGACAGGAACCGTGTTCCGCCGAAACGTAACAAATCAAAATCGAATTTACTGTGACAAATGGGAGAAGACTCCAGTTCAGTCGACACACCCGTCTCAGAATCTCCAACCCTAGTCAACATTAGGAGAAGAGATGATGTCTGGCCACCAAGAGTAAATATATAGAACATATAAAAACAAAGTTTTTATTATAAATCCTTTATATGCAATATTCATGACAAATTTTTCTTTCATTAACATAGCTTCAATTCTGTCGTCAGAGTGTGCTTTGTGTTTGAATCTAATTTTAAATATTAAAAACATCTCTATCAACAAATTATGCGGCAAACTACGCTTCAAAATTTTATTTATTTAAAAAATAAATGTGAATTTATGCTTTCAAGTCCAATTATCTTTTATTTAATCTGATGAAAATAACGCTGAAAGGAAAGAGTTTCGACAATGATAGGTTAAAACTCCTTCACTTAAAGAGTTTCTACAGAAAGCAACGTTGAACTGACTGGACAATACTTCATAATAAACGTATGTATTCACGTCCAATTATCTTTATTTATTCTGATTAAAACAGTGTTGGCCACAGGAAAAAGTTTCAACAATGATCCTAACCAATCACAGTTGAAACTGTCTCCTGTTGCCAACATTATTTCAATTAGAATAAATAAAAGATAATTAATTGACCGTGGATGCAGAAATTTATTTTGGAGTGTGATTCAGTCAATAAAATTGTATTTATTAGTATTCCAAATGTTTCCAATCAGTATGTTTTCAATAAATCTTGGAATTCAACCTAAATGTTTAAGTTGGTTTAGTTCGATATTTTAAAATAGTTGTGTATTTTTAAAAGAGGAACTGTCAATTTGAGCATTTTAATTTTAAATGTTATAGTTGTTGCGTATTTTTACTAAACTGAGCGAATTATTTTGTATTAATATTCATACTTTTTACGTTGGTAGAAAACTTTAGTAGATTCAATGTAACTGCATCCCGAACTCCTGAGGATTTATGTATAAAAAATTAAAACACTACATTATTTTGTTAATTCTAATAATTTACAAGTTGAAGAGCATAAAGCTTTTCCACTAGAGCTCCTTATTTTGCAGTGGTTGTATAATATAAATGATGTACTATTTTTTGTTTAAATAAATGCAGGGATTCGACACTAGTATTTAAATTTGTATATAATAAGTTAAACAAATACGAACTTGAAGACCAACAACAGGCTTTTAGCCTAACTAGATTGATGGTCGAGACAAAAATAAATCGAATTTGCATACATCGAATAACATAAAATATCAATTTGCAGAAGAACATAATTAGAAATACAGAATTTGCAGAGTACATAACAGAAAATACCAAAATCGCACATTATATAAAAGACTAAAGATGTATAAATAATTTTACAAAGTTAACATAACTATGCACACAATTCAGAATACAAAAATGATAAAGTTTTCGGAATCATAACGGAATACTACAATACAATATACAAAGTTGACACAGAGTTTAACAAAGAATCGTACTGGAAAAATACAATACAAAATTCAAAGTTTACAAAATGGATAAAGTTCACAGAATCTTACTGAAATAATACAATCATAATCCAAGCTGTCAAAGTTTATAGAATCCAACCACATGCAAAAATACCCTTTTTATCAATAAATTACGCTGAGTAAGTCAAATTAAATACATATAAATTATGAAGAATAAAATATAAGTTATTTATCTAGCCAGTGTAATCCAAACATTGTCCATTGATGAACCCCGAATGCATATCTAATTGTTTTTAAAAACTCTTTAAACTCATGGAATTTACAACATTTACATGCAAATAATTTCAATTTTTTTATTATCCTAGTGCCAAAAAAAAAAAAAAAAAAAAAAAAAAAATCGAAAAAAAAAAAAAAAAAAACAATTATAAACCCAGTTTATAATAAACATTTAGGCATATTTTTGTTCTTTGAAATATATAGGCAGGGCCCGTTACAGAACACTGTTTACTAATGCCACAACATAGCATATGGGGCCACCCATCGTCAAATATTGGTATTATTTAAATATTAACCCCAATTTCGATTACCATCTTAATTAAATTAATGTTGAGATACTATTATTTTAGTATTTAATAACAGTTACTAAAATATATGTTAATATTTTATGGCATTGATCAAGTGCACCGAACAGAAAATTGAAGGTTACATAATAATTCAGAAATTTTCAGGCACTTTGGAGGCCCCCAAAGTTCGGCCCTACGTGCCTTATCGGAAATAAGGTCTTATATATAGGGGAAAGTTTATTTGCTATAGATAGCTTATCAACCTCTATATCTTTTATATTCCTTATTTCATATTCCAACTGACTATAACATATAACTAAGGAGTTTATTATTTATTTCAGTATTCCAGTGTTCGACATCTTCCTAAAACTGGATTTACGCCAACAGTTATAGGAGAAGGTAAGAATAAAATAATTTTTTAGTCTTGTAGTTTAAGCTATCTTAGAAGTTTAATTTAAATAAGTCTCCGAAGTTATTTGTAAAAATCATTATTATATTTATCAAACGATAAATCATGAATAATTAGGCATTTCAATTGCAACTAAAATCTAGAACTTTATAACAATGGTCAAAATTTTTTAATAAAATACACAGAATAATATTCCCATACATACCAGAGCAGTTTATACATTTAAACTGCTCTGGTAAAGCAGTTTTAAACATGCGATTATATACTGCTCTCATAGTAAAACCTACTTTTTTTTTCTTTTTTTTTTTACCATTGGAAACCTACAAATTTAAAAGTAACCAGATTTGTTTTATAAAACTTTTCAATTAAAAAGATTTAGGATTGAAGTTTTTAAATTTTAATCGCCTCATTAAGTGATTTTTTTTTTCATTCCTGTCATTTGTCTCACTTAATTTGTATAGTTTTTTTTAGTATTCTTCCACTGCGTATTTAAAAAGTTATGAAAGATAGATGGCTGTGACAACACTATTCATATAATGCCATTATTTGAGTTTTTCTAGCGAAATGATTCGCAAAACCTGCTGTTATTCCTTTGGAATCCATTTTTCTTTTCACTTAAAATTTCTTTATGCGACATTTTCGAGTTGTAAAAAATAAATAAATAAATTCGTTTCAAATTGTATATTGACTTTATTTTTTACATTGAATCTTAGGTAGAGACAAAATTTTGAATGGGTCATATGTATTCCAAATTCCCGAGTAACACAAATCCGCTGGCCAAAATCGGCTAGGCACTGGTCAATCCCGATGTGGACCATTGTTGACTGGCAGTTACTACGGATCTTGACCCATCTCGCCTAGTGTTGAGTAAAATATGCTGGATGTTTATAAATGTTGAGGCAGAGTTTTAAAATTGAAATATAGTGTTATAAGAAATGACAGAGGGGTAAAAAATATGTTTTGTAATGTTTTTGACACAATTATTTAAAAAAAAATCAAAAATCGCGTATTTTGGAACGATGCTTGTGATTTGGTATGGACTGGCCATTCTTTCCAGAATCCCTGTTTTCGACATTGGTCAGTACCACTGTAGTACCTGAGATAAATGAATACACTTCATTCGGTAAACCACCAAGCGTGCGATTCAGTGTTTCACAATTAATGATCATATTTGTAAAAGTCTTTTTACCGGCAATCTATTTCGGCCGACAAAGTATCATTTATGGTTAAGAATGCACCAAATACTTTATTACATTTCAGGTGGCCAAGGCAAGAAATTCGTGTGGCCTCCTCCCAAACAGGGACAGGATGGTAGCTTAAACGACGTGGGCCGTCTCCAACATGGGAAAGTAAACGACGCCTGGAATCCGGAAGCCAACGCATTGGGCAACAGACCACCACCCTTCGCTCCCAGAACAGCCCCAACCAAAAGGTGCACAGACGACGTCTGGCCTCCAAAAGGCAGCGAATACCACCCTCCAAACAAGTCCTCCCCACGTCCCGTCACCACAGTGGGCAGGTTCGAGGACTATATCAAATGTCGCACCGGTCCCTCAGTTCCTCCCACGTATAGGACGCCCCCTGGTACACAGCACATACAATACACCCAACTGGAAGGAGAGTTTGTCCATGTAAGCAAAACAAAGGTGACGAGTGAGACCTCTATAAAGAGTGAGAGTCGAATCTCTACTCAGGTGGCGCCACCTGTGGCCCAGAGGAGAGTTGTGGAGGAAGAAGTGGAGTATGAGGAAGAAGAGGAGGAGGAAGAGGAAGAAGAAGAGGAGGAGGAAGAAGAAGAAAGTGAAGAGGAGTGATATTGAGGTGTTGAAGATTCGTGTTTTCATTTTCATTCTGTATTTTTATAAAAATTGCCAAAAGTAATGTCTTTTAATGTTAAAAAAAAAAAAAAGATTCTCCAAACGAAACTAAATAGTTTTACTGTAATAAATCTTGCGATGAAAATGTGGACTTTATATTGATTTTTTAACAACTAGAAACAATTTTGAATATTTTTATTGGTATTTACATCATAAGAATTTAGTGTCTGTCTACAGAAATATATTTGAGTGCAAGTAACAAATTCCATATAACGTAAATAAGTTAAACAAAAATTATTTATAATTGTAGAATCTAGTCATTATGTATTCCATGTTGATAAGGACTTAATGAAAGTGTTTTATATGATTGATGCAAACTGCGTTTTAAAAATCATATTGTGAAGATGTAACATCGTTAATAATGCGTCAAATGTAATTATGAAACTAATGTACCATAAATTGAAAAAACCATGCTGATCTCATGTGTATGTTATTTCATATTTAAATAAACTTTGTTTGTTCCAAATATTTAGTGCATTTTTCTACGGAAAATAATACAATTTTGATAATTATGTGATTATCACAATGTTTTATATAAGTCATCAGCTATCTAATGTTTTAATACTCGATTTAAATCTTTAATTAATTTCTAAATTTTTTAAATTGTAAAATGACATCTAGATAAATTAGTAAAAAACTACAAGATAAAAAAATTTCAACCGATAATATCTTCATCGTAATTTTTTAACATGATAGTTTCTCTAACTGTTTGGTAGTATTTACAGATATAAAAATTACCATTTCATTAGTAAATACCAAATACACTGGTTGGCAAAATTTAAGTGATGCGGTGTTTCCTTAATAACTTCTCAGTGGAATAGCATAGACACATGAAATTCACTTCAAAGATATATCTTTATGTAACATAACGATAAGTAAAACAACACAGTCGCAAAACGAAATGCAAAGTGTATGTGGGGGTATATATAAAACAATGGAGTACCATCAGACTGCTCCATTACAGATGCATCCATATTAAAAATCACACGAATCAAAGAGTTGACTTTTAGTACGAGATACGATCTTTCCTGTCATCAATGTTTACTTTGCACTGCATTCTCATGTCTGAAATGAGGATTTTTATGAGGCACTAGCAGTGTGGTCCCGCGCTGCTGGGGACCCGTTGAAAGACATAGAAGTTTAAATTTAAGAAAAAGTGGAACAGATGTAATATAAGGCATTTGGCGATTTTTTTCATTTAACGATCAGAAAAATCACAAAAATTGCTCTTCCTACCTTTAGAACAGTTTTGAAGAGATGGAAAGTTCTCAAGTAACTCAATACACCGAATTTTTTCACAACGCGTCTTATGGAAGCTTCCCATACATGCTTGATAAAATTTGGGTTAGAGGAGTGATCTGGCTTACGTTTAGTAGCTATATTTGGTGTTTTTTTTTTTTTTTTTTTTTTTTTTTAATTTTTTTTTTTTTTTTTTTTTTATCGTTTTTCTAAAGCAACAGTGATATAAAATATGCCATAAATATCAATAAACATGTGTTAGAAATCAATATTTCACCATTATAGACTTGCCTAGATCTAGATAACGTAATTACAGTAAAAAAGTAGAATTTAATTATTTTTTGCGTTACTGGAAACCTCAATACTGCAATCTAAAATATTGCACCCAAAGGTCAAAACTTTTTAACATCAGATAGTTTTTACTGAAAGGAAAGTACTCAGTCTCATGAGTAATATTGAATGTCAGATAATCTGCAAAAAGGTGGGAATATGATATTATGTGGTAAATACCAATTCAAGATAACGAAGAGTTTTGGTTGGTTGGTTGTATTCAGATTATCTGGCGCCGTCAGCAACACGAGGGCTATAATGCGCCGAAACATTTCGTCATTTAACAAACCAACATACATTTACAAACACCCATGCCAACACGGGACTCGAACCCGCAACCTCGCGGTCTAGAAGCCAGCACGCTAACCACTATACCGTTTGGTCGGCACGAAGAGTTTTGGTCTTAGTTTGTTATAGGTTTGGATTGCTTTATAAAGCTTCTCAGTAGCGCAAAAAATATTTAAATTCGACTTTTTTACTGTAATTACGTTTCCTAGATCTATGAAGGTCTATAATGGCGAAATATTCATTTTTAACTCATGTTTATTGATATTTATGGCATATTTTATATCAATGTTGCCTTAGAAATACGATTAAAAAATACGAACAATACTTCTATAGATAAACCAGCTCTTACTCAAATTTTAACAAACATGTGAGGACGCTTCCAAGAGACACGTTGTGGACTCATTCGGTGTATTGTATTGGGAACTTTGCATTTCTTCAAAACAGTTCTAAAGGTGGGACGAGCAATTTAGCCACTATGACTCATAAAAATCCTCATGTTGGGTATGAGAATCCAGTGCAAAATAAAATTGATGGCAGGAAAGATCATATCTCGTACTAAAAGTCAATTCTTTGAATCGTGTGATTTTTAATATGGATGCATCTGTAATGAAGCAGACTAATGGTACTCAATTTTTTACATGTACCCCCACGTACACATTTCATTTCATTTTTCAACTATGTTTTTTTACTTATCGTTACGTTATATAAAGATATCTCTTTGATGTGAAATTCATGTGTCTACACTGTTCGACTGAAAAGTTATTAAGGAAAAACCATCTCGTCCTTCAATTTTGTCAACCAGTGTACCTAATTTAGTAAAATATAAAATTACATATTTATTGTTATTTAAAATTTGGCTAAGTATGTATATCTTTAGGTATTATATCTTAACTAACAAACATATGAAATTTAGATTGTTACACGTCCAAAATGTAATTTGAAGAAACTTTTTCAATATTTTCAAAGCTCGTTAAAATTATAATCTGTTACAAAATAGAGATCTGCGTAAGTAATTGTGCACAGATAATTATAAAGAAGATTATTTACTTCAATAACACCTAACCTAAAAGTGAAACAGAAAAATAAAAAACTTAGAATGTGTATAATCAGTAACAGTTCTAAAAGTTTAATTTACGTTTCCTTTAAATTTAGTTCTTAGTTCGTTGGTTTGGATGTCAATTGCGCAAAAGGGAAGCACCACTCCAAAGCACCAATCTTTGTACTAGAACAAATTGTCCTATCTTCAAATGGGATTTCTTCCGAGATATCATTCAAGGGATACTGCCTCACGTTTGGGCCCCGAATGGGAGAATACAAGGATAACTTCCACTTGGCAACTATGTCTCGGAACAACATTACTCGAGCCTTGAGTATACACTGTAGGACAGATCCTTCCGCGAAAAAATATAGTTCCGGAGAAATCACAACTTTTATAGTTATATTGATAACCTACGCTCATAGTTTAGTAATAAACTTACATATATGTTGCTAAAAGAAAGAAAATAAGTTCTTTAAAATTTTAACCAGTACTTTACTTTTCTAACCACGGTTAATATAAGAGTTTTAACAAATCATATGGATTTGACCGAGCTATTTCCTGACGTCACTCACTTGGCGAATCACTATTGGCTAACCCTGCCTCCCTGCCTCCTCTCAATTCAAAACATCACATTTAAGATTATTGTTCAGCCAATCAGAGCGGAGTAAAACCGGATCACACATGGCTGTAGCGTATTCAATACTGCCAGGATAAATTGTCTTGGACTATAGCAAACGAGTTGAGACTATGCCTTCAGTAGTAATTACGTCTATATTTATTAAAAGCAGATACTCTAACACATAGATTTAGATTCTTAACTCAGAAGGTAATCTAGAAAATTCATTATAATTTTACAATTATTTTTTTCAACAAAAACTACCCTTTCAGAGAAATTTCACTAGGAATATGAATTTGGAGATTCGTATTATTAGTCTGTAATTTCATTCTAAAAAGAAGGTGGTTAATTATCAGGTTTGTATGTTTTATAGTATCCTTTAACTAGATAAGAGGAAGCTATCCTTTAAAAACAATGAAAGCAATATTTGCTTTTGCAGGGGCGAACCTAAAAGAGCTTTTTTTTCCCTACACTAATAATAAAAGTGCGAGACAGCAGTTTCTAAACACTCTGAAGATAATAAGACTTTCTTTGGGTTTCAAAGGCAAGATGTTGTTGTTCTACTCAACAAATTATGCCAATATTCTTGAGAAAAGTGTGTACTAAAAATATTACTTCTTCAACTCAAACATCTGATTATGAAAATAAGTAGTTTAGGTTGTATGATTCTTTTTCTGCCACTATGAATTGCTTATTACAGCCAAATACGCTTCATAAATTTAAACGACGAGGTCGAAACCTTATCGCGCATACCTCTTTTTCCAATTCCACCAACGAGAGGACATTGAGGCCATGCCTGATTTTAATGTACACCAGCCTCCATAACCTTATACACCAGTATTCTGTGAAGTCAGAACCTAACCCATTATCTACCGCTCATGAGATTGGTATTTTTAAACTCCGGGACTCTAGAACCTAAGAAAATGTGTATTTTAATTCAATTGACTAAAAAAATATAAGACAATTAACATAAAAAAGAAAGAAAAGAGAAAAAAAAAAGCATGAAATAAATTATTAATATGCTGTGAAATATTTCGTATTTTGTTTTTAAATTGTCTGAAAAGTAATTAACGTAATAAAAGGTTCCATGCAACTTCTATTGTATTTTGTTTTACTCACTACAGATGGCAGCACCAAAACTAAATTTTAAATTAAAAAAAATTAAAAAAAGAGCATAAGAACCTTTAACGTATGAATATTTTAGTCTTAGCTAATTAAAAGTTTTGATTTTTTTTAGCAGGGAAAAAAAAAATTGTTTCTTTAAAAAAATAACAACATTTATTAGTTTTCTGAAAGATATGCAAACGTTACCTTTCTTTAAAATACACTGAAACTGCAAGTCACGGAATTTATTTGTATTGATTATAGTTTATTCCCAGTTAAATTTGATTTATGGCTTTAAATGTATTTTTTTTTTAAAAATGTCTTTAAAAAAAAAAATTCAATACCTCACATTATTCACAGAAAAAAGTCTCATAGATACATTGTTATCTATATCATGAATATCTATATCTTCTTTATCACGTTCATATATCCTTTATATCACTATTTATCTATATGAATGCCTAACTCATTTTGTCTTTGAAATTCTACGTATTAAAATTAAAATTAAAATGTATTTGAAAATTAATTTAAGTACGAAAAAATGTAGGCTTCACAAAATATTTATAGAATCAAACCACTAGAAATTAATTTGGGTTTACCACTGTATAAATGTTTTGAAATCTTATTATAAATTCAATTTTTTTTATTATTCGTTTATGTTCTTCTGTTGGTGAAACGCAAGCCTTTAACAAATTCATGATTTAAATGTGTAATATTTAAACTTCGTAGGGAATAGAAAGGAAAAGTATTATTGCTTCACAATAGTTTGTAGCTGCATTTTTAAAATAAAAATGTTATTCTCTGTGTCCGATTTAAAGTTCAACTACAAAATAATTTTATTCGTTTTTACATGTGAAAAATAAAAATCAACTTTTGCATAAATTAAACCAATGATGATTATGTTGCAATCATCAGTTTAAATTGAAGATGAATAAACCTATTCAGTTTATTTTTTTAACGTTCTTATTTTCACTACTATAATTATAAAAAAAATTGTCAATAATTTATCTAATATATAGTCCTTTCTTTTTATGTTAAATCTACGAGAATGGACTGCCATCTTTTGTTAAAAGGTCCTAAATCCTAAACAATTCAAATGTATATTTTAACACACTCTGATTAGACCTTAAAAAATAATCTTTTTATTTCATTGAATGCCTCAAGTTCTTGGGTAATACAAATCTACAGTGTCTCACAAAAGTGATGGGACACTTGTGCTTTACAAAAGGAAACTGTAATAAAGTAAATAAATAAACATGTACAAAAAAATTTTGGTGTGTTTCATACTTAAATTTAGTAACAATTATTACATAACATACATTTTCTCAAAATATTAAAATATAAATTTAATAAAAATACAATTGTTTAGAACGGAGCAAAAAATAGCTCACATAAGTGATGGGACACTTACTTTTCCATCAAATATTTATCCAAAAATTTTACTTTTTAAAAGGTTTTAATATTTTGTTGGATTTCCTTTTACTTTTAAAACATGATTTAATCTTCTTGGGATGGATTCGACTAATTTTTGCGTGATTTCTGGAGTGATTTTACCCTATTCTTCTTGAAGCACCGATTTTAATTATTGTTTTGAAGAAATGGTGTGTTTGCGAATTTTTTATTCCAATTCTTGCCAAATATTCTCTATGGGATTTAAGTCTGGAGATTGTGGTGGTGTTTTTATTATTTCAGGACAGTTATACAGCAGCCAGAGTCTAACGTTCAAAGCAGTGTGCTTGGGGTCATTGTCCTGGTAGAATTTAAAATCGTTATGAAGGTTCAATTTTCGTGCTGAAGATTTCAAATTTTGATTTAAAATGTCAATATACTTGTACTGATCTATTATACTGTCAATAAAAACAAGATTACCAACTCCAGTGGACGACATACACCCCCATACCATAATTCCTCCTCCACTATGTTTTACTGTTGGCACCAAGTTCTGTTTGCGAAATTCTCCCCTGGGTTTTCTCCACACCAAGATTCTACCGTCAGAACCAAATATATTAAATTTACTCTCATCAGCAAATATAACTTTATTCCAGTAATCAGAATTCTTATTTATGTTGGATTTTGCGAAAGCCAGTCTGAGTTTTCTATTCTTTTCACTTACGAAGAATTTTTTCCTGGCTGCTCTACCGTGATATCCAGCAGATCGAATTACTCTTCTAATAGTCTCAGGATTAACAATTACTCCATTTAATGCTTGTAAATCAGCAGCAACTTTAGGAGCACTCATTCTTGGATTTTGTTTTTTATATTTCGAAAGATAATTCGCTTTATTCCATTGGATAGCTTTGATGGTCTGCCAGGTCATCTTTTGTCCTCAATCATATGATTCTTTTTTATATCGTTTAATGATACTGAAAACTGTTGAATGACTCAAGTTAACTGTTTCAGCAGTTTCTCTAATAGATTTTCCACGTTCAATATGCAAATTAATAACTAATTTTCGAATTTCAGGCGAAGTTTCTTTTCGTTTAGTATTCATGGCTGCACAGAGCTAAAAAACACAAAAATTCCAAAACAAACTGGAGAGAAATATTGCAAACGATTTTATAAATTATTGCCAATTGCTTTTGAGTAAAAATAAAAACCCCAAAAAGTATTTATTGCTTATTTCAGACGATTTTTGTTGCATATCTAATGGTGTCCCATCACTTATGTGAGCTATTTTTTGCTCCGTTCTAAACAATTGTATTTTTATTAAATTAATATTTTAATATTTTGAGAAAATGTATGTTATGTAATAATTGTTACTAAATTTAAATATGAAACACACCCACAAAAATTTTTTATATGTTTTTTTTTAATTTATTTTATTACAGTTTCCTTTTGTAAAGCACAAGTGTCCCATCACTTTTGTTAGACATTGTATATAAAAAGAAAAAATATATAATTTCAAAGAATGAACTTTTTTTTTATTACTTGGGTTTTTACTAATGATGGTACACTACACTGTACTTGTTGGACAATAATAGTTAGTTATAATAGGTTTTTATATTGACTAGGTGAATACTCATGCTTTGGTACAAAATTTTACCAGGCTTTCTAAAAACTATAAGGCATTCATGCATGCTCATCTCTTTTTCATTACTTATTTGTGATTATTGAAAGCTTTGACTTATTATAATTCTATTTAAAGCTTAATTTTTCTGCGATTCACCATTTATACTAAATTCCAGAGTTACGCTTATGTTGCGTATTAATACTTTAAAATGACGAATATTTCACAGAGAATGGACAACCACAAACTTTTATTTTACAATTTTCATAGAAAACACAAGTTTTCAGTTTTAGAAACTCTGTTGCCAAATACATTCACACCGTAAGGCAGCAAAAGATTATATTATGCGCCATGACGTCATCACCGTCTGATCTTAGAGGTCAACAGGCTACATTGGAAGTAAGATACTGGGATATTCCTCATTTGGAACATTTAACCCCCTTTTCAATCCCTTAAAATTATCTAATAGAGATTGGAATAACTTTATTTTTTTTTATTGTTTGTTCCATTGGTAACATGTATACTAACTTTGAAAATTGGGGCTATATTCGAAGTGGGAAAATAAGTGATTATACAGTAAGAACTTGTGTATAGAGATATTATTTGCATGAATTGTTCATTTGTTCTGCAAGTTATTAACTAAAGTGAACATTTCATAACGTTTAAATAATATCTTTTAACTATTTTACTTTAGTATTGTACTAGTATTTAGTTTTAAAGTTCATTAGGGAGTTTTTATTTTCTAAATTTATTAATACAATTCAAAATCTTTGTTTTAACCACAACACTGACTGGTCAAAAACTTGAGAAAAAAATATATTATTTTTTACTCTTGGAAGTTCCGAAGTATACTACATTCCTTCAAAAAAAAAAAAAAAAATAAGATTTCGTTTATAAAATACTCATGTACTCTTTTCCTCACTATTATATTCGTTAGAAAAGTTATATTTCATCTCCGTCCAATATTTTCCTGTTTAACCTTCTACAGTGCATGATTTCTATCTTTATGACGCGGTCATGTACCTGGTATTTATAACAAAAAGTATACAAATAAAAATACATTTGTAGGTACAAACAATCTTAGTATAACTGACATAATAAATTACAATGAAATATATTAATTATTACTTAAATTTTACTCCCAAATTGTGTAGCATATATGCTACACTATGCTCTAGAGAATTAAATAAACCAGGTTAACTACAATAAGTAAACCAGGAACTAGTTCAACTTTCTTCCGCTAAATCCTTTAATCCAAAGGGCTTAATCCCGACATAAACCACAAATTCCAAAGTAACGACTAACGTACTAAGAATTGAGTGCCCTTTCCTCCAAAAATTTTCAAAACCACTCCAACCTCACTTCGAGTCATTCTGAAGAGGACCTCCCACGTCATTTAAGGTTATCGAAGACGGTCCCAAAGAAACATCCATTTGTAAGATAACAACCAATCATTATATCATACTGCATTCCTTTCTTCTCTTCAATAAATATCCCCACTTCCTCCGTTATCTAATTCTCTTTCTTCAACTGTTCCTCCAATGAACAGTTGAGGTTTCCCTCTGGGTAAATGTGTCCTCCTTGGAGTGCAATGCAATGAGATATGTCCTCGGGTAGCGTCGCAAACTGATCAATCATGAATTGGATGAAGATAGATCTTGATTTTGTACAATGATTTGTGACGAAACGTATTGTTGACTTATATAAAGACTCGCAAAGCTATCTGATGCAGGATTTAGATTATAGTTTATTGTAAGAATTTTTCCGATTGCGCCAATGTAATGCTAATACCGCGTAACCCCGAAATTAGTGATTTTTAAATCCTTTATTTTAAGCCGTTTCCGAGGACTAATTAATCTACTTGCCGTTATCTAATCGAGCTGAAACTTGACAGATAGACCCTTTGTTTATGGAAATACCTTCTGTCAAGTTTGGGCGTAAAAAAAGTTAGTCCATGGAATGGAATCGATTGTTTTCTTCATAGTGGTCAAGCCGGCCAAACGGTATAGTGGTTAGCGTGCTAGCTTCTGGACCGCGAGGTTGCCGGTTCGAGTCTCGTGTTAAGCATGGGTGTTTGTAAATGTATGTTGGCTTGTCTAATGACGAATGTTTCGGCGCATTATAGCCCTCGTGTTGCTGACGGCGCCAGATAATCTGAAAACAACCAACCATAGTGGTCAAACACTACGAAAAGTCGATCTGAGATAAAAATCATTTAAATAAGTTGTATCTATTCATAAAGCTAAGGCATAGTAAATTATTTATATTAAAAATTTTGTTTTTATGGGTTAATTTTTTTTATTGTATTATAAGATCTTTTATGTTTCCAAACATGACTGATCGTTGTGGAATAAAATCTTGTTGGTTTGTACGCTCAACGACCCATTTTTATACACAGTGACGGCTAATCAGGCCAGAATCTACAGCTTAACGTGGATTCCGAACCATAGCAATCACCCATGCCTAACACAGGATTTGAATCGGCACCTTTGGCATGCGAGGTCAAAGCGCTAACCATAAAGCAATCAGGTGGGCTTTGAAAATAATTCTGCAAGCGCCCATATGTTGAAAATGAAATAAAAAACACAGCTTTCATATTTTACCCGCTTTTTAGTGTGCATTTACCCACATATCATTGGAAGACCAGTGTGTATTTACCCACTTTATGTTAACCCTCTGTATTTACCCGTTTTCTGTTTCCACTGTGCAGAGTTCACCCATGTGTCCTACAAAGGCTCTGTTCAATAAACCGAGAGAATTATCAAGATCTAGACTAAAGAGGTCTATCAAGAAGTTGAAAAAAAGTGTCTCGTTTTTTTTAGTGGATGGTAGAGGTGCGTTTTATTCTAACTAAAACAAGAGGATATTGTCTCTCGGCGCATTGGAAGAAAAGGAAACCCGGAGCAAGAAAAAATAAATAGTTTCACCAGAATTTGGTTCACTTGGCTGTGACGTCACTCCCCAGATCACTTTCCGAGCTACTCATCTCTCACTCTCTCTCCCACTCGCTCAGAATAACTTGGGGATTTTTGGAGGGAAAAACTCACCGAGGAAATGTATAAATAAATTCGGCCGCTCGAGCATTTTTTTTTCCCTTTAAATCCATTGATTGCAAAGTTTTTACTTAAATTGGCTCTAAGCATATTTTACTGAGTTGAGATTTCTGTTATCATTGTCATCATCCAAAACTTATAAATCATAATAACACTTTAAAAAAAAAATTTAAAAAATTGAATTTTTAATTTAATTAAGTAATCTTAAACCATTTATTAAATTGCTTTCCTTCGGACATTTTGGAGAGCAGGTGCCTGTGACGACATTATTCATATCTTCAAATTGATATAAGAAAATTTTGAGGAAATTACTAAACCATTAAACAAATAAATATTCTTTTAAAGTCAGTGAAATCTATCTGAAAATATCGGTATTTAAAAATCTATCAATAACAATGAATTTTTTTTGTAAAAATTTATTGCTGCTTGAAAAACTCTCTGTTTGGAATTAGCATAACTTAAAACTATCCCTCTTTTGTTGTTCTCTATTTTATGGTACTACGGTACAGTATGGTAATAAAAATCCAAACGCTGGCTACATCTTTGCTGTAATAGTCAATAGAGAGAGAGAAAAAAAAAAATATCGCTGTAATTCTCGGAAAGCTTAGTGATTTAATTGATGTCAATAAAATGATTGATTCATGTTGAAAATTTTCTTTATTTTAGAAGTAAATGGTAGCATATATTATTTTATTAATTTCTCTATCAAACGATAATTTATTAAAATCCAAAAATAAATAACGTGCAACACTAGAATTTAAAAAAAGTTTAATTATTAATTACTTATAAAACAATTTTTTAAATATTATAAATAAGCGTATTTTTTACCTCCATTTAATTACCCATCACTGAGAACTCAAAACTTTAAATCGTATTCCGTTGGTTGATAAAATATTTGCGAATATATGAAAGCGACGCTTTCATGGTAATATGGAGGACGGGTTGAAAGCATGTATGAGAGTCAAGTTTTTTAAATCCTTTATATTAACTTTGATTTTGTTTGTATGCTTGCCGATGGAGAGGGTGGCAAATCTGCTGAGGCTTAATTAATCCCCTTGTCGTCATCCAATCGGGTTGAAACTTGGCAGATAGATTCGATGTCGATGACAATGCATTTTATCACATTTTGGGGCTGTGACTGCCACTAAAAGGTCGCTTTTATGGAATACTAATAAACAAACTTGCTATCATCCGATCGAACTAGAATAGTATTAAACCGATCATTAAAAAAACTCTTTCCTGTTGCCATTTTTTTTTTTAATAAATACATAAATAATAAAATTGGTTTAATCAGAATAAATAAAAGATAGTATTTGAATGTGAGTGCATAAATCACGTTTATTTTCAATAAACAAATTTTGAAACGTAGTTTGCCGCACATTTTGCTGATAGAAATGTTTTTGATATTTAAAACTAGATGCAAACACCAAGCACGCGCTGTTTACAGAATCAGCCCATGAATATAAAAATTTGCAATGCATATAAAGGATTTATATTAAAAACTTTGTTTTCGTTGATATATATTTTTTATCATTCATTTTTCCTCTACCTGTAAACTGTGCTTCTAAACATCGTAAAAAAACTCAAATATATTTTCGCACATATATGACGTGTTTCTCAACATACAGTAATGACATTTTGGATTTAAGGTGTATGAAGTAATTCACATCGAATGACATGGTTATAGTGAATGGTAATAGTGAATGGTAATTTTCAAGAATTAACTAGGGCTAATTTACCCACTTGACGTCATCCAATCGTGCTGAAACTTCGAAGATAAATGCGTTGCTGATAGTAATACATTTTTAAAGTTTCGGGGCTTTCACTAACACGTTGCTTTTACTCACTAACAAACTTATTTGCCGTCATCCAATCTAGTTGAAACTTGGCAAATACCCTCACCTTCGAGGAAGAAGCATTCTATCAAGTTTTGCAGTTAACAGCACGGATTTATTCTTTGTGGTCAAAGACGAATATCGTTAAACTCTGTCAAAGTTCAAAATCAGTTGAATTGCAATTGCACATTAAAGTTGGCAATGCATATAAAGATTTGTAGTAAAAACTTTGGTTTTATGGGTTAATTTTTTTCGCATGTGCTATTCCCCTTTTATATAGTAAAAGAAATAATAGGCTCATTATATTTTCGCTTTATCATGCTAAGCAGAGAACATATTATGTACCTTAGAAGTGTTGAAATACTTAACAGTTAATTTTTTCTTTGTAACTTGGTAATAGAACTTCGTGCTTGCATAAAATAACAGTTACCATTTAAGTAAGTAATTAATGTTAAGTTTGTAGATACTATTGAACTCCATTAATATATTTAAATTATTTTAAGAGCGCAAGTTACAAGTTTCTTTTTCCTGTACACAAAAATTAGCGATAAAAATGAAAATATATTTTTATGGTTCATACTATGCAACCTTACTTCTAAGGTGTATGGTTATTAGAATCTCTTAGCATAAGGTTATAACATAAATATTAAAGTTATAACATGTCTATGGTTATTAACATTTAGATTATATACATGTCCTTCAGAAAACATTTTAATATAATTTTTAGAGCGCAGACTGTGATGAATTGAAAAGTTAACATCTCATATATTTTTAATTGAATCAGATAGTTTAGAAGTATAATAGCAGTTATGATAGTTAGAAATATAGTGATTGGTTTAATTATGAAATTGCACTTACAAATCATTAACATATTAATTTAATAAGACGTGTGAGGGAAAAGTGGAGGATTGAGATGAACTTACCTCGGAGGACAGCAAGATTTTTTTTTTATATCAAATTAAATATATATTATTATTATTATTAATCACGAACATGAATGTGAAAGTGATAACTTTTACGTTCAAGATTCAAAACAGTTACTTTTTAGTAACTAAAGTTAATTGTTTCTTAAGCGTTTTTGTAAATCACTTATACATCAGATGTATAATGTCTTTGAAAGAAAAAAAATTAGTAAATTCAAAGTTATTAAATTGAAAGATAACCAAACTGATGATAATCCGATTAGCAAATGCAAAGATTAAAATATACTGTTACGAATTTTTGTATATTTGTAAATATTTCGGAGTGTTAATTTTGTAAATAGATAAATTTCTGTACACTCCGCATAAGGCAATGCAATGATTTGTTTCCCGGCAATAGAGGTGTTATCGCTTGATAACGGGTTTTACAGAGGTAACTCTGGGAAGCGAGTTTCAAGGGGCAGGGCATTTAACATTATAGTAATGGGAATCTCGCCAAATTGGCGAGATAGAGCCAAGTTGGCGATGGTTTTGGCGACTAATTTTTGTCGCCAAATTTGGCGACATTTTCGGTACATGTATAGGTACATGTATCCCCATATACATGTATGGACTTTTCAACTACAGTCTGGAAAGTTCTCCAAATGTCTACCTCTAGGAGTTTCAGTAAAGTTCACTATGTTCACCTCTCCTATATAAGGACGGCCGTGAGTAGAGTTAGTTAGTTGTTGTTGACTGATTTTGAGTCACGGAGCTAGTTGTTAGCTGAGTCCGGATTTTGAGTGACTGAATTAGTTGACTGGTGAGTCGACTGTAGTTAGTTAGTTAATTTTGAATCACTGAACTAGTTGTGATTCTGAGTTAGTTGTCTCTCAACGTTCATTGTGAGAGCTGTATTCCTGACTTGAGTCACTGAATTAGTTGACTGGAGATACTGAGCGAACTGTATTGCATTGTCTTTTTGCGGCGATTTAGCAGTTGTTGTCAAGTTTTTAACTGCTGTTGTGTGCTCTATTGAGGTGAAAAGAGCTGTATTGTGTCTACTAGAACGACAAGTTCTGGAGCTGTAAGAGAACTGTGAAGAGTTATTTTGGAATAAATTTCTGCAAGTTTTGATCTGCTTTGGCGTCAAATCTTTCGAACCCGTACAACGCAACAATACGAATTTGGATAGCTAAACCAGTATTATTATGCTAATCAATACTTTAAAATGATTCTTGCGACGATGAAGACTTACTCATAAAATAAATAGGCAGATAAACTGACAGATAGAAGAGGAAATCATCATTTGTTTTTGCAGTTTCTGGAGCAAATAATGCTCTAAGATCATTCAGCACCCTGACATTTTTTTCAGCAATTCGTAATTTGGAACTTAGTCAGATGACTATACTAAGTTCCGGCATCTGAACTAGCACCTCTCGATATCTCACCACACCCACACCATACCATCGAGAGGACTTTATGACCTCAATGGATTAAACGTGCAGCTTCTACCATTCTTTCTGTACACCAATGTTATATCATCACGTTGGCTCTATCCAATAAACTTCAAGTCATAGACCTAATGCCTTAACCATTCGAGCCATTGGCGTCTCTTCTGATGTATTGATAATACATAGAAATGGAATTGAAGGGAAACAAATGAACGGCTAAGAACACTGTTTTTTAACCCTTTGCACTCCAGGTGACTGTCACTCACCATATGATTTGATACCACAACTCGAGAGGACCACTAGGTTTGAGGCGGAAATTCAATGCAAGGCCAATGACTGTTTAGTTTCTTTGAAGCGGATCTGTAACCACGAACCAACCAAAAATGGCGGGAAACGTCTCGAGTTGCTGGTCCCTCCGCGCGAAAAAGGCCTGGAGTGCAAAGGGTTAACTTCTACTTCTAGATAATGCATGCTTGATTATTGATGTCGAAGAAGGCTTAACAGTCACCTTAAATACACTATATGGCCAAAAGTATCCGGACACCCAGTGGTACGGACTTAGAGCGTCCTGAGGCACATATTAATATGATGTTGGTCCCCCTTTTGCAAGCCTGCACACGTTTGGGAAGACTTTCCACCAACAATTTTTGATAGGTGACCATAGGAATTGCCTTCCAGGCGTCCATCACAGCTGAAGTGAGTGCTTGCAGTGAAGATGGTCGATTTGGCTGGCTACTTAATCTGTGCTTTGATTCGTCCCAAAGGTGTTCTATGGGATTTAGATTGGGGCTCTGAGAAAGCCAGTCCAGTTTTTGAACACCCATTTCGTCAAACCACGTCTGTGCAAGCCTCGATGTGTGAATGGAACAGTTATCCTGCTGGAAGAGAAATGGGCCTTTCCCGAAATATTGCCATAGAGTTGGGAGTGCAGCATTGTCCAGAATGTCCACATACATCTCAGAGTTCATGTTTCCAACCACAAGAACTAACGGACCCAGGCCAAACCACGAGAAACACCCCCACACCATTATGCTTCCACCACCAAACTTAACAGTCGGCACAATGCAGTCACTATAGAAACGTTCGCCGGGCATCCGCCAAACCCAGACGCGTCCATCCGACTGCCAGACTGTAAAGCGAGATTTATCACTCCAAAGAACAGTTTTTGACATGCCCACAGTCCAATGACGGTGAGCTCTACACCATTGCAATCGATGATTCGCATTCTGTGGAGTGATGTTCAGCTTGTGAGCGGCTGCACGACCATGGAATCCCAAGTCTTTTAACTCTCGACGGACAGTCCTGCTACTAACACTAACGCCTGATGAACTTTGGAACTCCTGAGAAATTTCCACCAACGAGGACTTGCGATTTTGTTTCACTACCCTTTTCAGAGTTGTGCGGCTGCGTTCACCAAGTGTTTTCGGCCTACCGGTTCGTTTTTCTGCCGTTTCACTGCCTCGACGTTTCCACTTCACAATTACATCACTCACAGTGGATTTAGGCTTCTGTAGAATGTCCGCTATCTCACGAACTGATTTCCCACAAAGGTGGCATCCCACTATTCTGCCACGATCAAACTCACTAAGCTCCTTTGACTTACTCATTGCTTCAAAAACGCATAAATACAATCTGACAAAACACTACCAACACTTTTATAGCTTTCAATTACGTATCAAATTGGGTCACTCGCCAGAACCACTTTTTTAAGGGGTGTCCGGATACTTTTGGCCAGATAGTGTATATAACCATGGGCAGCCTATTACGTAGCATAGATATAGGGAAGTATTTAATTGGATTTCTCTCCTTGTAGAGCAGAAACTGATTTTAAGCTCTCCAGAAGTTGTAATTAGTTGGTTGGTTTGTACGCTCAGAGATCTAATTTTATGCTCAGTGCCAGCTAATCAGGCTGGGACCTACAGCTTAACGTGGATTCCGAGTCACAACGAACATCTATGCCTAACCCGGGATTCGAACCCGACACCTTTGGCTTGCGAGTTCAGAGCGCTAATCCCACAGCCATCAGATGGGCTGAAGTTGTAATTGAATATCAGTGAGCAGGAATAGGCTAACGAATAAGTTTGTAGACAAACACATACAAAATTTGCTGTCGTTAAGATGTAGGTCCCGGCCTGATTAACCGTTATTGTGCACAAAAATAGGTTATAGAGCATACAAACAAAATGTGCTGGCTTTATCTGCTTTTAAACGGATTTTCTGGGACTTTTGTTGGGTCGGTTGGTTATCTGCTGTAAATGTCAGTGAGTCCAAGTGTATGAAATTAAAAACAAATTAAAACACACAACGGATGTTTGTAAAACTATAAGTGAAAACTCTATCTTACTTCCTGTTGCATCTGCTTCCACACGGAAGTATTGGAATAATGTCCTTCTCCGAACGCAATTCTAAATAGTGCGTGTTTATGATAAAATACTTTTTTAAAACACATTGTAGTAAATAGTGCATGCTATAAAATATGGGTTGTTCATTTTGTAACTGATAAAATTTATTTTACTCAAAACTAAACTATTCTACAAATAGATAAATAATAGTTGTATTGGTAAATAAGAAACAAATTAAGAATAAAGAGTCTGAGAAAAGCGGTAATTTTTCTTTTGGAAATTTACTTTTTCAACTGCTTGTGAATTATTCAAAATTTGCAATAAGATCAGTAGTAGTGAAGAAATATAAGAAATAGGAGGAGGTAAAAATTTTAGTTCCAAAAAACGAACAGGTTACAGGTTGAATCTTCCAAGACATTTTTAAATGAAACTTGAAAACAAAAAAGAAATATCTAATAAATTTTTTGTCTTATAATTGTGTTATGAAACATCATTTACAAAAATTAAGGCTATAATAATTTTTCAATTCTTAAAATTATTTACATTTTGGCAATAATGTTCTCATGATATGATTAGTATGTTTACAAAATTGTATGGTGATTATATATAGGATAACTTTAATTATCAACCCCCAGTGCATTGGCGGATCCAGCAAGGGATCCGAAAGGGGACCGCCTCCTCTGTTATTCATAGATTGCTCACGTTTTAACTTGAGCTGTTCTCAGGCTTTGGTTGGTTGGTTGGTTGGTTGTTTTCAGATTATCTGGCGCCGTCATCAACACGAGGGCTACAATGCGCCGAAACATTCGTCACTTGACAAGCTAACATACATTTACAAACACCCATGCCTTACACGGGACTCGAACCCGCAACCTCGCGGTCTAGAAGCTAGCACGCTAACCACTATACCGTTTGGTCTGCCTCAGGCTTTGGAATCAAGATTTGGCGAAGCCGCACTAAACATTTTTAATATAAATTTTCTCATCCAAAGATGGAGATGAAAAACCCGAGGATGAAGCAAGACTACAAAGAAAATTAAAGTTTGAATATGTCAATGTGTATACGTATTCGTTGTTAGATTGTTCTATCTATCATATTTAACAATAATTTATCCTGAATCAAACAATTGTAGACAACTCTAATTTATCGTCATAAATTCCCATGTAACCAACCATTGTGTCGCCTTTATGTTATTGAGATTTTTTTCTCTTTGTAACATATTCTGTATAATCAAAGTTAAGTCATCCTGTGGTATAGTAATATAACTTAAGAGAAACAAAATTTACCTAAGATATTCAACAGCCACCGCCCCCTCCGTAATAAAACTCTGGATCCTCCTTTGACCCAGTATTAGGCTTGGGCGATGTATCGATTCATCGTCTAAAACTAGTGTGAAATCAACATCGTCCAACCGGTGTCACTATTTTCCCTAAACCGATACATCACGATCTTTTTTGACGAGAGCGCGATACACTTATTGTCTAGCACTTCAAGAACGGCCGACCAAACGGTATAGTGGTTAGCGTGCTGGCTTCTAGACCGCGAGGTTGCGGGTTCGAGTCCCGTGTAGGCATGGGTGTTTGTAAATGTATGTTGGTTTGTTAAATGACGAAATGTTTCGGCGCATTATAGCCCTCGTGTTGCTGACGGCGCCAGATAATCTGAATACAACCAACCAACCACTTCAAGAACGAAGAACCAATGATTCCACGATTCATGCGCGGTGTTTCTAAAATACTATAGAAACGTATTGAAACCGTCGACACCGCGCCGTTAGAGACACGAATCTTCACCAGATCGCAGTAATCCTCCCTGCATATGCGCGGTGTATCCAAGACTCTATAGAAACGTAGTGTAACAGCTACACCGCGCCGTTTGAGACGATTTCCATTTGCTTTTGCTGTATCGGCATCGCGGTAATCGTATCCGGTATGTGCGATGTTTCCATGATTGAATAGAAACAAAACGCCACAGATGGCATCGTGCACTTAATCACTTATTAGATGTTGCATTCGCTTTTGCATCCCCTGGCTTTGGAAATTTAAAATAAAGTTGGAAAAAAGTGCACATTTCAAGGGGAAAAAAGCACGTATGACATGCTGAAATTATAATTCAATTTAACAATGAATTTTTTTTTCTTTGTAGGTCACGCGTTTAATTCTTATTTCGTTTTTACAGCTAAGTATTGAAATTACGAGGTGGTTTTCAGGCGCCAGTTAGTCTAGTAATATTGAAGATTCGATGAAAGAAGTATTCCTTTTATTGTTTGAAAAAAAAATTTGTTGTTCTCTCAACTCATGAAAAAGTTTTTATTTTTATTTAATTTGTCATCAGATAAAAGACCTTGATATTCTATTTTTGGAATTCAATTCAGTATTCTCTTTGTGTTTCATTTTTGATTTTTTTTTCCTCTAACTTGGAAGAAATAAAATATTACATTTTTGTATTTTTAAATCTTTTACATTAACTTCAGGATTTTTTTATCTAACATTTTTACCCTTTGAGAGCTTTGCTTTATTTATTAACTCAAGGGGATTGCAGTATTCTTGCGTGGTAATTTATGTTTAGTTCTTACCCAGTTAAGATAATCAGGTTGTTTATTACTATGATGGTTTGTTATATCTGCCAACAGCGTGCATACAATCCAATGGGTTTTAACCTCTCCAAAACTTATCCAGTAACTAATATCATGTACTAGTTATAGACTTAACTAATATATTTTTAGATAAGTATAAACATCCACAACAGCATGCCATACTTAATTTAACTTGGTTTTAAAAACTTTTTATTTTACGAATTTTTATGTTTTGCCTCGTCTCGATTTTGAGATTTGCGGGGTGAATCGGAACACTTGAAAAGTGATATTAAAAAGCTGTTTTTGGCAAGAATATGTTCCACACAAGATTCAACGACTGAATAAGAGTCTAATTACTCCCTTCAAGACAATAATCAAGATTGCAGGCTTGAATAAATGTCAGAAGAGGAGCCTAGTTTCCGCATGGCAGAAAACCCGATTGTTCCAGTGGTTTTTTCTCTAAATGACTTCATTATCTTTAAGTTATATGGAAAAATGTATGAAGACTCTATGTGAGCAAAGTTTTACACCCACAAGATTTCTATATAAGTGTGTTTTACAAAAAGCGCTTATGAACGAAGAGATTTTCTGAAACAAATGAGGATGCTTTTCTCCTTTCTCACGATATTTTAAAGAATTTGCAGTCATACGACACGCAAACATAAAGTAGATTAAAAAGTATTTTTAATTTTAAAGACTATTTGGATGAGTTATAGGAGTTATATAAGAGTTGATAGGCTTTCAAACATATGATTTGTTTTGACAATAATTGACTAACACAAATTTTATCCGTCATATTAAATTATTTTTTTATGATAATTTTGTGTTCCTATTCACCACAATGCATTATTATTTGCTTTTTGCCACCCTGTAAACATTTAAATAAGATCAGAAATAAATTGTAACGAGTGTTCCGATTCACCCCTTTCTGCGGGGTGAATCTGAACACCATGAAAAAATTCAAAATAAATTAAAGTCCTAGTTTTTACAAAATTTTTTGGGTTGATTCTCAAAGAAGAATGTAAGACCCAAGTTCCTATGTCAAAAATATGTTCCTTAAAGATCTTATTACAACCGATTATTACCTTGAAAGTTGAAAAGTGTTCCGATTCACCCCATTTTACGGTACCTCTCCTCCTGTTACTCTAGAAAGGTAAATAGTCGATACCATTTTTTCAGGAAATTGACTTAAAAAGGTGATTGAAAAAATGAACATACCAAAACAAACCTCGCTGACTGCAATATTCATTATTTTAACCTAAATATTATTTACGAAAAAAAAAGAAAAAAAAACTAAACTAACATTGAATAACGCACAAGTTAGCATTACAAAAGAGCGATACAAAAAGTTTTTATGATAGTTGTAAAATCTTTATTGTTCATAAAAATATGATTTTAGTATATTGTCAACAGAAGATTAATGACAAAGAAATTTGACGAACTTTAAAAAAAAAAAAAAAAAAAATACAATTATTTTAACTAAAAACAATAATCCTTTAAATGAAAAGGGAACTCTTTATCCTGTTGTAGCTGTTAGATGCATATTATCTTTACTTAGTGAATAGTTTATTAAAAATAAATAGTTTGAAAATAAAAGGACGGTTTTTATGAATTTCACAATAACTTATCACGTTAACAAACAAGCGTTTCACTTGCAATCAAAAACGAGAATTTTATCGGCATTGAAGAAAATTTCATAACTGCTAACTATAGATAAAAACTAACTGATTCATTAACACTATCATATTAAAAAATTGTGTACATCGGATGTTTTGATATACCTCTAAACTTTAAAAACTATAGCCTTTTGGTCAACACTTGGTACATGACATTTGCAGACAACTTAACATTCTGATCCATAAAACTCTTCCAAAACGCAGAATGAAAAACGTCGTCCTGGTGACTGCGAATAAAACTGTTAACAGCAATCATCAGGAAGTTATCTAGGTGAGCGTCGGCCAGTTCCAGGACATCACACACATTAGTCACAGAAAGAGATGAAATCAACGAAATTGAACACCAGCTCTTCAGAGAATCGATGACGTACTTATCAGCTACCCTGTACAGGTCACAGATCTCATCTAACGACATATCTTGCTCCAGGACATCAAAGTGCAGGAACGATAGCATCCTTTCCAGAGTAATCGGATCTACATCGTCAATCTCAACGACACCAGAATTCTTTTCTTTCATGTCGGTCTCGAACATGGCGGTGAACACAGGGGATCCAGCGCAGAGAGCGATCTTGTATGCTGACCAGCTTTCGCCGCCAGCTTTAAGTTCGACATCGCAGAATTTCTGAGTTGAACAAAGATTTTGTATATTGCTGCACCAGTCGTTTCCACTGTGACTCTTTCTAGTCACAAGTGCGAAAGGCACATAGTTGATTTCCCAGTGGTAGATGTCGTCCTTATATGAAAAAGCGAGTTCACAATGAAGAAGCAAAATATCGTCCACATATAAGTACTTGCCATGGATCATTTTGCGTGTTTTGATAAATGGCGGGAAGTTCCAGACGTCATTAAGTCGCGATTCGAATAAATGGGTGCTTTCTTTCGAATCTTGATATTTTTTACTGCTGCTGATTACCGTTATTTTGCATTTCGCGAAAAGTCGTTTGTCATTCAATGGAAGACTTGTTTGCTGTATTTGAATGGGAATACTATGGCTATTTAATTTTTGGGTGAAGTGTAATGATAATTTCAAACCAGGATAACTTTTAAAAGCACTCGTCAATTTGATAATAGTTTTTTCTTGAGGATCTTTAGTTTGGATGGCCCATGTGATTGATTTTCGTTGAACTTGGATGCAAGAGCGAGAAGCACATTTTGTCAAATTCGAATGTAGTTGTGGCTTGTCGTTCAAAGCGATTCTTTCAGACCTTTCATCTGCGGATAGGGCTTGTATACGAAACCGAACTGTCAAAATATCTTCAGGTAAGTAAAGGTGCTTATTTGCATGTATATCGTACAGGGTAATAAGGAAAGGAAACCCAAATTTCCCTTTTCTTATATGATGTATCCCTGCTGTATATATGTTAGAAGTAGGGTCAGTAGATTCTATTGTAAAAGAACACCAGACTTCCAAATCCACTTCTGAATTGATTCCAAAAGAACACGAAACATACCTTTTGTTTCTTTCTCCTCTCGGGTATAAATCCAAAAACCATTCTGCATCTCCACACCAGTAAATCACAAACAATGGACTTGACAAATTCTCTTTTCTCTGATGAGGAAGCATGCTGAAGTTCTCAATTTTCCATGTAAATGTAAATACTTTATCATTATCCGACATTGTCACATGAAAAAAGGAATCGAAATCCGAGAAACCAACTACGAACAAATATAAAACAAAAATCTTCAAAGCTAAAAATTTCCAATTCAAGCGTTTACCGATCTTTCAATGCCAATAGATAGGAAATTACGTTATCAACGTGCCATATGTGCCAACGTGTTTTTTTGCGGTAAACCTATTGGAATTAACACTGAATAACTTTCAGAATAAATTATGTAGTACGCCAGTGTGTAGGAGGTTATGGTTGGTTGGTTGGTTGAACTCCTGGCTGGGAGTAGAAAGGAGGGACTTTGTGAACTAGCACCTGCCTCCGCGTACATATGTGAGAGAACCACCTCTCTGGAACAGGATGAAGTAAAAAAAAAAACTAATAAAAAAAGAGGGGGGGGATTAAATAATTTCGGTGCAGAAGGAATTTTGTGAAGTTGCTATTTAAATGCTTTCTCTGGGTGAGGACGTGGTCCAAAATCAGGAGGTTATGGGTCCATGTTATGAAAAGTTCCACCCCACAAAAATTGCGCCTTTTTGACAACACACCTTGTACTTGGTTGCCACTTCAATGTACTAGCTCTGAGATTTGCACCTAGACGTAAAAAATAACCAAATATGATTCCTTTGGTTGGCTTAGCGAAATGCCAGTCTGCGCACATGCATGAATTCCATTCTGCACATTTCTATCATCCCATGAAAGGTAAGCTAATTTCTATGATACCCCTTGCAACTTTGTGAAAGTTTTCCCTATTTCCAATGAATGGGGAAAGAATGTTCATAAGGGGCTCTGAATTAAGTGCAATCTGATTCGAATAACAAACGATCAGGTTGGTTGGTTGAACTCCCGACTGGGAGTGGAAAGGAAGGACTTTGTGAACTAGCACCTGCCCTCGCGTACATATGTGAGAAAACTACCTCTCTGGAACTGGTTGAAGTAAAAAAAAGAACTAATTAAAAAAAAAAAGGGGGGGGGGGATATCAAATCATTTCGGTGCAGAAGGAATTTTGTGAAGTTGCCCACAAACGATCAGTACAACTCAATTTAGTCCACAAAAATGCAATCCCTTCTTCTTTACCATGATATTGAAGGTCTACCCCTAAAATAAAATTGAAAACTAAGCTATTATATATAGGGTTATTATGTTGGGGGCTAATGTACATCGAGTTGTACCATTTTTAAAACTATACAAGATTAAATTGTTTTTCCACTCTTAGGAAATATTTTGTAAAATTGGCTTAGAACCATACATTCTAGACCAGATACGATATGCAATACTAGATAAGTGGAATAGTAATTCTAAGGTGTCTGCCTCCTGATGGCGAATCATGGGTTCGAATCAGAGTGTTAGTCAAAACACTGGTGTGAAGAAAATGTAGGCTGATAAACCAATATCATCACGTTGGTGTAGAAGTGAAGAGTAAGGTTTTAGTTCAGGTATCAATATCATCAACTAGTGCACCGAAATGATTTGATATCCCCCCCCCCCTTTTTTTTTTAATTAGTTCTTTTTTTTTACTTCAACCTGTTCCAGAGAGGTGGGTTCTCTCACATATGTACGCGGAGGCAGGTGCTAGTTCACAAAGTCCTTCCTTTCCACTCCCCATCACCAACCAACCATATCATCAACTAGTAAAAAAAAAAAAAATGTCGAATGTAATTGGTTGTATTGAGCACACAGAGTTTGTAAATTGCATTGAAGAAGTTACTTGACTTTTGTGTTGTTAATAAGAGACGGAATTTTTATGCTGTGGGTGCTCTGATATCTAGCTGTAACTTCTGGGTAGCTCATAACGCTGTTTCTGCTCTGCATGCAGATGAAGTAATTTAAATCGACACCGTAATGTCCCCATTTAAGGCTTTGTAATAGATTGTCATTGATTACCGACAGACGCTAACTCTAAGAGAAAGTTGTTAAACCAGCTTTCTATGGTTACTGCTAAGACTTCTTCAGCTTCAAGTCAATCAGCAACCATACACTATCCAAAAGTTACAGTGAGATTAGTGCTGCGCCGTGATGGTATGGCCTCATAGATTCTTACACACTAATTACTACCAACTACTATTTAAGCGGTTTCTGCTCTGCAAGCAGATGAAGTCAATTGAATACTTCCCCCCCCCCCCCCCTCTACACATTTTAAACAGTTGCTAATATAAATCTCTATGGTTATTGTTAGGCCTTTTTTTTTCTTCAAGTTAATAACCAAGTATATATTTTTCAGAAGTTGTACTTGGAGATTAGCGTCACTACCCTACTACATAATAATGCGTTCCAGTTACTCAGTGTTATTTCCTATCGGTTCATAATTGTTCCTTTTAAGCGACTTTCTTTTATTTCTGTTGGCATTGAAGGGTCATAAGACTGTCGCTCTAGTGTAATATACGAGTTCTGCAGTTAAGCTGAAAATTGATTGAAATAGTTAATCGAAACTTGATCTATGGTGGATTGCAATTAAAACAACCAACCTAGAAGGTGCTTGCTCAAGTGACGAACTCGCTACCTGAGCTATTCCAAAAATACAAGGCGAATTTGGTTGTTCTATTGTGCATTAAATTGGCAGAAATAGACACCCGGAAGCTTATCTTACATTTACCCACGTTTTCAATGGATTCAAACCTAGTCTCATCGAAGTAGATACAATTCTAAACAAACATTAACAGAGTACTTCAAGAGAATTATTGCACACTTTTGTAGTGTAACTTCAGCTGAAGGCTCTGTCTTCAAAGCGATAACCCCATTTATAAACAAAACCACGCCAAAAAGTCTAAATTTTCTCTTGAAGGGAAAAAACGTAGGGAAAAATGTCACTTCCGCCGCGATTGTAGGAGGAGGCCAGGGGGGAAAAAGTTCTTCCAAAGGCAGCTTTTCAAAACAGTGATTTTCCGTTGCCGGTGAAGAATCGCGTTTTGCTGCGGCTTCCTTCTAAAAATATTCCTTCTGGAAGCGGCTGCTTTCAGTGTCCGTCATGTCTGGCCAAACGTTGACCGTCAAGTTATTTAGGGGGGACAATGCCTCTTGGGGGTTCCGTTTGCAAGGAGGCAAGGATTTTAGCGCACCTTTATCAGTTCAGAGGGTAAGTGATTAGTTATAATGTGTTTTTTTTTATTGTTATTAGATGAGATGGTCCTAAATGTTCAATTGTGTAAATATACAAATGTTAAAGATCGCAATATTGGGATTGGTGATCTTTTAAAATGGTTTCAGGACTATATTTGTTAAGAACTGAGACGATTTTTTTTTTTTATTTAAAAAAAAAAAAATACTCCCATTCATATTATTTTGTTTATCGAAAGAAATTTTGTATTTCGAAAGAATTACAAATTAACTAATTTTTATTTCGAAAGAATGACAAATTTACAAAATTACTAATTTTTAAAATTCTAATAATTTTTATGAAAAATTTTCAACAGTTCAAAAAAAAAAAAAAAAAAAAAAAAAAGATTTTATTCTTTCAGGGCATTTCATAAAATAAAATTAGAAAGTAATTTTTTTAATTTAATACAAATCCTAATTTTCGAAATTAAACAGCCTGACATAATTAACACAATATAAATTTTAAAAAGTTTCTTGAAATGTCAACAAAACTATTTTCTTGAAATGCAATTTAAAATCTAAAAAAAAAAGCTTCAAAATTGAATTAATTTTCAGTATTTAAACAAATAGATATGATTTGGCCATAATAAAGTGTATTTATTTTCGAATACAAAACTCATTTTTATTATAATTGTTTAGAAATTTTCGATGCAATATTAGATTTAAATGATTTGTTAATCAGCACAACGCCTCAAAAATGTTAGTGCCAAATACCGAAAATCATTCCATCTTTGTTTGGTCAAGACGTTGTAGATTGGTTATAGTTATTTATTTGCAACCATATGTTCTGTATGTAAAGGCATTGCGAAAAAACCGTATACATTTTCCTAAACCAGCAGACTCATTCTTTCACGTTCATTGTTTTGTGTTCTGACAAATAAATAAAGATGTTGTGTTCAAACCCTGTATTCCTTCAATGGAATGTGATTGGCTATCTATTCTTCTGGGGTTTGTTAACCTAAGCTAATTTATAGACAAGGCTTTTGTTTTCAGCCTCACTCATTTTTGGAGGTATGAGCCATAGAAAACGCATCTAAAGTTATTCTACTTACAATTTTCCATTGAAAATTGTCACCCCTTTAAGATTTAAACTTCTGTAATCCAGTTTTATAGTGTTAGACGCTGTATAAATCTAGTATATCTATTGTAAATATGAATATTTATTGTAAAATAAACCTTATAATACTGTCGGATGCCTGAATTAGTTTGGAAGTACCAACTCGTCAAGTTAATTTCTATTTCTGTACCTAAGAGCCAATCAAGCCAACCAAATTCATTGATTTTTGTTTTTATCGCAGAGCTTTATAAGTGTTTTTTTCTTCTATTCAACCATTATGCGAGATTTTTAACAGAGCATTATATAGAGATCAACGGGACCAGATTCAGCTTTTGTAATATCTTACAAAGTTACCCATTTGTGACTTCGCTCCTTAGATTCAGAGATACAGGTTTGTCATACAAACCAAGTTTGGCTCAGTATGGCCCATGTGTTGCCCTTGCGCCGTTTAACTCCTACCAACCAACCATACAAACCAAGTACCTAATACATAATCTCAATGCGTGGTACAATTAGGTTGGTTGGTTGTTTTCAGATTATCTGGCGCCGTCAGCAACACGAGGGCTATAATGCGCCGAAACATTCGTCATTAGACAAGCCAACATGCATTTACAAACACCCATGCCTAACCCGGGACTCGAACCAGCAACCTCGCGGTCTAGAAGCCATCACGCTAACCACTATACCGTTTGGTAGGCGTGGTACAATTAGGAATCAAACAGTCAACAACAAAACAATGTCGTACTTTTACAGCATAAATATATCTCGGCCTTCCCAATTTTCATATTTCTAAGAGTTAAGCTTTTATTGACTTGAAATACTTTCTTAACTGCGTTACAGGGAAACGAAGCCGTTGAGGTATGACCTGCCTTCATTTATGTTCTGTACTGCCAACAGTAACTGAAGGATGAAAGAATGTAACAGAGCCGTACACGAACTTTCACCCTTTGATCTTAATCTCTGGGCGTCATTCCGTCAGCATTATCAGTTTTAAGTCTTATGTAAACACATAAGTAAATATTGGAAAATCGTGTTCAGTAAAATTAGGCAATGTCTGAGCAACTGTCCAAATGCGAATACAAAATGAGGTGAACCGCTAAAAAAGTAATACAACTAAATACACAACTTTACATCATCAAAAAGTATGTTCTCAAATGATTTCTGTTGTATTATTTTCAGTAAATATGTCAAATATGAATGTTGGATAAAAATTTATGAGCAGAAAAATATCACGCATGATTAAAAATCACACACACACACACACACCGATTGTTCCGTACTAGATCGTTAGGCGAGCCAAGACTTGCCCGCTAACTTTTCTTTTTAAGACAAAATCATATTTTTAGGCAGTGGTTGAACAGGTAATTTTCGGATTTGGCCAAAACACGAGTTAATATTAATGTAGGTTCATATGGTAGGGAATATTTCACATAAAAATTATCAAATAGTTAGATAAATATGTTTAGTCAAATATTTTAGCAGTTATATAATACTTATTGTAACCAACAATTAATTTCAATACTATTTCCAATACTACTTAAGTTTTTTAAAAGTTAGATAGGAAAATAAAGAAACTTGTTAACTTCTTAGGCGACAGCAGTGATCATAAGAAAGTTAATTATTTTGATAACTACAATTATTAATCGTTTGAATTCATTTATTTGAATCTATATACATGATAAGCTCAAATCATTTGCCTATAAGCTATTCTGAGCCGTCTACATAATTTGTTTTCTTCAACATTATATTTTTCTACTGGTGATTATCGGAATTGTTGGGAAAACAGTATGATGGGGGCGGGGATAAATGTATTTTGACATGAATGTTTTGTAAATAACGTTTATATCAAGTCAACACACTCAAAACATTTGTGAAATCGTTTCGATTGTAGCTTTCATTTGTAAAAAATTTTTTTTTTTTTTTTTTTTTTTAAATCATACTTGACAAAATTAAACAATCCCCCCTCCCTCCTCTTTAAATTGTACCTTACTTAACAAAAAATATAATAAATAACGATAAAAAACTAAGCAAATCCAAAATATGAAGCCGACCAAACGGTATAGTGGTTAGCGTGCTAGCTTCTAGACCGCGAGGTTGCGGGTTCGAGTCCCGTGTTAGGCATAGGTGTTTGTAAATGTATGTTGGCTTGTCTATGACGAATGTTTCGGCGCATTATAGCCCTCGTGTTGCTGACGGCGCCAGATAATCTGAAAACAACCAACCAAAATATGAAATTTAAATTTATAAAGTAAAATTTAAATTTATTAATATATATTATCGGGGAGTATGTTATGTAACTGCAAACGTATTTGTTATTTTTAATTTGCTACTTATGTAGCATTGTAAATTGATAAATATATGATCTTAATATCTATTAAAATATTTTAGAGGTGCACTTATAATTAAGGAAGACGTAGATTACAATTGGGATTACAAACCCAGTTTTATTTAATTATTAAAAATTTATTACTGTAAATGAGATGCAAAAATGAACATTTATTTTTATTTATTTATTTATTTATTTATTTATTTATTTATTTATTTATTTATTTATTTATTTATTTATTTATTTATTTATTTATTTATTTATTTATTTATTTATTTATTTATTTATTTATTTATTTATTTATTTATTTATTTATTTATTTATTTATTTATTTATTTATTTATTTATTTATTTATTTATTTATTTATTTATTTATTTATTTATTTATTTATTTATTTATTTATTTATTTATTTATTTATTTATTTATTTATTTATTTATTTATTTATTTATTTATTTATTTATTTATTTATTTATTTATTTATTTATTTATTTATTTATTTATTTATTTATTTATTTATTTATTTATTTATTTATTTATTTATTTATTTATTTATTTATTTATTTATTTATTTATTTATTTATTTATTTATTTATTTATTTATTTATTTATTTATTTATTTATTTATTTATTTATTTATTTATTTATTTATTTATTTATTTATTTATTTATTTATTTATTTATTTATTTATTTATTTATTTATTTATTTATTTATTTATTTATTTATTTATTTATTTATTTATTTATTTATTTATTTATTTATTTATTTATTTATTTATTTATTTATTTATTTATTTATTTATTTATTTATTTATTTATTTATTTATTTATTTATTTATTTATTTATTTATTTATTTATTTATTTATTTATTTATTTATTTATTTATTTATTTATTTATTTATTTATTTATTTATTTATTTATTTATTTATTTATTTATTTATTTATTTATTTATTTATTTATTTATTTATTTATTTATTTATTTATTTATTTATTTATTTATTTATTTATTTATTTATTTATTTATTTATTTATTTATTTATTTATTTATTTATTTATTTATTTATTTATTTATTTATTTATTTATTTATTTATTTATTTATTTATTTATTTATTTATTTATTTATTTATTTATTTATTTATTTATTTATTTATTTATTTATTTATTTATTTATTTATTTATTTATTTATTTATTTATTTATTTATTTATTTATTTATTTATTTATTTATTTATTTATTTATTTATTTATTTATTTATTTATTTATTTATTTATTTATTTATTTATTTATTTATTTATTTATTTATTTATTTATTTATTTATTTATTTATTTATTTATTTATTTATTTATTTATTTATTTATTTATTTATTTATTTATTTATTTATTTATTTATTTATTTATTTATTTATTTATTTATTTATTTATTTATTTATTTATTTATTTATTTATTTATTTATTTATTTATTTATTTATTTATTTATTTATTTATTTATTTATTTATTTATTTATTTATTTATTTATTTATTTATTTATTTATTTATTTATTTATTTATTTATTTATTTATTTATTTATTTATTTATTTATTTATTTATTTATTTATTTATTTATTTATTTATTTATTTATTTATTTATTTATTTATTTATTTATTTATTTATTTATTTATTTATTTATTTATTTATTTATTTATTTATTTATTTATTTATTTATTTATTTATTTATTTATTTATTTATTTATTTATTTATTTATTTATTTATTTATTTATTTATTTATTTATTTATTTATTTATTTATTTATTTATTTATTTATTTATTTATTTATTTATTTATTTATTTATTTATTTATTTATTTATTTATTTATTTATTTATTTATTTATTTATTTATTTATTTATTTATTTATTTATTTATTTATTTATTTATTTATTTATTTATTTATTTATTTATTTATTTATTTATTTATTTATTTATTTATTTATTTATTTATTTATTTATTTATTTATTTATTTATTTATTTATTTATTTATTTATTTATTTATTTATTTATTTATTTATTTATTTATTTATTTATTTATTTATTTATTTATTTATTTATTTATTTATTTATTTATTTATTTATTTATTTATTTATTTATTTATTTATTTATTTATTTATTTATTTATTTATTTATTATAAAGCACACTACAGAAAAATTTCATTTAAAGTGTACAAGGAATAGAACATTACAAACAAGCAAACAATAGTAACAAAACAAGATTACACATTTAAAACCAGCAGACATTTAGCCTTGAACATAGAAAGATACATTAAAAATATACAAATTACCAGAAATCAAATTAAAAATTCTATAAAATTTATACAAACAAATGTTGTCAATGTAGTTATATTTGGTAAAAACAGTAATAAATAAATTTTGGCTACGAGTATTGGTCGGTACAGCAAATTTAATTGAATTATGGATCTCAATGCAATCAATAAAATTATTAAGGACTTTGTAAAAGAAAGAAACACAAGAAAGCTCACGTCTAGATTTTAAACTGGGGATGCTGAAGAAATTGCAGAGGAAAGAAGAGGAGAAATCATGAGAATTATAATGGTTACCCTTATAATAAAGATAACGCATAAATTTAGTCTGAACCCTTTCAAGAATTATAATTTTATTGTTATAGTAAGGGTCCCAAATAAGTGAGCAGTATTCAAGATTTGAACGGACCAAACTAAAATAAAGAGTTAAAATTAGAGTCAGTATGTTGTTGATATCTCACTTTAAAAGTCTTTGGGTCATTAGAGTGTTATAAATTTCATCAGTAAAAATTAATTATGAAATAAAAAATATATAAAGTTAATAATTGTAATATCAAATTACACATTTCAAAATCTAAAACTATACACTAAATGTAAAATAACTATTTATAAAAATATATATTATACTATATCTTAAAAATACTATATCCAAAATTATATACTGTGGCTAGCAGGGCCTGGAAAATAGAAAAAATATTAAACTTTAAGATTAGAAAACTAAAAAGTTATGACCTCTTTTAAATAGTGAAAGAGTTTTAAAAGTTAAAAAACTCAAAATAAAAAGAAACGTACCGTGAGGATTTTAATTAAATTTTTTTAAATTCTCAAACGTTTATTAAATTGAGGCTAACATAAAAAATTAATGTTTAAAAATTTATTTATCGTTAAAGGACACAATTATTTTATACAATTTAAAATACATCGTAAAAGAGAAATGTATGAAATTCGTTCAATAAGTAAAAGATTCCTATTTTAGTGATAGTTAGAAATATATGTTGAGTAAAAAATTGTAATGTAATAATCCAAAAAAAAAATAACAGAATTGTTTAATAACCAATTCAAATATAGTATCTATAGTGTTTGCATATCTAGTCAAATAGAAAATATTCAGCTTAAGCTTCCAAATTTAATTACTCTATTAAAATAGGTGATTCGTTGTTTTAATTATTCATACTTTTCCAATCTTATGAGAACAAGCACAAAAAAAAAATCATATATATATATATATATATATATATATATATATATATATATATATATATATATATATATATATATATATATATATATATATATATATATATATATATAATATTTTTTTTTTTCACCCCATGTTGTTTAAAAGTGCATTTTTTATTTGTGACAACAGTTAATATTAACAGCGTAGCGTGTACTCAAAAAATGTGCCACCGATCCGATACGCAGATGGTCAAGGATAAGTTCACGTGCGTAAATGGTAAATGGGCTTAGTAACTACTGAGTAATACTCAGAAATATAGAGCAAAAAAGATACATGCGACTCATTATAATAGGGACGTTTCTGCTTTCATCTTTTTGTGTGTTACTGTTTAGTTTCATTAAGTCTAGTAAATTCTATATTTAACATTATTAAGGGGACTTAGTATACTTCAATCTTTTTTTATTATTATTTAAGCCTCTAAAATTATAATTTTTACATATTTGGAAGTATTACTAAGTAAAAACTAAATATGATTAACAAAAAAACAAAAAAAAGTTCACATGGTGCTGTAAATTTTCAAAATTTCTAAAAAATTTATAAAATTTCAAATTCTATCTTTTTCATTTTTTAATATTTTTTCCTAATTTTTTCTAAAAAAAATGTTCTTTGTAATATTTTCTAACTTTTTAGGTATCGGGTTTAGAATAAGTCAAATAGTTTTCGAGAAAAACAAGAATTACTGTACCTCTAGGCAAAAAAAGTGTAAAAAAAAACCCGGATATTTTTCAATTTTTAAGTTTAAAAAAAAAAAAAAAAAAAAAAAAAAAAAACTTATATTTTTTTTAAAAAATCCAAGCCTATTTTTGTTAAATAGAGTTTAAGAATGACGCATAAACACTTTCAAGTCATTTAATTCATATTTGCTGAAGTTTTAGCATTTTGAGTAAGGTGGGAACTTCAAAAATCACGAACTGAGAAAATTGCTTTTGAAACATCGAAGGAGCTATTGCAGCAAAGATAAATTCTCCTTAAAAATATAGTTTTTCTGTAATTGCAGGATGAGCTCAAAAACTTGTCAGAATAAGGAGAAGGTTTCAAAGATTATAAACACGCAAAAAATAGAAAATTGATATTTTTATTATTTTTTGTGGAAACAAGGGCTACCAAGTCCCCTTTAAACCCACCAAATTGCAGCTTTTAGACTAGGTGACCCTTATTGAATCGTCCAAACTCTATATTTAGATGAAGTGTCCATTAAATCCACCAAATTGTAAATTTTGATTAAATGTCCATTATTAAATCCACCAAACTGTATATTTATATTAAGCGTCCATTATAAAATCCACCGAATTATATATTTAAATTAAGTGTGCATTGTTAAATCTACCACTTTGTGTATTTAGATTATGTCCATTGTTTATCCTTTATTAACTGACGAAACTTATAAGGCTCGGGAGTTTTCTCATGATTCTATATTAATTTAAACACTTTTTGATAATCATTGGGAGATTGAAAACCACTTTTATGAAGTTCATTCATCAATTGTTGGATGGCAGCACAAGCATATTTCTTTTTGGAAGCTTGCTAGAGACAAGTATATAAGACGTTGTAAGGCCAAAATGGATGACTAGATAATTGAGATATCCTCCATGTGTTTGCAATCAAGAGAAATAACCTTGTGCTGCCTTGTAACAATTTAAGAACAAATCTCATAGAAGTTGATTTCAAAGTTCCAATGGGTATCAAAGCTTTTAAATCTATGGGAAAACTGACAGGACCCATTAGTAAGATAACGGATTACACCCAACAAATTGTTTACATAGATTGACAATTCTCAATCAGAACTATAGTTACAACTCGAGCCATGGGCTCCCCCAGGAATATTTGCAAGGGGGTGCAAGACTTATCAAAATCATTAATTTTTTTAGACATATGTTAATTAATAATTATGCATTATAAGTTATACTCTTTAAGAACAGTTAAAATTCATGGTATATATTTTTGTAAGCGCAACCCTGTTAAAGAGAGAAAAAAAAAAAGAAAAAAAAGGAAAAAAAAGAAAAAAGAAAAAAAAAGGGGAAAAAAATACAAAATAGTAAAAGTATTAAAATATATATTTTTAATGATTTTTTTATCATCCAACTAGATCTCATGGCATTCAAGAAACAGTGTTCAGAATAGAGGAACTCGAAAATGCAAAAATACATAAGAGTAGCATTTTTTTATTTCTTCCAAATTTCGGGTATAATGGGGAAAAAAAAAAATTAAAAATCAAAAATGAAACACGAAGGCAGTATTGAAATATGTTCAATTGAATTCTAAAAATATATTTCAAGATAGTATATCTGATGACTTAAAAAACAAAATATTTGTCTAGAATTTTGAGAACTACACAGGAAATGATTATATAGTAAAAGGGATAAATACTTCTACTCATCAGCCTCTAATAATCATAGACAACAAGCGCCAGAAAATCGTCACGCAAATAGCTATAAAAACGACATAGGAAAGAAACAAGACCAAATTAATAGAAAAAAAATGCTCATTGTAACATAAAAGTATAAACGGCATATGTGCTTTTTCATTTTTTTTTTATTTTTGAATTTACATCTTTTCCCTCATTTTTCTAAAATTTTCAAAAGCGAGGGGGTTGCAAGTGCACCTCCTTCTTAAAGACATATATTATAATTTGCATCTAATGTATTCATACTTATTTCTTTCTTGTTTTTTATCGAGAAATGTTTGCAACTTGATCTACCACCTACCGCAACGATTTGACTTGAGAAATGATTTATCGGTGCGTATTAATATTCTTGACGAAAAATATTTCGACTGATATCAATAATCGTAACATTATTCTGCGCATTTTGTAACGAGATATTTAACACTGAATTTTTTTCTGTTTGTCCAGCTGAGTCAAAATCGAAACGTTCGAACATATCCATAATAATTAGTTTTCGAATCGCGTAGCGATAATTAAGCACGTGCATGTTTATGTAATGTTGTATTGCAACTTATTAAATTACAATTATTATTTGGACAAAATTATTTCATTCACACAAACTAATGGTATATTTTTTTGTTGTTGTTATACGTGGTAAAAATTGGCTTTATTTACATTGACAATTTATTTGACATTTAGCGGAGAAAATAGATATTCATCAAGTATTGGTAGGTTTAGTTTTAAACATAGTAAATTGTACATTTAGATTATTTGCCCATAATTATTCTCATATTTAAAATGAGTGGCAATTTGTGAGTTCTCTTGGTAATCATATTTAACTAACGTTTTTGACAGATTTTCAGAAAATAAAAGTGTAGAAGAATGAAACAGTCTTCAAGAACGCAACAAATCTATTTATAAATATGGTCAAACCCCGTTAACGCGAAATCGCTTAACATGAAATCCCGTTTAAAGCGAAATAGAAGCAGTTCTCCGTACTTAAAACTTAATGTTAATTTATTCGTTTAACACAAAATTCGGTTACCGCGAACAATTTCAGTGGCCCCATCGTCTTCGCGTTAACGAGGTTTGACTGTACTTCGGGTAAAACTTACAACTTTTGCTCCACTGAATCAAAACTTTGAATTAAAGAATTTTGACATTTTTAAACTGAATTAAAAAAAAAAAATGGATATTTTACAGCGATTATTTTCTACCATAACGATTATTTTTTATCACAACGATTATTATTTACCATTTTTAATATGAGAACTGTTTTTGAAAACAATAAAAGATTTTTAAAAGAATATTTGAAATAAAAGAACATGATTTTTCGAAAGACACAATTTTCCTCCCATACAATCTCTTAATAAGTTGAAATAAGAAACGTCTGAAATATCACCAAAACTTTTACAATTAGCGATATCGTTACCATAAAATAACTCCACTAACTTAATTCCTTCGTCACAGAGGGAACTAATTTATGGTCACCCAATTAAACCCATTAAACGACCGGATGTCTTACCTAAACAGAACAGCACCGAAAACAGTCCAACTATTACCACAGAAAATCGAACCTTGTATTCTTAATCATTTCATTTAACACGAAATCGTAAATCAGGGTCGTATAACTCAGTCTAATTTATGCGGAAACGGCACACAACCACATCTGGGATCTTCATTATTTTTTTTTTTTTTTATTTTTTTTTTTGTCTGTCTTATGCAATGTTATCTTGCTTCAATGTTTGGCGTTCCAGACATGGCGTCTGGGTCTCTTGAAATGTTTCTTTCCTTTTCGAGTGTTTGTCTTTTTCTTTTCGCTTTTTTTTTTTTTTTTTTTTGTAGTGCGGATTTGTGACGTACGCTGAATCAACAGTCCGTGCGGTTAGTGCCGATGATGGATAAGTTGAAAGATGACATAGTTGGGTTTCATCGGCTTGAGATTTGAGAGGATAGAAGACTGTTTCTTTTCTTTCTACTCGTTTTGTTAAAAAGAACTTCTGCCAAATTCAAGTTTAGAAAATCTTTTAAAAAAGTATTTCACATGGGCGCCGACAGGATTATTTTCAGGGGGATTCAGATCGCACATGCGAGGGTGCAAGGTAGTTAAATTTGGTACAAACCTTGATTTTTTAATTGGATTTCCTAATTTAATTCTCAACCTGGTGACTGTATGATTAGCGCTCTGACCTCATATGCCAAAGGTGCCGGGATAGGCATGGATGATTGTTCAGGTTCGGAATCTACTTTAAGTTGTAGGTCCCGGCCTGATTAGCCGTCATTAGAATAGGTCGTTGAGGGTACAAACCAACTACCCTAATGAAATGTTAAAAAATTACTGTGTAATAAATTTCTGTTTCATTGGATACTTTAAAACCTTTTTCCAACCTCTGTTTTCCAGTGTGTTGCGTGGATGGGTTCCAAAGATTTGAAGCCAAAGCAGATCAAAACTTACAGAAATTTATTCCGATATAACTCCAGAACTTCTGGTTCTAGTAGACTCAATACAGCTCTTTACACAACAATAGAGCACAAAACAGCAGTTAAAAAACTTGATAACACAACTGCTAAAATCGCCGCAAAAGACAATGCAATACAGTTCTCTTTCGGAACTCTCTGAATGCTCGCTGAGAGATAGCTAACTCAGTAACTCCAGTCAACTAACTCCCCCGCTCACTTGGCCGGCCTTATATATTAAAGACGAATTCGCGAAACTTCCCCAGATAGAAATATGGAGAACTTTCCAGATCGTAGTCGAAAAGCCCTATAAAGGCACACGGAGACCGAAAATGTCGCCAAGTTTGGCGACATTTGGCGATTTCTCGCCAAATTTGGCGAATAAAATTAGTCGTCAAAACCGTCGCCAACTTGGCGAGATTTCCATTAACAATAATGTTAAATGGCCTGCTCCTTGTAAAACTCGCTTTCCAGCATTATCTCTGTAAAACTCGTTTTCAAGCATTAGGAGACACATTGCAGGAAAGCGAACTAAGACAAACTATAGCACTGCCTTATTCGAAATGTACATAAATTTCCCTTTTACATAATTATTATTACGAAATATTTACAAATAAACAGAAATTCGTAACAAGTGATTCATACCACTTCTCGCCACTTTAAATTTAAATTTCAAATTCCAGGGGGGGGGGGGCATTTCTCCCTCCTTGCATCCTCCTGGTGACGCCCATGGTCTTTCATAAAGGACTTCCGAACTTTGAAATAACTTAACTGCGTAACAGTAAGAAACAGATATAATATACATGGGGTTTATTATGTAGACAAGTATCGAATTTTAAATACACTGATTAAAAATATTTAAATGTGGCAAAAAAATTGTTTTAGAATCTGAATATAAATGGAATGAGTGCATCGTTTCTCTCATTATAAAGTGTCATGCCTTTACTGGATAGTGCAGCTCAAAAGGTCACGTTTACAGAATGCAGTGGTTTTGCATGACGAACAGACTGGTTTTCAGTACCTCAAGCTCACCAGTTTTGTGTATTGACAAATCCATCCAAATGAGAATGGACCCTCAACGGTAAACCATATTCACTCCTTATAAAATTTTCTCCCATCAATCAATTTTACAAACCGGTATATTTGAATTTCTATGTCGATCTATTTCATATACTATTTATCTCTTCTTTCTGTCTCCCAATGCTTTTCAGTATCATTTCAAAGTTTTTCAAAGCTAGGGATTAATTTCTGAAAAACTCTTTGCGTTAGACCTGTTATGCATCTTGGTAGAAAAAATAATATCGAAACACTTTGAAAATCGTATCTACATGTAAAATTGAAAGTAATTTTTTACTTTCAATTAAACTTTTTGGTAACATAGGTTAACAAAAGTATCATTTTTGTTCAAAAAAAATATTTCGATTCCCCCCCCCCCATTTTTCCACATTTCAGAATATCCCCTGACTAAAAAAAAAGTGGTCTGGAAAAGAAGTGTCTATGGTCAGCATAACTGTCAAATGGATTGACCTTCGATGTTAAAAATTTTCAAATGGGTTACTGGATGCCATGGGACTTACCATTAAGGTTTTCGTCAAGACGCATTTGCGTGAGGTAGCTGCGATTGAAAAAATCATGTCTTTCAGCAATTGCAAAAAAAAAAAAAAAAAAAAAAAACGGATCTAACGATTTTGATCAAAACCACTGTGGTAATGATTCTTAACGTGTTCTAAACATCCCCATCTCCGAAATTTCCTTAAAAATACTATAAAGGCGTAAAAAGTTGAAAAAAGAATGTCTTCAATGCAAAGTTCTCTTCCCTTGAACATCGTCCATCTACGACTGTTTTTCTCTTCCCTTGAACATCGTTCATCTACGATCGTTTTTCTCTTCCCTTGAACATCGTTCATCTACGATCGTTTTTCTCTTCCCTTGAACATCGTTCATCTACGACCGTTTTTCTCTTCCCTTGAACATCGTTCATAAGTCCCATACAAGAATTATCGCAACAAATAGTATCTCAAAACTAGCCATTTTTTCTAAATGAATGAAAATATAAAACTGTAAATAACACTAGTCCACTTGAATGTGCGATGTTCCCCACGCCTAGTCTTATTTTCTGTTGATGGCTTATTCCAAAACGCTATGATGTTTAGGAAGGTGCACTAAGGAGTCCCTAGATAAAAACTTGGCAAATGGAGAAAGATAGTATTGTTACCAATTTTTATATATTTGTAAATATTCCGTAGTATTAATAATGTAAAAAGGAAAATTTATGTACATTTCGCATAAGGCAGTGCAAGAGTTTACTTTGCTTTCCTACAATGTGTCTCTTCATGCTGGAAAACGAGTTTTACAAGGAGCAGGCCATTTAACATTATGGTTAATGACAATCTCGCCAAGTTGGTGACGGTTTTGGCGACTAATTTGTTTCGCCAAATTTGGCGAGAAATTGCCAAATGTCACCAAACTTGGCGGTATTTTCGGTCCTCATGTACCTGTATAGGTCTTTTCGACTACGATCTGGAAGGTTCTACAAATGTTTATCTTTAGAAGATTCACGAAGTATTGACTTTCCTATATAAGGCCGGCCGTGAGTGGAGTTATCTAGTTAGTTGACTGGAGTTACTGAGTTAGCTGTCTCTCAGTGAGCATTCAGAGTAGTTCTAAAAGCGAACTGTATTGTATTGTCTTTGTAGCAGTTGTGTATCAAGTCCTTAACTGCTGTTTTGTGCTCTATTGTTGTGTGAAGAGCTGTATTGAGTCTACTAGAACGAGAAGTTCTGGAATTATATCGGAATAAATTTCTGCAAGATTTGATCTGCTTTGGCTTCAAGTCTTTCGAACACATTACATCCAAGCAACAGTATGATTAAATTCTAAATATTATTTTTTTTTAATAATTCTGTTAAATATTTTCATAAAGCTATTTCGGTATGATAAAAATTCATAAATTTAAAATTTTTTTGAAGAAATAAATTTAAGATTTTTATATTTATGGTACTTTTATCAAATACAAATTTTAAGATCAAAAACAGGTTCGGAAAGAGAACTATTATTACGAAAAGTTTAATTATGGCAAAATTTGAATAGTATTAAAGTCATGTTTCAAAAACCAAATGACTTTTTAATATCAAATACTAAAATTTTTGTGTGTTTAAACGTATTTTATTCGTAAACAAACATTAAGAGAAAAAGTTTGAGGAATTAAAATTTTTAAAGTTTTCTTTCATTTAAGTAATTGCAGTATTAAGTATTTTTCAGGAGGAAGCTGTAGTACTTTTTTATAAAAAAATATGTTTGCATAACATTGCCTAGAAGCCATAGTTTCTGTGAGAAACGTATGTCAATGATTGATAAACGAAACATGACTTACAAATCGTACGGCTTCCAGAGAAAGTAGGTTAATACATTTTTGCAATATTTATTATGTACAGTAGGTTGGAAAACCAATAATAAGACCCATCCATATTCATAATCAACTATATATTTTTTTTATTGTTCTTTAAAAAAATTGTAAGGAAATTTTTCAGACAGTCTGTATTTATATAAGTACAGTTTATGTTCATTAACTTAAACAAATTTGAAAATAATTCCATATGGATGTGAAGTTCGTTATTCAGTTTTGTTTATTTAAAAATGATTTTTAGTAACTTTTAAATTTAATATAGTAAGTAATCCATTTTAATTCTAAGATATTGTGCTTTTGTTCTGCAACGGAATACACAGCGAATACATTCCACGAGAAGGCTCCAACTCTGGTCTCCGATGAAGCGGGGTTTGTCCCCAACAAAAAGTTCGCCAAAGGTCGATGGAATGATACATAAATACCAAAATTTTATTGAAGCAGAGAATACATTTCACAATTTTTTTTGGAATTGCAAGTTTTGTATTATCGTTTATTTTGAAAACATACAAAAAAGTTCTTAAAAAAGTTATTTTGAAACAAAAAGCAAGCTATCTACTTTACAATGCATTATGCATACTAAGTAAAGTAAGAACGCACTTGTTAATTTTATACGGTTTGACAAACAAATTATAACTTAGTTAACCACGGAATGTGCAATGCAATCATATCTACAAAACATTACGTAATTCCTTCCGCACGGACACTCGCCAAAAGTACTCGATGAGTTAACACACCTCAATTATTACATTCCCCAAAAATATTTTGACCCGAACTTAAAAGCTGTGTTTATTCGCACATTTTTGGTTAACCACAAAGTTTCACAATAATAATTTAAAGAGAATTCAGGCATGTCGTAATTGAAGAAGAAACTTGGAATGTACTTGTTTCCTCGGAACTAATGACAATGCGGCAGTGATTGGCGTTTATTTCATATTCTGTCGCCAATCGCCACAAAGAGGAGATTCGGTCAAGGTTATGCATTAATGGGAAGATGGCTGATTAGATAATATTGCAACATTAGTTTTCCGGAAAGGTACACGACCTGATGGTAATGGAATCACTCAAGAACTAAAAACTTTTTTAATAGCTTGTTTTTTCTTTGCAATTGTATATCTGTTGTTTTATATCAAAGAGTATGACATTTAGAAAATAAAAGAATTCTGAGTTTTAATTTAAAGCCCGATGGCAGAACGGAAATGGCTTGTGGTATCTGATTTAAGAGTGAATTCTTTGTCAAGATTTTAATGTTATTAATTTTTACGTGTAAATAGCCTTGGTCCCATCGTCCAAGTAATCTTATTTTGCTAGGTTTCCAAAAAGAAATTTTATCGCGTTAAAACTAAATTCTCTGATGATATGTTTAATTCAAATTTAGCTGTTGATAATTTGGTTTTCTATGTGTTCATCAAAATATTAGTAGTTCTTAAAATATGGATTTTTTAGAGAATGTTTGATAGAGGTCGGAAATATTGATCAAAATAAATATCGATACTATATCGTTGCATAGGGGAAAATATCGATGTATCGATACATGATTTTTTTTATTTGATTTTTAATTTTGCCAGAAACGAAGTTTTTCGGAGCAAATTTCTACTTTTCATGAATTCATGACTAAATAGTTTTAACAAATAAATTATAAAAATTATTTTAATGAATAAATTATATTATCAATCAGGTGAATAAATAAAATACATTTGGATGTCAATGCATAAATTCACATTTATTTTAAAGAAAAAAACTTGAAAAGTAGTTTACCGTAAATTTTCTGATAGAGATGTTTTTAATATTTAAAATTAGATGCAAATTCCAGGCTCACGTTGGCAACAGAAATGCGCTATGTTAATGACTACTAACAAATGATCTTATCTTTCCATTACATTATGTTTTCTTTTTGGTTAGGGTGCCATTTTAACTGTCTCTCTGCCAAGTCCAAACTTTAGTTTTGAAAAGGAAATAAAGAAAATCGAAAAAATACATAGAACTACAAAACGATCATCAAAAAACTAAAAATGTTTGAAAGTATCGATATATCGGTGACTTGTATCAATATTTTTACTATCGATATTTTAAAATAAATATCGATAAAAATATCGTCGTATCGATATATAGCCGACCTCTAATGTTTGAACAACGTTAATAAATCAGGATTTCAATTTTTTCACAAGTTGAAAATTCATTTCATTAGTATCATTTCTATTTTGATAAAATTTTGGATAATAGTTTATTTTGAGTTTTTATATAACGTTTGATCAATAACTAATATTTTTAGAAAATTTTCGAAATGAATCGATTTTTATATGCGATTAATTTCATGGAATTTATTTTTCTAGTAATTTACATTGGCATTTTACGAGTGAACAGGGGATATCAGAGAATTTCAGGGTCTTTTTACTGGTCACCCTGATTTTCAAAAATTCATTAATTAAATCAAAAATAATTTTACGTCGTCCAGAAACAAGAAAACTTATTTCTGACTTACTATTAGTCTGACTATTAGTCTTACTGTTAGTCTGACTTACTATTACTGACTACTTATTAGGAAACTTGTAATTCTGGAAGCAATAATAAAAACTTGTTAAAAAAAAAAAAATATTTCTTAGCATATTACACGCAATGAAACTATAAAAACAAATTATATGAAAGCATAAAATGTAATGTTAGTAATCCACTATTTTCTGTGTGATTTTGCAATTGAATTCGCTTTACAGAAATTTAACTTTTTATATTTTAAACTTGAATTAATCGATAATTTTAATTTCTAAGAAATTATAATATATATTTTTTAAAACTTATTTTTTCAAAACTCTTTTTTTATATAGGTGAGGAAAAAGGGCGTCAGGGAATTTTCAGGCAGATATCAAAGGATTACAAACGGTTTTCACTATTCTTATTTACTAGCTACTGCTTGTTTGGGCTATTGCAATAATTACAAGCAAATTACAATCATTATTATATAAAGTATTATTAAATAAATATTATTAAATAAACAATTAAATAAATTTTAGGGTGTTTATTGATGATTTTATTTGCTACTTATATTTTTGTGTAAATTTCTTATACATTTTAGTATACACTGCATTGAATTCTTTATAGAAGTGATTTCTTTATAGTTGTGTTAAGTGTTTATTATTTAATAGCACAGACCAACTGAAATGAAAGGCCTCACATAAATTAAGTGGTAACGAATGTGCCTTACTGGACTGTACAATTTAATTTGTATACTCAATAAAAGAATTATAGGACAAAAGTAAAAGAGTATTGAAAACAAAAGTATTCGACAGGTGAATTGTTTATCAAATTAGTCATTGTAGCATAAGTTAGATAAAATTAATAATTTTTAATTTTAAATTCTAAAAATGTACTTTGTGAATGTATTATCAAAATATTTAAAAAAAAAAATAAGCTAAAATAATTTGTGAATTAATGAGACATTTGCAGTGAAATATGGAAGAAATTCGAAAATTTACGAACATTCTGTCAAAAGGAAAATTGAGTGAATTCCGATCGAGTTCGTGCCAATTTTCCTTTTTATATCAATCTTCCACAGATAAAACGTGGAAAAATCGTCCTTCTTTCGCCTTAGAATTTATAAATCTAATTTTTTGGCTTCATCAGTCGATACTACAATATATTTATCAATTATGGTACCTCAATTAAGTAGTGAATTAGTAATATTTATTTATTTTTTAATTTCGTTTGAGTTCACAGTGCAATACTGCAGTATTACACAGAAAATAACCTTTGATAAATAATCACGTTTTAATTTTATTGTATTTACGGAACATATTCTTTATTTCAAAGTTATAATATCTAGGGAGTCGATAATGTTTCGCCACCAAGTCCGATAACAAAGAGGCAGACATGCAAGTGTATATTATGTTGATAAAGCCCCTCATAGCTCAGCTTCTATTATAGCTAGAAACCTGATTTTTCCCCCATCTTGTTGCCCCGGGTGAGTAGACGAAAAATAATAACATAATTGTTAAAATTGAAAGCCTTTGAAAATTGCCGAATTCACCGGAATTCTGCTCTTCTGATACTTATGGTTCTGACCAAAACTTTAGCCAGGGCTATTGCCAAAATTATAATTGATGAATTTCGAAAAAAAAAAATTCTTCTTCTCAGCTTGATTGTGGAAGTGCCTTTTGTATGTGTTGATGGGAAGGAGGGTCTACACCCTTCGGAAATGATCCCGATGCTTGGTAATTTTAACCTGGCTTACAGTTTAAAGCTGTAATATATTTAGACCATTATTTTTTTATTTCTCTCAGGTTGATTAGAGAAAGTGCTTTTTGTATGAATTAATGCATAAGAGGGTCTGTACCCCCCACCCCAGAAATGATCACGGAAGTTGGGAATTTTATCCCGGATAATGATTGATTAAAACAGGTCAATGGATTTCGGATATTCATCTTTTGCTCAATTTCAAGAAGTGACTTTGATACTCTTTAAGTTGAACTATTTAAACAGTGTAATTAGAAAAAAGTAGAAATTACTTATTCCTTATTACCGAAAAACATTGCAAATTTCGTAATTTTAAAAGCGATTTTTTTTTTTTTTTTTTTTTTTTTTTTTTTTTTTTTTGTCATTGAATAATTATTACCAAAAATATCGCCAAACTGGCAATTTTTTTTTTAAGTATTGAAAACAAAAATAGTAAATTACACTGATCCATGTCAAATTTAAATGATGTGACCAGTATTAAAGTGTAATTGAAAGTTGTACAATGTTCCACACTCCAAGTCTTTGCATTTTTATGATCATGTGTGTCGTCATTGCGTATTAAATATGTTGTGCGGAGATTACTCAAAGAGACATTAGTCATGTGATGGCAAAGTGGTAAGATTATATTGTCGTATTTGGCGATGGTTAAAACCGAATTTATGTGAAGTATTTTTACTTTATAAGTGAGTAACTGAAAACCTTGACAAATTTTTAAGGGATGGTCATTTAATGAGAAAGATTAATGGAAAGCAGGGCTCGACTACAGTTAAGATAGCAAAGTTTACAAAAAGAATTGATATCTTCATCCCCCCCCCCCCCCAACAAAAAAAAAAAGACGTTGTAAAAAAAAAAAAATCCGCCAAGTCAGCCAGAAAAAGTTATGAAATCTAATGTTTGCCGCTAAGCGACCGTACTTGTACTTGGCAGGCTACAGTTTTTTATAGAATTAATCTCTGATTATCCCCCCTAATAATCACAATTTAGTTCATTGTGTACAAGTACCCCAAAGAAACTAAGCGCGGCCGCTTATTGGCAAACATTAGATTTCATAACTTTTCTGGCTGATTTAGCGAGTTTTTTTGCAACGTCTAGTTGTTTTTTGGGGTCTCTAATTATCAATATCCATGTCGAATATGGATCTTCAAATTTGAAATAAATAAGCTATGCGTTTTTTTAATTAAAAAGTATATAAGTTACGGTCAATAGGATTAATCAGTTATTATAAATTGTGACCGGCGATTATTAATAATAACCAAATTAGCCGATTAACGTGAATAATTTTGGAGAATTCATCACATTGACCGATTACTATTAATAAATACTTAAGGAGTTTGGCTATTGTTGTTATTTTAAATGAAATAGCTTTAGTAAATGTGTCAGTTTATTTTGGTTTGTTGGCAACAACCATACAATATCAGTCTATTGTATATTTTGAATGTAGGCACACCAGCGTAATGCGGGAAGATCACGAATAAATAGTATGTGTTCGGCTGTTATGATTCTTTTGTGTAGTTGCGATTTTGATGTGTGTCATTGTCTGTTTTTGGCGTATTTTTCACACATTTTACTATATTTGTAAGCACGATGGATGATGATTGTCAGGAAATCACGTTTTAACGCTCACTTAAACATGCTCAAATTGCAGAAAGCGGAAAAAGCATAAATTATTTAAAAGAGAAGAGTATTTTTTTTTCTGCAGAAGTTAAGGAAAGTGATGAGAAAACTTATCGCAACACACTAGAAGATTATCAACGAGTAGGAAGGTAGTAGAAAGTTGTGAGGCACCTAAGGCACCCGTTGAAATATAATGAATGTAACAAACATATAATTTAATATATATGAAATATTTATTAAAAATTCAATTTTTCTTTTGATACTGTGCAAATAAAAATTATTTCTGATACATATATGAAATAATAAAAAATATGTGATTAAAATTTGTTCTTAATGAAGAACCTCTTGAAAAACTACATTGCATATGAATTCAACTGGTATTGAGTGCATCATTTGGATCTTCACTGACTACAAAATTGGTGCTATAACAGATGTAATCAAATCAAATCGATTATCTTCTTACACATTAACATAGCGTCGGTTCTGTTGTCATCGTGTGTTTCGTACTTGCATCTAATTTAAATAATAAAAACATCCGTAACATCAAAATATGAGGCAAACTACGTTTCAAAATCTTTATTAAGGTATACGTATAGGCTTCAAATCGCAAAACTCGCAAAAATCGGGGAAGTTTTGTAAAGCCGTAAAAAACAAAAACAAAATAAAAACAACACAAAAGAAGGAAACCCTATGATGGAGGTGCATATTAAAAAGGAAATATATAATAATTGGTATAATAGCAGTTTTTTGTATAAAAAATACTTTTTTAAAAGTTATTCTCAGATTGTAGTTTTTTCTATTTTGCATTTCATTCAAACAGTAATAACTCCAGTTTAAATAATATTTTTTGAAATTTGTTATTTGCTATATAATCTGCATACATTGTTGAATGTTTTGACCCTAAATACTAAGTGATTTGTAAATATATATATTTTTTAATTGAATTTTAAAGATAAGATTCTGTATAAAAAAAACTTGGATTTTTCTAATAGATTCAGTTAAAGAGAGATATCACAAAATATACACACTGTAAAATTCTGTTAATAGGGTCAAAACATAGAGCAGGGTATTCCTCATTATTGAACTCCAAAATTGTATCTGTAGGTGAATTAGAATTTTTGTCATTACCTTTCGAAATTAGCCTAATTAGTTGATTAAATGTTAATTATTAAAATTGAAGAAATTTAAATTTTTTTTTATTGGAAACAGTTTAACAAATAATGTACTTTTTAAGGTGCAAAGGTTTAATTTTTAAATTGAAAATTAAAAAAAAAAGAAAATGTTGAAACCTATACGTATACCTTAAAAATGAATGCGAATTTATGCACTCATTTCCAGATACATTATTTATTCTGATTAAAACAATTTTAGAAACAGGATAGAGTTACAACAATGACCGGTTAAAATTCTTTCACTTACAGCGTTATAAGTGAGTAACAGCGTGAGTCAGTGATGAACGTAACTCTTATACTAATTATGCTGACCAAACGGTATAGTGGTTAGCGTGCTGGCTTCTAGACCGTGAGGTTGCGGGTTCGAGTCCCGTGTAAGGCATGGGTGTTTGTAAATGTATACTGGCTTGTCAAATGACGAATGTTTCGGCGAATTATAGCCTTCGTGTTGCTGATTGTGCTAGATAATTTGAAAACAACCAACTTATATTAATTATAGTGAGGTTGTATTATGAGTTTCACATGATTGTAGAATAAAATTTATAGTAAAGACAATAAAAGTTACCAAGTTGGAATGCATTCAGCGGAGCTATGTTTTTTAGGTTTATTTATCAATGAAGGTTATGCATGACGAAGTAATATTGACTGGACCACGGTACTATTGACTGAACCACGCTCTATAATGAATTTATTTTAATTCTGATAATAATTTTTAAAACAGAAAAGAATTTCGACAAAGATCGCCCAAAATTTAAATTGCTACGTTACAGAATGCGCCAGTGAGTGAGTGAGTGAGTGAGTGAGTGAGTGAGTGAGTGAGTGAGTGAGTGAGTGAGTGAGTGAGTGAGTGAGTGAGTGAGTGAGTGAGTGAGTGAGTGAGTGAGTGAGTGAGTGAGTGAGTGAGTGAGTGAGTGAGTGAGTGAGTGAGTGAGTGAGTGAGTGAGTGAGTGAGTGAGTGAGTGAGTGAGTGAGTGAGTGAGTGAGTGAGTGAGTGAGTGAGTGAGTGAGTGAGTGAGTGAGTGAGTGAGTGAGTGAGTGAGTGAGTGAGTGAGTGAGTGAGTGAGTGAGTGAGTGAGTGAGTGAGTGAGTGAGTGAGTGAGTGAGTGAGTGAGTGAGTGAGTGAGTGAGTGAGTGAGTGAGTGAGTGAGTGAGTGAGTGAGTGAGTGAGTGAGTGAGTGAGTGAGTGAGTGAGTGAGTGAGTGAGTGAGTGAGTGAGTGAGTGAGTGAGTGAGTGAGTGAGTGAGTGAGTGAGTGAGTGAGTGAGTGAGTGAGTGAGTGAGTGAGTGAGTGAGTGAGTGAGTGAGTGAGTGAGTGAGTGAGTGAGTGAGTGAGTGAGTGAGTGAGTGAGTGAGTGAGTGAGTGAGTGAGTGAGTGAGTGAGTGAGTGAGTGAGTGAGTGAGTGAGTGAGTGAGTGAGTGATCCAATTTAACTCTTATAGTCATAGAAGAGAGATTTCAAATAATCCTTGCGATTCATATTGCAATCGGTCATGGAGGGTGAAACAGAATGATGAGAGAAATTAAGATAAAACATAAGGACCAATATAGAATGGAGGACATGATGTATATTGTTTCGTAGAGGATAGAGGTTTAAAAAATGTTGAAAAATACATCACATGGTTTATTGTTCCCCGCATGCGTTAAGAAAGAAACGTCGTTCCTCCTCAAATCCTTCACAAAATGTGATGTGTTCTCGGATCGACCTTGAAGAATTCAACCACCACAACTGACAAGGTCGTAAGAGAAGCTCAAAACAGCTCGCCTTATTAATAAGCCGATTTTATTGCGGAATGTTGCATAAATATCCCCGCTTTTACAATCGGACGAATCATCGCATAGTTGGCGACAATCCAAATGACTGGCAAGCCACATAAACTTTCTTTTCACTTCTAAAAATCACTGTTAACTTCTTCCGATCTGGGCTGAATAAACAATTTTCTCAGCACTTGAGATTCCTTATCACGTTAAAAGTACGGAAGTTCTTTATCACATATTTGCTTCTGTGACCACATGTTGGTTGGTAGTTCTCACTTTGTTGAGGACTAAAAAGCTTATCTTTTCACACTGATTTTCAAAGCCCTTTGAAGATTAAGTTCCTACTGTGAAAACTTGGCGCTTATAAATAAATAATATGTACTAACATGGGCGCCCCCAGGAGGGTGCAAGAAGGTGCACTTGCACACCCCTGGCTCATGAGAATTAAATGGAAAAGGGAGCGGGGGGGGGGGGAATGAGGGAAAAGATGTAAATTCCAAGATAAAAAAGCACATATGCCGTTTATACTTTTTTGTTACAATGAACATTTTCCCCCCTATTAATTTAATCATTTGTTTATTTCCTATGTCGTTTTTTATAGTTGCTTGAGTGACGATTTTCTGGCGCTTGTTGTCTATGATTAAAAGAGGTTGAATCATTTCCTGTGTAGTTCTCAAAATTCTAGACCGCGAGGTTGCGGGTTCGAGTCCCGTGTTAGGCATGGGTGTTTGTAAATGTATGTTGGCTTGTCTAATGACGAAAGTTTCGGCGCATTATAGCCCTCGTGTTGCTGACGGCGCCAGATAATCTGAATACAACCAACCAATCTCAAAATTCTAGGAAAATGTTTTGTTTTTTAAGTCATCAGATATACTATCTTGAAATCTATTTATAGAATTCAATTGAACGTATTCCAATACTGCCTTCGGGTTTCATTTTGAATTTTTGTTTCCCCATCATATCCGAAACTTGGAAGAAATAAAAAAATTTTACTCTTCGGTATTTTTGAATCTTCAAGTTCCTCTATTCTAAACACTGTCTCTTGAATACCGTGAGAGATTTAGTTGGATGAAAAAGAAGAAAAAAGAAAAGAAGAAAAAAAATCGTTAAAATTGCATATTTTAATGTTTTTACTATTTTGTATTTTTTTCTCCTTAACAGGGTTGCGCTTTCAAAAATATATACCATGAATTTTAACTATTCTCAAAGAGTATAATTTAAATGCATTATTATTAATTAACATTTAAAAAATATATATATATTTTTATAAAAATCTAGTCTTGTACCTCCTTGCATATATTCCTGGGGGCGCCCATGTGTATTAATTGTTAAGTAAACTTTGTTTTCAATAACTGTATATGTATTGTAGGGTAGTTTTTTTTTTTTCTCTGTAATGGCGGCCCCAAGTACTTACAGTCACTTGGCCACTACAAGGCCGGTAGCGATGGCCACTTGTGAAGGGGCCGCCAGTGGGAGAGCCATCGTTGTCCGTAACTTAGGACATCAATGTCCTAAGACCTGGATGCGTGGTAGTCAGATGAACCACTATACTGAATGGGCGACTGTTGTAGGTTAGTTAAAGTATTGCTTTTGGTAAAAAAAAATCGACTTTTTTGTAGTTCTACACGTTTTGGAACCTTTCACTTACATTGCGTTGATGTATGGCGTTCCAGGTGAATAAGAGTTTTGGTCGAATTGTTGTAATTTACGCAATTTTATTTTAACTATTATTACCGTGTAAAAAATACCTTATTAAATTTGATACTAAAAAACAGATGTGTTCTTGAGTTTTTACTTTCTAATCTCGACAGTTTCTTCAGTAAATAGAAACAATAAAAATGCATTTGGAATTTCAAATTATACTGTTGGAATTTTTTTTATAAGTACTCTAAATTATTTTAATGCGTTTTGCCAAATCGATTTTTAGGTTTTATTCGGATTTTAAATTCTTTCGTTTTACAAGAGTTAACTCGATTTAATACATCCATATAAAAATTAAGTAAAAAAATTATTCACTTATTTAAATTACATTAAATATTCAAACTCCAAATTCAAAAGTCAATCATTTAAAAAGATTTTAGCTTTCCACTAGTGACGTCACATTTAGCGAATAGATTTGCAGAAAATACTTTGACTCAGATACTTGTAAAAAATATTGGTTTAATTTAATTATTTAAACCTTATAAATATCGTTATGTAAATAATACTAACGGAGAACGAACGGGGTGTTTATTTTAAAGTTAGCGATTTGACCATCATCCCAATCGCGCAACAAGATCATCAAAATATTCACATATTTTTAATTGCATGTACCAGGATTAGAAAAAAAAAAGTGAAGATTATGTTTAGAAAATGATTTTTGTTGTTAAGTCAGCATACCTTCCAACTTGTAGGAGGATTCAATACTAAGAAAGAACATAAAAGTTTCTTAAGGTATTTTTTAAGTAAACAACAAAGATGAGCAGAAGCACAGTAGCTTATTTTGAGAAACTTATTCAAATCTATCTATTTTTACTTTGGATGCTTTCCAAAGTTTTTACATTTACTGCTTAGAAAGCCTTTCTACTAGTGACACATATTTTGAGGGAATACTTAACTTCATGCTGGACTTTTTTTTTTTTTTTTTTAATTCATGTAATTAAGGACGTTTCTCTAAACGCTTCTAAGGACTCAAGTTAACTTTTATTGTTGTTTTGCGGTAGTCGCGAAGAAATGTGATGCCTTAAAAGCAGGCTTTGTTCTTAGAATAGAAAAGGAAACGTGTAAGGATTTGTTGCTTTCCGGATCATTCTTTATTAATTGTTTGAAGATTCGAAAAAAGATCCAGCTTCCATGGAACTGTTTAAATGAAAAGTTCGTTTGGTCACGTAGCATTTCAATAGTTATTATTTTCATATTTAATTGAAACTTTTCCACTCAATACACAAAAGCATGCAATTAGATACGAGTGATATGTGTTTATTTGTTTTTAAGAAGCCTTTCGTGATAGATTTGTAACCAATCACAACATATCTTTAGAAACAAATTCGGATTTTCAAATTTTATCAGCCAATCACAATGCGTGTTTCATTCTTTGTTGCGGTAAATAAAACCCAATTGATAACTTTTATTGTTTTTACTATATACTTTATTTTTCAATCCTGTGAAATTCTTAACAAATCAACGTTCTAATTTTAAAATATTGGTGAAGTTTTTCTAACTAACTTCTGCCCTATGATTTTATGCATGTAATCAAGGATATATCAGTTTTTATTTTTCTGGTCCTATTTTATTTATATTGAAAAATCATGTGACAGATGATAAAATAAAATATTTTTTTTCTCAATGTATGGTCTAAATATTGCAGCTAAACAACACGACTTCTTAGTGACTTTCAATAGGCCTAAAGCTCTGAAAATTTTAACATAAGTAATTTTACCCTTCGACTGGGATTTTTGACAATATTTTGAATGTTAAAATTTTAATTAATTTTTTTTCCATTTTCTTTTTTGACATTTAAAAAAATAAAATAAAAAATTGCAAAGCAATTTCCAATTAGGCGTTGAAGTTTTCGGCATTGCGGAATTTTCGCGGGCATCATCCTTTTGATAAACATCCCCCTTCCTCTCTTAATTCTTGAACAACTATCAGCACTGTGGATTCTGTTCTAAAATCTAGTCTTAATATTCAGCTCATAAACCCAGAAAAATCCAATGCAATCAAAGCTAAAATTCCTCATGTGTTAGGTTTACATACCAGCACAGTAGGAATATTCCTGGTTATTGATAAATATTCTACGTTAATTATTTCTTCCAGTAAGTTTAATATCTATAGATTTCGAACGTATAATAATTACATGCATACTTATTTTATAACACACATTATTATTTTATACAAAATAAAAATTCATACGCATAAGCATTTTTATTTCTCATTGTTTTTTCCTAATATTTTATGATGGGGGAATTAGGGATACTTGACCCCTAAGACTACTTGACCCAATGCCTTTTTCTCAGAATTGGAAAGGTTTTACGAGTTGGAAGTGGTATCATTTCGTACTCTTCAGTTAGCTAACAAGACGGTGAAAATGACAATTAAATTATAAGACAAATTAAATTTTCATGTTCTAATAGTAATATCTTTGTGCTGTAAACGCTGATGTTAAAAGGGCTTTTGTTTAAAAATAAGACTTTTTTTCTTTTTTTTTGGTGCATACTTATAGCTACAATTACATATAATATAATAGGGTTTATCCACTTACTTGCAAATAGATGTATTTAAGGGTTATGTAGTAAATCTACAATTAGGGATACTTGACCCAAGGCATATAGGGATACTTGACCCAAGGCATATAGGGATACTTGACCCAAGGCATATAGGGATACTTGACCCAAGGCATATAAGAATACTTGACCCAAGATAGGGATACCATTCGAATGCATTTGATAGGTTTTATTAATTTTTTATTCTTCTTGACCATTTTGTTAAGTATGTAAGATATTTAATTGATAAAAAGGTATTGTTACTGATAGTTATTCTTTAAAGTTGTATATTGTTGCCTGCCATCGATGTTGCATTAGCTAATGGTAATTATTCTATTAATTCCCTCCACGTTGTTTTTCACAGACTACAACCATTAGGTATATTAGTTTGATCTCCTTTCAAAAGATATAATGTTCAATGCACAAATCACTTGACGATACACAAACCTAACTAGATTCAGACTATTCTTCATCCACTTGAGTTTTCAATGAAAAGTGATAGAATTACAAATTTCGGGTTTTAATACGAGTTTACATTTGCAGTTAAATACATAGTTATTTTCTTAGTTAGTCTATAGTCTTTTCTTCAACTTGTATAAGACTAGAAATGGATTTCAGACTGCTAATATTTTTAGCTTTCTACAATAAAAATTATAAGTGGACACCATATTTACATTATTTAGCTAATAAAAATCAAAAGTATTTATCTCATTGAACAAGAATAGATAAGTATTAACCCTTTGGGTACATTTGACGGCTGAGATTCATCATGCACTTGTTTTGCCTGTTAATAATGACGAACCTAATTCGTCATTCAAACTAGTTTTATTGGATAGATTTTAATGTCACAAGAGCCATGATTGGTTAAGTCAAACATCGGTTTGTTTACCTATACTTTAAAAAAATAATTTGTTTGGCTGTATTCCTTTAAAGTTCCTTTATTGTTTTGAACCAACCGTTCAAAACGCAAGAATTTTCCCAAATAAATCTGTACCCAAGGGGTTAACCTTGAACTTATTAGTGGGAGTTATGTTGTTATTCTGTAAAAGTGTTGCATTGATAAATTTAAATTTTATATTCCCAAATATATGACTTAGGTCAAGTATAACTAAGGGATGGGTCAAGTATCCCTATACATTGGGATACTTGACCCAAGTTCAAGGTTTTTTATTTTTCATATTTTACCACCTTTAGAATAAATACTTCAGAAAGATATTCATTAATATTGTATAGTACTGAATGAAGTATAAATAAACAGCATTTACAAATCCATAAGTAATGTAAAATAAAAACCAAAAACTAAAACTTGGGTCAAGTATTCCTAGTTCTCCCTTTCTTTAAGTTACAGTATATTTCATAAAAAAGCATTCTAAGTAGTTTCATGGAAAAAGTTTGTTTATATTACTGCACTTACATGAATTGATGAATAATGCACACATACCTAACTATGTTTCATCTTTACTTGAATGACAAAGGAGGAGTGACAAGCGTTTTGGGAATATTTCGAAATTTCTAGCTTCACTGGTATTTCAGATATTTTCTTCCAAAAATAGGGACTCTGAATTTTATTTCGAAAGAGATTGTTTTGTGACACAGCATAAAAGCGTTATACGTAATTGGAAATGTCTTTATTGTACGTAACGAGAAAAAAACTTGTTGATTCCATATTCAGTTTGAACACCATTCAAATTTCTACTCTAACATTAAACTTAAAGTTCTGATACAATATTTCAATATAATGAACCTGAAATACTGCAAGTAATGTTTAAATGCCGAAATTATTTAAATAGTTAACTAAAATTACTGTTACTTTTATGTTTTACAACGTTTTTAACTCGTAAGTCCCATTCAATTTCTCACAATATTGTATTAATTAAAAAGCTTTGAGACTCATTGGGAGTTGAAGTTTATTTCTATGAAGTTCGTTCTTCAATTGTTAAATGGTAACAAAAGCTTATTTATCTCTATACGCAAACAAATGAATGATTTTCAATCTTTTAAAGTATACCATCTTGGCTTTATATCGTCTTATATACTTGTCTCTAGCAAGCTTCTAAAAAAAAATATGCTTGTGCTGCCATCCAAAAAGTTGAAAAACGAACTTCATAAAAATGGATATCAAAATCCCAAAGTGTTAAAATTAATACAATTCCATAAGAAAACTGATGGGACTTATAAGTTCCGTCAGTAAATAAAGGATTCAGTACGGAATGGTACCACTACACTCTCGCCGAGACAAGACGAGCGAGTGTGTAATTGGTGCGGCCGGCTTCTTCCGCTCTAACTCGGCCTATCTCGTCTCGCCTACGCTCGGGCTCGCCTGCGCTCCGACTGAAGTCAGTTTCTTGGCACGAGTCAAAGGACCCGAGAGGCGAGCGCAAGGCTTGTCCAGTTCACTCTCGCCGAGACAAGACGAGCCGGTGCGAGTGGGAGAGTGTACTGGGTGCGGTTGGCTTATTCTCTCCTGACTCGGCCTATCTCCACTCGACTGCGCTCCGTCTGGAGTCGGTTTTTTGGCACGAGTAAAGGACCCTAGTTTGCCATAGAGGCGAGCGCGTAAATTTGCCTCCGTTTTGACTGAGACAAAGCGAGAGTGAACTCCCACTCGGACCTGCTCGTCTTGTCTCGGAGAGAGTGTATTGGTACCATAATAAATACTGTGGCGTTTTTATCAGCGTATAGATTAGATTAGAAGAGAGAATGCCAAAGCCGAGTGTAACTAGTCCGTGTCGAACGATTGTGTCTTTTATATAATTCTAAATATATAACCTATAGTATACCAAAGAGTTATACAGTCTCGATATCAGCATATAAATGAATGACTGAAATTATATAGAAAAAATTTGTTTTAACTTTTACTATTAATTTAAAAAAAAAAACATTTTCGAAAATAACGTATAAATTTCTTTCGAAAAAATGTTGAAAAAAACATATCAGTAATTATACGAAATATTTTAATTTGTTAAGAATGTAAATAAGTTTTTTTTTTCTTCTTCTTTTCTTTTTTTTTTTTTCTTTTTTTTTTTTTTTTTTCTGAAAGTGTGTATAGTAAATTATAGTTTTGAAGAAGCAAGGCACTTTAGCATTTCAATAATTTGAAGACAGATTAGTCTTAAATACAACTAGAAAAATACACAACTTTTTCTGTTGGTATTTAAGATTAGGCATCACTCCTTAATTTTAAACATTAAAAAGAGTTCACTTTTTATGTTCCAAAATTCGATAGCTAGTAATTGAGATGCAAACCAATAGACTCGTTGACTTTTTTGACCAATAATATTGGTACAATTTTTGGTGGTGGTTTTGATGATTGTCTCTCATACGAGAAGCGAATGCAGTGCAATTCAACATGAAAATCCTCTCAGAAGTCATCTCTCTTAATTTCAAAACACTTTTTGTGTCCAGATGCTGATTTGTGGTTTCGGTACTACTTCCCTTTCACTACGAATATTCTACAATCGAATATATGTTTAGTTCTTGAACTTATTCATAAACGAAGGCTAATTTTAAATATGCTTACCAAATAAAATCAACGTTACGGTTAATAATTTTATAAAAGTAAATATTCTAATTGAGTTATTCAAAGTATATTAGAAAGATTACTACATTTATTTCCATAATATTTCTTATTAATATAATTGATAACTCTTTGCATTGCAGCATTATCAGATTGCGTCATTTATAATATCATATATCGACATACAATTCCAATGGAATAGCAGTTTTATAATTCGAAATTTTTTATTTTTGCAATGATAAAAATATGCTAATTTTTATAAGGTGTAGTATCGTAGTTCGTTTTTTTAGATAGATGGAAAATTGTGTATAATTTGACCCCCCCCCCCCTCCCCAAGTAGATATATATTTACAATTTATGAACCTTGTAAATCACCGTAGGTAATTAGGTTAATAAATCGTAAATCTAGTTACTAGATTTAACAATTGGTGACGTTCGCCAATTAAATAATTAAAAACAAAAGCAAGTCTTCAAAATTGAAGAGAAATCATGTAAAAATGATATGAAATGAAATTAAATAGACTCCATCAATCGAGGGATGTGAAAGATTATGCAACAGTGACCAAATATAGCAGAAACCATTGGACTAGTGTATCTTTGTAGAAGACTATTGCAAACTCATATAAAATTTGAAGCATTCAAATAGCGGACACATAAAATTGGTGAACACATTAGGGATTTTCTCTTCATATTGTTATGAATTTTTCCACTGAGGTAATGATGGCACAGTTTTCACGGTATAAAAATATTTATTCTCTCTTCAGAAAACTCACAAAATTTATTCACAGGCAACAGTTTAATTACTCTCAAGCTTCAACAAAAATAACTTCGAATACAGCGATTATACAAGCTCACTCCAATAGACAAACAAAGCGATCAGTTTTCATCGAAGTCCGAAGTCAATCTGAAAACTTTCCCGATCTCCGGTCTTTATATACTTGGCGCGAGAGAACATTCGCGAAATTTCCAGCCAATTCATCGGAAAAGAAACATCTCGAAATTTCTCGATTTCTTTAGGTGTTGCCACCTTTTTCTAACCTGTATAATCGCTGTTAAAAAAATAAAATAAGATAAAAATAAATTACAATAGAATTTTAAAATAATACGTCACTATTTACACTATATACAGACAATTTGTGCAACAATATGCATATTAGCAATTACTATTAAATCAAAAGTTTTTTAGCATTTTTATTCGCTGTTTAGTTGAACAAAAATGCTAAATTATTTTCAACCAAATGGGTATTGATAAATGATAAAATAACTAAAAAAAATTTCGATTTAATATTTTTTATTGAAAAGTCTATTCTTAAAGTTGTTATGTGACTCAAAACTTGCATAAAAACATTTCATTTGACGTTATTAGTCATAAATCCTGCCCGTTTAGCTTCTTTTTTTTTAAATAAGTCCCCAATCTGGCGAGAAAATTGGTTGTCTAAGTTCAATTCAGTAATCATAATTTGGAACCGAGACTTGAACAACCTATTTAGTTGATATGACACCACTCCGTTCAAACATTCACGCCTGATGGAATTTCGGCTTCAAACTCACTTCGACGAGACCTTACATTTGACATACAGCACCTGTCTGACATCAGCATTTTCATCTGCGAACAATAACCTCAGACACACAGCTCCTCTGTGTAAGCTTTTCTCTACATTGCAGCTTTGAAACTAAAATTAATCAACAAGAATCCCATTTTAAAATTCCCTTGAAAAAATTATAATGCCAAACTAGAACAGATAAAAGTCAAAATCCGAATCCGTCTACCACTTGTTCCCGCATTCCGTTTCAGCAGACGATCTTGCTGCTCCCTTTTTCCACCGTTTTTGTCATCCTCCCCCTCACTTCGCTTTCTCGCGTGGTTCCATATTTGGCTGCACTTGGCGCAATATTTGGTTTCACGGAGCGACAGACTCTGGAAGTTATTTGCGGGTGTCTCCCCCCTCGCTATTTCTTTTTGTTATGTTCTTATCTTCTGCTTCTCACTGAAAAAAAAAAAAAAAATTCATATGATGCACTTTTCCTTGTTCTTGGAGGAATCAGTTTTTGCGGTTGTGATTGTGAGACGAAATGTTGAAAAGATTTATTTGAGTAGTTTGTGACTAGTAAACGTAAGAATACACATATACATTTCTAAAATAAACCTAAAATGAGCTATTGTATTAATTAGCTACTTGGTGGAATTGGATGAAGTTTTGAGTATTTCAAATAAAATATAAGACTATCTTATAAGAAGAATTTATGCGCGTAGTATTATAAATTTAGAAGTTTGTATGCAGAGTAGAATTATTTTTAGATAAATTGCATACTCCTTATAAAAATTCGATAATTGTGTTTAAAAACTAAGAATAGTACGTTGGAATAGGTGAAAGACACAAAAGTAAATATTTAAGATTTAAATAAATTGTTAACATCTTCAAGTAAATTTTAAAATCTTATAAATATTTTTTATTTGTTAGTTATGTTTCAAATTTATTTATAAATATCTCTATTTAAAAAGCAAAGTTCTCACTGACTGACTGACTCACTCTCTCATTACTAGTTAGCCTACTTTTCATCTAGATCAACTCTGAAAAATGGTACAAATGTCAATAACAACAAAAGTAGAAAAACGAAGCTAATCCCATTTCTATTAACCATTTTAGCAAGGGATCGAAAAGGTCTTGAAATGCGCCAAACGTGGTATATGCCATTGTCTCACTTCCAATGTAATCATAACTCTGAAATTTGGTACAAATTTCAAAGTATAGAAAAAGTTAGCTGTTCTGAACTTAATTAACTAATTTTAAACGATCGAAAAGGGGTCAAAGCGTTCCAAACAAGAAATATCCCAGTTTACTTTTTCCCAACAAGGAAACAACTTTAAAATTTTGTACCAAGGAGAAGCATAGAAAAAGTAAGCTATTTCGATTTTATAAATAAAATTTTAGGGATTGAAATGGGGTTAAAAACATCAGAAATGTTGAATGCATAAATTTCTTTGAATTATTGTAGTGCACATGGTAACAGTTCGAAGCGAAGCAAGGGGTATTAGGCTAGTTGTTTTATAAATACCCTTGGTATTTGCATCTAACAACAAATGAAAATAATTCCTTAATAATTGAGAAATTAGTTTATTTTGAATGCGCGTTACTAGATAAAATGCTTCAAAGTTAACAATTTTGAAAGCCCATGTCAAACGTACAAAAAACGTGCAAGATTCACATTTGACAAGTTGGTGTCTAATGTGATCGCTTCACATTTGAAATGAATAATATTTATACATCTTTTAAACGGCAAAATTATTTTCTAGTTTTAGTTTAATTGACTCTGTTTTTATTTCTTAATTATTGTAGATTCTATCAATCAAAGTTTAAAACTAGAAACAATTTCAGACACGAATTTCTTAAATACGTTGATGGCATCAATTAACACAAACTTTTACTTTGGATGCTCACTGTTTGGAATGTGTCCAGGAAAGTGTTTCATTGAAAATGCAGGGAATCTTAAGTATGAGCTCGGGATCAAGATAGAAGAAAATTAAGTGTGCTTACAAACTCCAAAAATAAATATGAGCTGCAGGGTTTAAATGTATCAAATAAGGTGCCCTCATAAATGTTGTCTGAATTGAAAATGAACCTTAATATAATACAAAGGTTAAAATATGGATTAAAGTAAATTAAACGACTTAATTATCAAAAAGTTGTATTAAATTTGTTATTTGCATGAAAAGGCAAATTGGAAGACTCGGTTATCCCTTTTCAACTAACACTTTTTAAATCAAGGACCTGTCGTATAACCGACACAATTTACAGTAAAATGATGGAAGATAACTTAGACAATAATGGGTGACTTATGATGAGTACTATTCTACGAGATTAGCTAGGTCTAGGTTGTTTTTAAATTTCGAATAATTGACAAAATTATTGTGACAAAATTTAAAAAAATTACATGTTTTGGTTACTAAATATTAACTTTGGGAGACTTGTATACTCCCTTGTTATTAGTAGCCTGAGCTCGAATCTTGTGATTTCTTATGTGCAAACTTGAAGTGATGTTGGTTGTCCTCAAGTAAAATTTGTTGCTTTTAAATTTTTTAATGGCAGAATGTGAAAACTAGAAATTGCTCTTATTGTTAGAATAAATAATTGTAATATTTACTTGCATGATCAAAGGTAAGAAAAAAATGAAGTTTCAGAATGTGAATCTATATATCTTTTTTTTGTAAATCGAATTGAAATTTCTGGTTGCCCAAAAGACAACTGAAATTTTTGTTGTAGTTTCCCTTTTAAAAGTCTGGTTGCCTCAGGCTACCAAAAAACTACAAATTTTAACACATGCATGTTGCATAAAAAAAAATCTAATATTTATATGGCAAATCACTGTTCATGTAGTATTTTTACCAAATACTAAGTCCATTTTGAAGTTCTGGTTACAAATGAAGTGTGTATAGAAACCCCTTTTCAGTGACTACAACCACAATCTAAATCTTTCACAGGTAAATAGATACGGTGCCTTGAATAAAAAATTGTCAGTTGTCTATTATCGGGATACTTGCTGTAGCCTCACACCTTGTATACTGAAAGTACTGAATTCAAATTTTAGTTAACATGTTGAGCGCCGCGTCAGCCATCGGTGGCTGACAGTGTAAAATATGATAGAGAACAAAAAAAATTACATTGTTTTAAACAATTACTGAAAATTTATTTCATTTTTATTTATTACAGGATAAGTATCATTAACACGTTGAGTACCACGTCAGCCATCGGTGGCTGACAGTACTCTGTTGTTTTTCCCACCCTTATAATTTGACATAGTGCCTTTCTTAGTACTTTTTAAAGTGCAGGAAATCTTATTTTTAGAAGTACTATTGATATTTCAATAGATAAAAATATTATTAAATATACTATGTTCAAAATGCTCTTGTGAAAAATTGCCTACATAAGAATTTGAAGTCCGTGGTCAGGCAACGCTGCCTAAACATGTGGAATGAATATCTATAAGCATTTCATTCTAAGCGTAAATATCTTCTACTGCGATAAGAAACAATGGCCCTAATATATTTTCTCAACTGTTTAGAGTAAATATTAATCTGTTAGCAGCGATGAGCTGGTATCGCGGTCTAGCAATGCGAAGCGCACTACTGCGTGACCGATCAAACGGTGTAGTGGTTAGTGTGCTAGCTTCTAGACCGCGAGGTTGCGGGTTCGAGTCCCATGTAAGGCATGGGTGTTTGTAAATGTATGTTGGCTTGTCAAATGACGAATGTTTCGGCGCATTATATCCCTCGTGTTGCTGACGGCGCCAGATAATCTGAAAACAACCAACCAACGCACTACTGCGTGTGGCCTGACGGGGATTTCCTTAAGAATTCGCTTGGCGCTCAACGCATTATGGCTTGGATGTTTGTCGTGGTTTGGAATTCACGTTAATCTGTATATCCCGGCCTGATATGCCGTTATTATTGTGCACAAATATAGGCTATTGAGCGTATATACATGCATATAAACCAAACAATCAACTACGTTATTCAACTTAACGCGACTAAGTCTTAAGGTAGAAGTATGATTGAGTGTATGTGAAAAGATAAAAGTAATCTATTGATATATTAGTGGTACTATTATATAGTCAGTGGAGGGTTGGAGAGAAAATTATAGTTCGAGAGATATTTCATAAATAATAAACTTTTCAGTTTAATTCGATACATTTCTAAGCCTTTAACCAGTTAACTGAGTTTGACGAGTATACTCGTCATGGAGAAATGCCAGGATATTTTGTCATGAGAAGTATACTAATCATACGAAAAAAGTAGTGATCATTGGCTATTTAAATTGTAATTATTATGAAAAACGAAACATATTCTCAAATTTCAAGATGTTTAGAATATTTTGAGGCCAGGCCGGAATAAAACAAAAAAATTATAAAATATGAAAAATTTGAGATAAGGGCATGCGTTCCCGCATGCACCGGCGGAAACAGCTTTGGTTTGGTTGTGGGTTTACTGGCGCAAGAGCAACATCTAGGCTATTCTGCGCCCCGGTTGAACAGCTTACCCCGCTTCGGTGAATACCACTCCACAACAGGAATTTAAAAGTTTAACTTTAGATATATTATTCTTGCGCTTTTCGTTGATTATTTAATATATGTTAAATAAATAAATATTAGTAATAAAATTAGCAATTTTATAAAATAAACCTATCTTTTTGATGCAATATTTTAACAGTGACACTTTCTCTGTGCTTGACGACTATACTCGTCATCGATCGATTTTCGTGACACGCAGAAATTCGCACTTTCAAAACGGAACGACACAGTTAACTGGTTAAATTACGTTTTCTCCAAATCATATTCACGTGAATGAAACCGTTTACCTATAAATCTTTAATGGTTTTATCTGCATTAAAAAAAATCTCTATTACGATAGTACAAGATAAATTATATGTATTTTTTCAGGTGAATCCTGGCAGTCTTGCGGAACAAGCTGGATTAATGAATGGGGATGCTCTACTCAAGATCCAAGGAGCAAGTACAGACAGCATGCGTCATAAGGAGGCACAGGACGCCATCATAAGGGCAGGGAACAACATAGAACTAGTAGTGCAGAGGTAAAAAACTGTTTGCTGTATGTTTATGTAGGTGCATTCTTGTATACAAGTACCCCCTACTAATCTAAACAACATTATGAATGTAAAACAACAAGAGGTGTAGAATAAATACGCATCTTAAAATATAGTGAAAAGAATATATACAAATAAGTATAATTACAAATAAATTATAAAAGTTCATTCATAATTTTTTAACTCTCAAGTGGTTGATCTTTTTTACTTTATGAAATAACTAGCAGTCATGTAACTGGTGTTAATTACGAAAAGTATACTGATAAAAATACTTTTTTGCGTATGACTGACATAATACAGTTAAGTATGACTGATATAATTCATCGAAATTTCAAATTGCAATAAAATGTATTTATTATTACTCAAATTTTATTTCCAAGTTATGTAGCATGTTATATGCTGCACTATGTACTAGAGGGTTAAATATTAAAATTTTTAGTTTTGATGATTTGTATAATAATTCAGAAAGTATCATACTATGTTTGGATGTGTCTTTTTTTATATGCAATTTTTATAAATATTAGCCATTACTTTCTTCGGGCACGCATATATCAATGTGATTTACGGATTTCTTCTAACTGCGTTCCAATTCTAAATGATTCAATAAAAGCGGATATAAATTTTGGTTTAGTCCTCATAGACCAAATATGACTACTTCCTTTCGGGTTTTTTTTTTTTTTTTTTTTTTTAAGATTGTGTTGTCACCTTAGTTCCCAGTTTTACACAAGTATAAATCTATAATAGAAATTGTAACTGTATACAACATTAGAACCGCATATCACATTGATATTGTCAAAGGATCATATTGAACATTAAAAAAAAAGTTCCTCATTCTGTGCAGTTAATTTTCAAAACTATATAATCTTGGAATTTTATTAATCTTTCTAAATTACTATGTTTTATAAAAATGTATTGTAACGAAAATGTATATAATTAAGACTATTTAAATTCATAGCTGCTCCAAATATAAAATATTTTATTTCAAAACAACAGGCATATTTAATTGCAATTTAAATATTAACCCTTGGTTAGTCACGCGGTTGACAAATGTCCCCCACAATCAATTTCTCAACAGATGGCAGCCCGTGATCAAACCTTTCTTACAATTTTTATCAAGTTATTTTTTAAATGTGTTTTAATTCTTACTTTATTCTCTTCAATAATGCTGTGTTTTTAATTAAAATATCCACATACTTTGATATTTGGTTACGAATATAATGGTATGTACGAAAATTGGAATTTGGGGGACAATTGTCCCCCATGTGACTAACCGCGAGGCAAAAGGTCGCCCACCTAACCAAGGATTAAAAAAATACTGAATTACTAAATACGAAAACAATTTCAAAAGACAAAGTACAGTTTTCACACTATATGCAAAAAAGAACAAAATCTAAATGAACCAGCGCCGACCAAACGGTATAGTGGTTAGCGTGCTAGCCTCTAGACCACGAGGTTGCGGGTTCGAGTCCCGTATTAGGCATGGGTGTTTGTAAATGTATGTTGGCTTGTCTAATGACGAATGTTTCGGTGCATTATAGCCCTCGTGTTTCTGACGGCGCCAGATAATCTGAAAACAACCAAACTAAATGAACCAGCTGTATAAACACAAAGAAAACTACTAGAAATTCTTGAAAATAGTAAAATAGATATAAAAAAAAAATATTATTATATATTATGGAAATATTTTATTACAGGGGCGGAGTGCGAGTATGGAAACCGACCGTGACACCCATCGGTGATCTGCCATCTGTAAGCACGCCCCCAGCATCAGGACTTTTCACCAAGACATCCTTGGCAGCTAAGAAACAGGTTTGCACTTTTCCCCCCAACCCTCTGTATCAAATGAATCAGATGTCAATATTTGCTCTTCACGCGTCCGACGAAACAGCTGAGTCAATACATCTACCCCTACGTACATGTTAATAACCGACTGAGTCTCAGCTGTTGGCGATGTTAATGCAACTGTCATGACCTGCAGGAATAAGAGACACATTTATTATACAATTGATTTGTTAAGTTATACTTCAAAGAAGTGTTTAAATGGTATGAAGAGTTGCTGGTGTTATAGTTTAGGCGTTAATAAGATAATGTTCTGATAGTTTGTATTTTTTTGGAACTTGATATGTTATGTTTCAAGTTATTTTAAAAGAAAACAACTAAAAAAAATCATAAGCAAAACCTCTTTTTTTTTTTTTTTTTTTTTTTTTTTGTAGTGAGATTGATTTTTGTTTTGTTTGTAGAGGACGGAGTTCAGAACAAAATATAAGGAGAAGTCTTAAAAATATTTCTGATTCTGTTGAGAAATGCAGATTTGAGTGACTCAATACAAATGTGAAACGCTCAAACCGTTATTCGTTTGATAAGATAACAGCACATGCTATATTTGTTTAATTGATTGGATAAGTTATTTTAGAAACACGTATTTGAACTGAAGACGTATTGTTACTGTAACAGTTCTTTAAATGATGTATTTCTCTAATATTTGTTCTAAAATGAAATATTATGGTTTTGTTTTTTAAATGTATATAAATTTCTTTCTGGTGCAAATATATCAATGTTCTGACAATTTATTCACTTCGATTTTTTTTTTTAATAAGACTTAAAAAAAAAAAATTGTCTTTAACATTTCGAGGCAATTTTAAAAAATATGGAGAAGTTAAGAAATTTGATTTGATTACGTCATAGTATCAGATTTCTTTGTCCGACTTTTTTCAAGAAGTAATGTTAGAAAATTATGTGTCAAAATTATGATTTTAAGTAAATATTTTGTACTGATTCTATATTATATTCACAGAAGGAAAATTTTTAAGTTAATTTGTTAAAATCTTGCTCATATTTACACAGCACCTTATAAAAATTTAATTCCTAGAATCAGAATATTTCCAGGGTCAACTTTTGTTTCTAATAATTGATACTAGATGGCAGCACAACATTTGTATTGTAAATCTTTTGACATTGTTCCGTTTGAATATGAGTCGTTGAAAAACACAGAATATTATTTTTAATATCGTGAGTGGAATCAATTGAGTACCAGGTTGTCAATGAAATATTTTCTTGCGAATTACTTTCATTTAATGAAATGTCTTAGATTTACTGACATACATTTATCATGTGTATCCCTCTCAGTGCCAAAATTACGATTTTTTTTTATCATTAGTCAGTTTAAATTAAGTTTAGTTTACCAGAGGTCATTTATCATAGAAACCAAAAGCAATAATAATTTATCAATATAGCTTTCAAATAATATTTTCAACTTAAAAAAATTAGATGGTCTTATGAGCTTGGATGCTTCCATTTTGTCATAGAGTTTCCAAAACGGTTAACGGTTTCCAATAATATGTTAACTTCTTGCCCTTGGGGCAGCTGGCTTAATAGCTTCAGTAACAATTTCCATAATAAGTTTTTTACGTATTTTAAGTTTTCTTAAAACAATATCCAAAACAACATAGTTTTCAGAACTTTCAAAATTGTTGCATTCAGAATTTTGTTAGTGCACTTTGTGGCATTCGGTTTTTCTACAATGTGCCATAAAGATACTTCACAATTTTAACAAATGGTGTAAGTACACCGTAACATCAGTCTGAACACATATTTTATCCCTTCCCTCCCTAATACAACTACACCATATAATCATATTTTCTTTCACATTGCAGGAGTCTATTCCCATCGGCAGCGGTCACAACGTTGCCCCTCGCCCTTTTGCCCCAATTGGCGGGGGCAAGGCACTGGTCAATAACCAGTACAACACTCCTGCTCCCCTCTACTCCATGAACAACATTGCAGACACACTCACTGCACATACAGAGGTGCTTTCTTCCGGGGCAATGGGGTAAGGTGAACTTGTATGAAATCCGATGCTGCCAGTTTCCCATATATTTTCTGTACAAATTTAACGAGATTTTATCCAGCTACCTTTTCTAGTGATTAAAGAATCATTGTATGGTAATAAACTTAAGAACACATGCTTGTAAATAATAGTTTCTATTTTAAATGTAATATAAAAAAAAAAAAAAAAATTAATTAAAAATTTCATGCAAATTCATGGTTGAATGTGAATAACGTATAACGTGTTACATAACATGCTGCATGACGTTAACGTATATAGAAAAAGAGATGGGGAAAAAAAATATCACAAAAATATCAAAAAACTTTTATGTGAAATATTTAATTACGATATTTGCATGCAATAATCAAAGGAAATTACAAATGAAATTTAAAAAAATATATTTATATAATTGCAAATGAAATTAAAAAAAAAAAAAATATTTATATAATTGCAAATGAAATTTAAAAAAAATATTGATATAACTGTAAATGTAAAGGGAAACATTATTATTTGTAGATGTTTGTAGAGAATTTTTTTAATATTTAATTGTTTAATAGCAGGTATGGGAATGGGACAAATTCTCAGGATACATTAATTTTACGGAAGTTAGACTTTCAGAAATATGCAATAATTAAGATATTCTATGGGCTGTTATAAATATACAGGGTATCTACTAAATATTTACAGCATGGAAAATTCGTTTGTAAAACTGAAAGGATAATTAAAAGCAATTTTATTTCGCCACTGTAATGTTAACACTATCTAAATAAATAATTAAAGCAACAATTTAATTAATTTTTTCAAATGGTTTAGCAAATAAAGGTCTTTTTTAGTATGCTTCTTAATTAGGTTACTCATCTCAGCATTGGATTCCATTTTCCTGCACTTACATGTTTGTCGATTCACTATGTGCTTTCCTTTGAAAATTGTTACTGTTAATCTTTCAATTCACTTAATTATTGTTTAGTTTACTTTGAACTAATTGAGATCTTTTAATTTTGTTGGAAGGTCTTTGTGAAATTAACAAGTTAACCCTAGTCCTGCTCCAAAATTAACAAAACTAAAGAGAGTACCTTCTTAAAAACCCACCTAACGAAAGTACCTTCTGTTTTCACTTGATGAAGGATAACTTACCCGCATTATAAGATGAAATCTCGTTTCTAATGCATTCTCTGAAGCGGGGAAATATTGCTGTATTCCACCTGTTTTCGATGTCTTTACGTTGTATTTTAACCCACTGAAGGCGACTTTGAAATGGATAAATAGTCAGTGTTTTTAACTTTTACCTTGTTTATTTAGATCATTAAGGTATATTTTGAATTTTTCAGATTTTTTTGGAAAATAATTTTTATGATTTTAATAAAGTACTAAGTGGAATCAAAATCGCAATTTATTAGCAAAGAAAAAAAAACCCAAAAATGTCGCTTGACAAGTTTTCTTGCCATCCGTCGTTAAGGTATACAAATACATTAGGAATTGCAAAATTTGACTCAAATCTGCGTTTTTTTTGTTGTTTTTTTCAAAATATTTCCGAATTCATTACCTTTAATGCCGACCAAACGGTATGGTGGTTAGCGTGCTAACTTCTAGACCGCGAGGTTGCGGGTTCGAGTCCCGTGTTAGGCATGGGTGTTTGTAAATGTATGTTGGTTTGTCTAATGACGAAAGTTTCGGCGCATTATAGCCCTCGTGATGCTGACGGCGCCAGATAATCTGAATACAACCAATCATTACCTTTAAAATAATACCATTTTCTTTCTGAGACTCATTTTATTTTTAAATTACAGTGGGCTTTGTGAACCTGTTTTGTATAACATTCATTAGTGCAGTAAACTTTAAATGCGTTTTCTGAAGAATGAAATTTTGGTGTTATATGACTTTACTCCAACGGTCATAACTTCATAATAAATTGTCCGATTTACAAAATTCTAATTTTATTCTGAAGATACAAGTTGTGAATGTGTTTCCTATGTAGAATCTAACATATATTGTTATAAACACATTTTTTTATGAATGTTTTAATCTTAATTTTTTGTTAAAAACTATGTTTTTTTTTAAACTTTTTATTTAAAAATTTATAATTAATTAAATATTGCAGCCAAATTCAAAATTCTCCATAGAAACATGCGTCAATATAATATATTTTATTTGTAATAATAATCATACCTCTAAGTTAATTACAAGTTTATTTATGTATGTTCTAATAATGTCCTAATTAGTCACTTTAATTGGAATTAGCTGATTAAAAAATTGACGGGAAAAAAAAGTTTATATATATATAAATGCATCATTTTTGATTCTGATATACTGCCAAAAAGTTTGGAATTATTACTTAAAAATTAAAAAAAATAATTTCAATTGTATATGTATACCTTGCGTTAATTTAGAATGTCTTCATCAAGGAGTCTAATTATTAACGCCATATATATTAGAATCGATTTCTACTTGACAAATCCAAGCTGAAATTTGCTCATCTAAAACTCATTGAAACGTGCTTTAATATGTTGGTACCTGATTGCACATAATAAAATCATCAACGAGAATAGTTTCTTTACAGGATCAACTTCATGAAGGAGCCTCAGCCAGTGAATAAGGACTCCGCAGTGTATCGAATGATCATGGAGGAAAAAGAAGGCGGTGGTTCAAGCACACTCAATCATGTGGATCAACAACCACCCTACAGAAAAGGTAACAAGGCTATCTTTATGGATTTTTAATGCCATCGGTCTTGATACAAAGAAGGGTAAGCAATAAGTGACGTCAGCTTCACTTGCACCTCTTTGCGTTGAGAGAGACGTTATAATCTTGTTATTTAATTATTACTATGCTTAGTTGACTAAGGTACAATTAAGCATCAATATTTTTTAATCAAACTATTCAAACAAGGTATGTCTGTTGTAATGTGATTCATCCTGCCTTGATCAATTTTAAAGCTGTGTCCTTAATGTATCAGTGACTGATTCGTTGATAGGGGACTAATTACTAGGTGAAAGATTTCAGAGCCTGCCTTTGCTGGAACGACAGTGTATAGTATAAAGGTGGCTACTGCCCGTTGATCACCCGTACTATCCTCCCGTTTGCATGGCGTGAATTTGGAGAGTGAGGGGATAGCTCCGAGGTTGACTTCTTCATTGCTTAACATTATTGTGTGTTTGGTGTTTGGCTCTAATAAACAGTATATTGATAGATGTAGCACAGCCGCAAGTGAATATGTAATATACAACCTATAAAAACAGACTTTTAAAAAAAAAAATTCTTTCTATGCATTGTCAATTTTCATATTCATTAACACAGGGCCGATATCAAAAATATTTCTATTAGCAAAATGTGCGGTAAACTACGCTTCAAAATTTATTTATTTATACTTGCGCCGTTAAACTCTTACCAACCAACCAACCAAAATTTATTTATTAAAAATAAACAGGAATTTATGCTCTCGCATCCAAATATCATTTATTTATTCTGATAAAGTAATTTTATTATTTATTAATTAAAAAAAAAAAAAAATTGTCAACAGTAAAGAGTTTCAACAATGGTCAGTTCAATGATATTTTAAAGCTATTGGATGACGGCAAGTTGGTTTATTAGTATTCCGCAAAAGCGACTTTTTACTGACAGTAACAGCGCCAAAATTTGATAGAATGCATTGTAATCGATATCGAACCTGTCTGTCAAATTTCAGCCCTATTGGATGATTGCAAAGGGGTTAATTAGGCCTCCGCAGATTCCGCCCTCATTGACAAAAGTACATACACACAAAACCGAAGTTAATATAAAGGATTTAAAAATAGTCATGTTTTAAATATAATAATAAAAAATTCTTGATGAATTTTGTTTAATATTGGTTGTTACTTATGGTTTTTTTTTTTTTTTTTAAATTCTTTTAGATTCTCCTATGAGTCAATCTCAATCAGTGACTTCTCATGTGGCCGCTCCCATCACGAAGCCACCTTCGCAGAATGCGGATAAACCAGGAGCTCCCAACGCATGTCCAGAATGCGGAAAAGCTATTATGTAAGTGTGAAAAAAAATATTGTACGAGAGAATAAAAAAACATTCATGGCAAATTTACAGTCCTGAACAACCAAAATCGTAACATCTGATGAGAAACCTCTAAACTATTTCTTGTAATACAATTATCCGGCAATTGGTAGATTCACTATAAATTCATAAAATTACGAAATACATTCTTTCGATTCATACTAAATTTCCGAAAGGGTCACACTGCCGACCAAACGGTATAGTGGTTAGCGTGCTAGCTTCTAGACCGCGAGGTTGCGGGTTCCGAGTCCCTTGTTAGGCATGGGTGTCTGTAAATGTATGTTGGCTTGTCTAATGACGAATGTTTCGGCGCATTATAGCCCTCGTGTTGCTGACTGCTCCAGATAATCTGAATACAACCAACCGAAAGGGTCACTAAAGCCATTGATGCTAAATGTTGAAAATTGTATATATAAGTCGAACATTGAAAAACAATTAAACAACTAAATAAATTTAAATGTAGAAAGTATACCCAGTGAATTGAAAACAAGAGGCACCTGGTGCGGTCATTGTAAATTCTACTTTAATGACAAGCAGACACCACAGCGATTGCGACGGATGATCACATGTCAGATTCCCTTGTTTTCTTTCATTCCAGAGCAAACGCTTGATAGTTAACTTTGAATGAACTGTGGGAATGCCTTTAATCTTTTGAAATTCTGAAAAAATTTGAAATGAAATTTGTTGTTCTATAATTTTATATAGCGCCTTTCTTGGTCCATTTTAAAGTGCAGGAAGTCTTAGTTTTTGAAGTACTATTGATATTTCAATAGATAAAAATATTATTAAATATACTATGTTCAAAATGCCCTTGTGAAAAATTGTCTACCTAAGAATTTTAAGTCCGAGGTCTGACAACGCTTCGAAAACGTGTGAATGAATATCTATAAGCATTTCATTCTAAACGTAAATATCTTCTACTGAGATAAGAAACAATGGCCTTAATATATTTACACAGCTGTATCGAGTAAATTTCAATCTGTTAGCAATGCGCTTCGCATTGCTATACCGCAATACCAGCTCTTTTCTAAGAAACACGCGTGCCGACCAAACGGTATAGTGGTTAGCGTGCTAGCTTCTAGACCGCGAGGTTGCGGGTTCAAGTCCCGTGTATGGGTGTTTGTAAATGTATGTTGGCTTGTCTAATGACGAAAGTTTCGGCGCATTATAGCCCTCGTGTTGCTGACGGCGCCAGATAATCTGAATACAACCAACCAACTAAGAAGCACGCGTGGCCTGAAAGGGAATTCTTTAAGAATTCGCGTGGTGCTCAACGTGTTCAAGACGTAATCAGCAATAAAACAAAAGTTTCTGATTTGGACTTATGCTTTTTTGGCTCTGTTTTGAGGTTCACTAACCGACACTTAATTGCAATTTCCAAAACCTCCTTACAACTTTCCTTATAATTGCTAATGTTATAAGGAAACCATTAAAACTAAACAACCAGTTGTTTATTAATGAATATTAATCTTTTCAGTGGTGTTTTTGTAAGGATAAAGGATAAATCTATGCATCCAGAATGCTTCAGGTGCAGTACCTGTGGAACATCATTAAAAAATATTGGTAAATATGTGTTAACAAAATTTGAATTTTATTCAGTGCATTTAAAAGACTTAGTAGCAAGAAACGTATTGAATTAACTTTTTACTTTGTTAGGTTATTTTAATGTGAATGATAAGTTGTACTGCGAATCCCACGCCAAGTTAGCAGCCAAAATAGCCGCAGCGACGCCAACCTTTGAGCCTCTCATCATTAGTCAGTGAGTATATGAAATTAAAAATTTATTAACTAAAAATTTTATTGAGTAATAGTCATAATTTATGGGTGGGTGTCTATAGTGTTAAAAAAAATACGTTAAGTTCAACCGGAAGTGCTTAGAAGTTTGATGGAAAGAAGTAGGTGTTTTCGGTAGGTGTTTAAAATAATCAAGTGCTAATTTTGTCAAATTTTTCAAAATTGTATCTGTACCATTTTGAATGCAGCTCAACTCCATTGGGATGCCGTTGACCAACTTATTTGCCTTACCAGTTATTAAGCTTGGAGTCCATTATCGCTAAACAGAGCAGAGGGGACTAGAGCCAATTACAAGGCTGCCAACATGTACTGTAGCACGAGCCTCGTGCTACAATGGACGTTGACAGCCTTGTATTGGCTCTAATCTAATCCACTCCGCTCTGCTCTGCTCAGCTATAGTGGACGCAAAGCTTAAATGTGTTAAAATGCGACTGAGAAATGATGCTTTTTTTATAAATTATTTTCTAATATCCATTCCATGTTATATTTTTACTATTTGAAATAAAATATTTTTACTATTTAAAATAAAAAAAATTAAAAAAAAAAAAAAAAAAATTAAGAAAACCCATTCAATTGTTTTAACCATGTTAATCAATGTTGTGGGTTATGTTTCAAAAAATTAATAGCTGAAGGGGACTTGGCAGTCACCGACACATGCTAAAAGCCGAATTTACATCTAACTTCATTGTCCTATAAATTATTTGTTTCTTAACGTATTTACAAACTTTTTTCACAGAATTTGTAGTTTGATATTTCTAAATATAGTAACAAGGTAAAAATAATTTTTAGAAAAATAATATTTTTAGCTTATACGAGTTTTTTTGCAATTAAGTAACTGCCGACCAAACGGCATAGTGGTTAGTATACTAGCTTCTAAATCGCGAGGTTGCGGGTTCGAGTCCCGTGTAAGGCATGGGTATTTGTAAATGTATGTTGGCTTGTCAAATGACGAATGTTTCTGCGCATTATAGCCCTCGTGTTGCTGACAGCGCCAGATAATCAGAAAACAACCACAACAAAGATTTTCAACACCTAGGTACACTTTTAAAAAAATCTATTCAATATTTGAATCCAATTTTTAACTAGAATATTATATAAATATGAGCTCTATATTGATGACCTAAAATTTTTATTTTAAATATGTGTATATTTTTTAATGTAAGTTTTATGGAAAAAAAAATTCTTCTAGTTCATATAGAACATATAATTTTTTTCACAAGTATTAAAAGCAATATTGTGTAAAAAAACAGGTTATCATCGTTAATCGAAATGTTAACTTAACATAAGTAATTTTTTAAAAAGTATTTATGAGCCATTTTGTCTAGAAAGTGTACCACGGTGTTAAAAGTCACTGTTTTGAGATAATTTAAAAAAATGCTTTTAAACTAAAAGTATTAATTTTTTAAATAATTTTTGCACAACTACTAAATTTATAGGACATTGAAGTTGGATGAAATTCAAATTTTAAATTTTGCCGGTGGTGACTGTCAAATCCCCTGAAGTATGTAAGTGGTAAACATCAACTAGATTGAATCTAAAATCTTTCGTATATTGCTTAATATCCTTATTTACTTGATACTTTCTTTTAAGGTCCTTTCTTCCTTTCAACTGTTGTCTCCTATTTTTCTTTTTAGGCCATCTGACGTCCCCCCACCTCCGATTTCGAACCCAAAGAGCCCAACTCCCCAGACTCCCCTCACAGCACCCCTCTCACCCTCCGCTTATAGAAGTGTCTCTCCGGTCCCATTTCACGTAAGTTAAAGAGTATGTGGTGTTCTCATGTACAAATGACAGATACAACACCTAGACATTTGTGATCACTTTTGTCTAGTGTTTAGCACGCCTGTCCACTGATCTAGGAGTCCTGGTTCGACTCCCCTCAAGCGCACATCACTACATTGGTGACTACCGAACAACTGAATCATGCTGCCATCTATCGGCGCATTCTAAAAAATACTGCACGACCTCCACGCTACCAACTCAGCAAGCAACCTATGGCGATTCACTGCCACACGCAATGTACTCAACTCACACGCAAGAAACTGAATCATTCGTCCCTTCGCGATTTCACTAGGAAGGGGCTATGTAATGGTCTCGTGTACAAATGACACATACACCACCTGTACATTTGTGGTCACTTTTGTCTAGTGGTTAGCAAGTCTGTCCACTGATCTAGAAGTCCTTGGTTTGACTCCCGTTATCACACATCGAAAGAGTACAAGTCAAGTTTTAAGTAGAAAATTATCAACAAATAGTGTATTTATAATTTAGAAGAATTGTGATTTTCTCAGGAGAAATTACAGGAAACAATGCTAGAGCAATATCTAATATAATGACTATCCGGAGAATAGCTTCCAACAGATAGTTTGGATGCTGGCGATTGCTCTAGAAACAAGACTCGTCAATTTAGGATAGAGGTGGTGCCTTTCAGGAAATTGGTGTCCAAAAATGTTATAATACGACAAAAGTAGATTTCTTTCACCTGAAATCACTCGTGGAAAACGAGACTTATTTCCAACTGCAAAAGACAACTCAGGAGAAAGTGTCGGGAACTATCCTTGCGATAGACAGTAGATGGCATCGTTTTTGAGAAACAATCATAGTATTTCAATCATTTTGAAACTTATGATGTCTTGCGACATGTTCATTCTTGTTAGTCCAGATAGTTGTGAATCAATTGGTCACACAAAAATTAAAGGTTTTATATAAATTTTGTAGAAGGCATATTATTCTTTTTCAAACACTGACTTATTTCCCACAATGACGGAATTCTTTGTTTTTGATTTACAGTATACTGTTTCAAAAACAATTTATGTTATGTTGCTGATTTTTATATAACAGTATCGCGTAATTATTTAAACAATATTAGATCATTGAAACTGTAAGAATCTCTTTCGCTTCTTCATAATTAATGATATTAAAACAATTTGAAATAATCATAAGATATTTTAATAAGGACATTTCCGTTTAGTAATGAAAAAGTAGACCCCTGAAAAAGATTTATCCTGGACTGGTGCTTCTGCCCTTATGGAAATTAATTTATGATGTATGGTAGCATTCAAATGCTCAATACTAATTATTATAAGTTTTTTTGTTTTTTTTTTCTAAATTTCAAATACGTTTTGCAAACTTCATTGAGAAATAGTTAAATATTGTGTTCCCATTACAATAGACGGTATTTGATGGTTTCCTTTTAAAATAATCACCGGTAAACTAAACAATAAGAAGCCTACATTGTAAGGGTTAAATTTAAATATTTGTACCTTCACTTACCACTTTTAAGTTACTTTCGGACTAAGGTTTCTCTTGCTTCTGATGCTTGCATCACGGTACTTTGCGTGTTTCAGAAATCGTCTGATATGCATCACGTAGATGCGCCCCAGAGCCCTCAGACGATCCAGTCACCGCCTGTCTTCAAACCGAATGCTCCCTTCACTTCGCCGGCACCCCCGCCACCCTCGTTCAAAGCCGTAAGTAATGTGGTTTACTCACTCAAATTTAGTCTTCCAAAATACCTTCTTTAAAATACTTAAATTTATGCTCCGAAAGAAAAAAAAATCTTTGAGAGACATAAATTTAGACTACGAAAATTGCTCTTCTGTAAAAGACAAAATTTATAGACTTTCTAAAAGACAAATTTAGATTCTGGAGAATCTTCTTCTCTAAATTAACAGAAATTAAACTGAGTGTATTTGAATATAAGTGTTCATTTGAAGAGTGTTTGTTCTTCCTATAAATTATGATATCAGTTTTAGGATCTTTCCCTATAGTATTTTTAGATTAGTCACTCAAAATATTATTATCGCGATTGGTTCCTAACTTTAAACATTTCTTTCCATCAGAAAGATTTTGATAATTTATCAAGTACATTATAGCAAACTTTATTTTATATAAGAAATTACTAATTAGTCCAATGCAAGAAAATTTTATTAAATACAAATATGAGTTTGAGTACCAATGGACTTCAATCATCTGTAAATGGTTATCCTTTATTGTGAAAACTACTTGATGTATGCTTATATACTTATGTTAGTTAGATAAATAATACCAAATAAAAACTTGCAATCAATATTTTTTTCATAAATATTTCTTCTTTCAAAGTTTGAAACTAGCTTTAAACTTTTAGCATCAAGGCAAAAAATACTTCAATATTTTTCAAATTTAAATTATGAAGTTGAATTTATTTTTGATTGTATCCATATTGCATAATTTTCTGATAATCAACCGGTTTTTTTTATTAAATATAAAACTTTAGATGCGACACAAATAAAATTACGAGACAAGAATTAATGTTATTGGATTAATTTCTGGTTCAGGAATTTTAGTTAAATGTTCTTTTTTGAAAGGTATTATTTGTATTTTAAATAAAAAAAATTGAAATGAAATATAACTAAACTACACTGCAAAAATAAAAACGTTAGTTTATTATATTGAAACGAACTTTTGAATGACATTCCCTCATGTATAAATTTCTAAATTAAATTTATCTGCAGTATTCTTTTTGTCAAAATTAAATTAAAAGTATGTGATTAAGAATTTCTAATAGGGAAAAGGTTTTCTCTTGCCATTAAGAAAAAGCCAGTAAATTTTTAAAGTACATTTAAAATTAACCTTAGCATTATAAAGAATGATGTCTTTGGTTCGTTAAAAAACAAAGATATGTTTTAAGTTATATATAATTTCAGCCTGGAGCTCCATTAAATCAAGCTCCTGCCCCTTTGACAAATGTATCAACTACCACAACAACTGGCCCAGGTAAGATATTTCGAGATATGGCTTTTTAATAAACTCAAAATGAATGTATTTTAATGTTTTTTTCAGTACTTTTTCATAAGATTGTATTTTAAGCACGAGTTTTGTCTAACGTCAAGGCCTTGATGCTGTGAACTGATGGTTTGTGCTGTTTGCTTATATTTTTTTCTATCCTTATTCTTTTCTCCCTCTTTTTCACTTTCTTTACTTTTTTGCTTTTCTTCCCATTTAATATTCTATTTTAATTCTTTCTTTTCCGTAAGTTTGAAGTGAGTGCAGTTTGAAAGCTTTATTGCATAAAATACTTTTGCTTACTTGATTAAAAAATATATATATACATGTCGACTTCTTCAGCTTCGACTAAAATCTTCAGCAAAAAAGCTGAAGATTTTTTGAAGAAGAAATGTGTGTCGTGTGAATTATTTCGTATTATCCCATGCGTACACATTGTGTCAAGATAATCCACCTGCAAAAAACTAGTCCCCGAATATCCGATTTCTAAAACATTATCTGTATTTGTAGCCAATATGCGAATTTATCATACTTACTATTAAATCACTCCTCGAGTCGAAGCTAAAAGCTCTTACAGTTAAAATTTATGTAATACCACTAATCTTATCAAAGTCTTCAAATTTATATTTTATGTGTCATTATATAGTTTAGGATTAACGAATTACCAAATGACTTTTATAGTTTAGGATTAACGAATTGCCAAATAGTTTAGGGTTAACGAATTACCAAATGACTTTTATAGTTTAAAAGTTAACGAATCGCCAAATGACTTCTATAGCTAAGGGTTAACGAATTGACAAATGACTTCTATAGTTTAGGGTTAACGAATTGTCAAATGACATCCGGGCGCCATTCTGGTGGTAACATCCAGTTGAATTTTTCGCTATAGTAACTCATCTCGATGAGAACTTTCATTTGTGTTTCATCACACGTGTCTGTAGTTTTGTCTGGTAATGTTGACCTCAGACTGACAGAACCTTTGTATTTGCTTCTCCCAGCTTTCAGCCTTTTTTCGTGATATGGAACTGAGCACAATTACGTCATCGCAAAAAAAAAACCATAATATTTTTCAACAAATGCCGTTGTGAACAAAGGGAAGAAAGCAATTAAATCAGCTTTAAGGGAACCGAGAGAAACTACGGAAACTTGAAAACGTTCCAAATCCTGTAATTTTATTTTTCAAACATGTCTAAAGAATCACAAGAAAATTCAATTTCGCCAAAATATGACAATATGTGAACCTTCACAAATTGTTATATGGCATTTCACATAAAAATCCTTCAGAACTGATTTTTAATTTTATTCTTATGTTCATAGAGATTTCAACAAAATAATTTTACTTTCGGAAAAAAAAAATTGCAGCCGAACTCGTTTTTAAATTAGGTAGCCATTCTAAAACTCAAAATCCGCCGTTTTACTATTAAAAAAAAAAAAAAAAAAAAAAAAAAAAAAAAAAAAAAATATTCAATTTATAAATATTCATATTTTTACTTTCAATTACCCATATGATTACATTGGGTAATGAAAGCATTATTTTTGGTCCACATTTTGGAACATCTTGACTTCGAAAAAGTGGTCTAGAAAAAAAATGTTTGTCTGTGTGTACGTAGTCAGCATAATTCCCGAACAAATTGAGCCGACCAAACGGTATAGTGGTTAGCGTGCTAGCTTCTAGACCGCGAGGTTTCGGGTTCGAGTCCCGTGTTAGGCATGGGTGTTTGTAAATGTATGTTGGCTTGTCTAATGACGAATTTTTCGGCGCATTATAGCCCTCGTGTTGCTGACGGCGCCAGATAATCTGAAAACAACCAACCAACCCGAACAAATTGACCTATGATGTTCAAATTTGGAGTATAGGTTAATGGTAGTCATGTAACCTTTTATTAAGGTTTTTGTCAAAATTGCTAATTCATTGAAGTAATTGCTAAAAAACAGCTCTAACGATTTTGATCAAAATCGCCGTGGTAATGCTTCTTAAGGTATTCTGAATATCCTCACCTCCGAAATTCCCTTAAAAATGCCATAAAGGCTTAAGAAGTTGAAAAACGAATGTCTTCAACATAGAGTTTTTTTCCCTTGAGTATCGCCCATCAACAACCGTTTTTCACCTCTTCTCTCCTTTACTTACAAGAAAGAATAATGTAAGAATTTTCGAGACTTATATCTCACACATCACCATTTTGGCGTTTTTTTTTAAAGGTTCATATATAAATGATCGCCGAAAATAAATCGCCAAACCATCCATTTTTTTCTAAAAGAATTATGAAAATACAAAAACAGTAAATAACACCAATCCACCCTAGCATAATAATGTAATTGAAAGTTGTGCGATATTCCACACCCCTAGTTGCATTACAAACACAGTAAACATATTTTGCATTTCCTATACATTGATTTGGGTGTTTTATCCTTACACAACCTTCAAGATCGAAAAAGTTAGAAACATGCAATAGAGATTTTTTAAGAAGGATTTAAAAAAAAAAAAATATTTGACCTAATATCTAGGATGGAAATGCATGAATAAAATGCACAGCTTTACTTAACGAAAACGCATGCATTTAAAAGTTAATATCTTTAAAAAAAGTTTTATTCTTAAGACTTAAAATATGCATGTTTTTTCATATTATTTGCATGAAATTATTTCATTATGTCAAAATTTTGGAAATTCAAGGTAAGGATGGTTAGGTAATGCTAAAAAAGTTTTAATTTTCTATAATAATGTATGAAATTTTATATTATAGGCGTAAAACACGACAAAGTAACTCAATTTATACTTGCAATGTATTTAAAAAAAAATCTAAATAGCAGCATCAATATTTTCAACATCATTTGAAAATAATTTGAAATTTAAATAGTTTAAAGAAAATGCGAAAATTAAAATCGAAAAACAAGGTTATTTATTTTGAATTTGTCATTTATTTTTTTATCATTTACTTTTTAATTAAACCACTTTTGTCGATATTATTTGAACTTTATTTCCCTTTTGGGTATTGAAGAATTATAATAAAGTCTAAGATACAAATCATCTTGTTGTCGTATACTTTAGATAAAAATTTAAATTCTAGTACTCTTGTGAAATTACCATCAGAAAAAAACTAAACTTTCCAAAGAAACCATTTACATCATTTAAAAATATCTAATTGATTATTCAAAAGCAATGTGTTAATCATACATAGCAATGACCAACTTCCAAAGTGCTTTCCACCCAAATTTACCAATGTATATTTCAATAATTTACCACCCAAAATGCACGATACCTTTTCCAACACCTTTCTAAAAAGCATCATTAAAGTACATAGCACTATATTAAAGGGTAATCACACAGATTCGATACAGCGCGCATTGCAAAACTACTCTGTCAAATAGAATCAGTATATTTATAAAAACGCTCATAAAACAAAGGGGGGAAAAACGCTACGTGTGTATCAGTTATAAATTCAATGAAAATATTCTCTAAAATAGAAAAAAAAAAAAAATAATAATGCTTCAAATATTATTTCTTTCGAGCTTACAAATCTGTGCCTCACTACAAACTTCCATTATTCTTTCATGACTCTCCTATTCTTTCTTTTCTCTCTACTCTTTCTCACAGGTCATAAATTCGTGTGGCCACCCCAGAAGACCGCCCCGGCTTCCGAACCCGCCCTAACATCCAATATCCCTCCTACTCTACCCTCTTACAGGCCTCCTCCAGGCACCCAGCACTCTACCCCAATCTCCAAATTCTCATCTCCAATGTCCCCTACCCCTCAGATCTCCAGTCCAACTCCCCAACCCTCCTTTGCTGCCCCGAAACTGCAGACCCAGTTCTCGACTCCTAAGCCGGTCAGTCCAACCCCGAAATCCTCCTTCATGGGTGGTTCTAATAAAGTGCCACCTGTCACCAGTCCCAAACCCCGCAATCCGGTGGTTCAGAGCAACAAGGCCCAGACATGGAATGTGAACAGTTCCTTGACTACCACCACCTCCTCGATTTCTTCAGATGTGCAGTCGGGAGTGGCCATGAATGCTGGTACGGGTTCCAGGCCAGCTCCGAAACGTGGAAGGGGACAGATGAAGCAGCAGGTTGCCACTGGGGCAAGGATACCAATCTGCAACATATGTGGAACGCCTATAAGGTATGTCAATAACATATTTTGAAATGATCGGATTTAGCAAAGCAATTAATTATAAGAGCAATTCTATTTCTATGAAGTTAACCTACTTTTTGCATAAAGCCGACCAATTTGGTGTGAGCTTAAAAGGGAGACTTGTAACTAGAGCATTGTATCACACAGCAGATAAAAAATATATAAAGTTTATGAAATTTACATCGGACAGATTATACATTTCACGGACAGTATATTAGCGATAAAATGCTCGAAATCGAGTTTTTGGTGTAGTTGGATTGAGCTTGTCAATGTCTAATTATAAGTTTTGATTTGATACCAATAAGTTATTGGATGAGTTATTGACCGAAGAGTTAAGGCTACTCTCAGTAGAAATGCCACCTCTGAAAACTCTGCCTACGTATTTTCCCGAAAATTTTACCTGGAATTTGCACGAAGCCATTAAATTATAATTACATATGGTGCCGGAAGAGTTTCATAAATATTATTTCTGAGGCAACATGAAGTTTCCTATGGACTCCTGTAGATAAAAACCCCGTTCAAGTTGAGAAACCAGTATCCTCCATACAAAATAGAAAGGGAGAGAGGAGTTAGAACTCTTGACTTTGTACCAAGTGTGTGGTACAAATTACCCTGTTTTAAGCGAGCCCTTTCATTGCGTTCACTAAGAAACTCTACCTAAACTAGCCACCATGTCCATGAATCAGATCACCTAGTAACATCTTCAATGAATCCGTTTCCGGGGGGGGGGGGGGGATTGATAGACGTAGAAGACACACAGGATAAGTTCCAACATCATCACGGATATTTCAAAACGAGACAAGCACAAATCACAAAAAGAAAGATGAAGGGGAAATAAAGAAGAAAAAAAAACCTAAGTTTTAAGAAATATTATTTAAAGAATTAAAAGTTTGTCCATCTTTGAGCGTCCTTCATGCCAGCACACCGAAAATATCTCTCTCGTTTTCTCTCCAAGACAAAGCAGGCACACAAACTCTTCGCAGCGGCACTAGAGCCAGGCGAGGTAAATAAGTGGTCTTGACGACGACGTTATACCCTCCAAACGTTAGATGTTTGATTTCTTAACATTAGGTTAGTGATTATGGGTTGGAAATTATAGTTGATTTTTTAAACTCAGTGTAAGTGATTATGAGTAGGAAATCGAGATAAATTATCTCATGAAATCTCTTCCTAAGCATTCCATAAATAATAAAACTTCGGCTACTGAGTTCGGTGATTATGGGTAGGAAATCGGAAATCAATCTCATGCAAAGTAATGTAACGAGTGTTAACCTCTCGACGAACTAGTAAAATGCTAAGATCGCGCTATAAAAATGAGTTATTGAGTAACAAAATTTTGATACTGGAATTGTGCTATCCAAGTCAAGTATATACTACCTCTCTAGGGCTCATGTTCCACGATACAATAATCTAATCTCGCAGGGTAATCACATTGAACCACTAATTGACCTTGTCATTTCCCTAAAGATTTCTCTAATCAATTCTATGGACAGGCACGAAACCTAACTATGTTATAACACACAATTCCTATTTCAAAACTACTTTAAAAATAGTCAAGCGAGAAAATTTTCACCACGTCTGGAAGATTTTCAGGAAAAAAAAGTAATAGGGTTGATTGCGTTAGCCAGTGGTTATAACAATTTAAACTTGGGAAACACATCAGAATGATCAGAAATTAGAGGTTCTCTCTCTCTCGGATAAAAATGCTGAATTTTCTAACTATCAGCTCCTACGTATTATGTGCAGGAATAGAAAATTGTAACCTTAACTTTATTTTTTGCAAATAAAAAAAAATTAAACTATTTTTTTTACCCAAGATGTTAAGCAATTCCTTACACTTCGCTCTTTATATATATATATAAAAAGATATAATATAATAAATATCAACTAATCTTTTTTAGAGGTCCATTTGTTGTTGCCTTGGGCAAATCCTGGTGTCCGGATCATTTTCTGTGTGCCAATAACAGGTGCCAAACGTCTTTAGTTAATATCGGATTCGTAGAAGATAGGGGACAATTGTATTGTGAAAATTGCTATGAAATACATTTGGCTCCAACATGCTCCAAATGCGGATGTAGAATTAAAGGGGTGAGTTAAAGTACACAGGTTAAATTTTATTGAACTCAAGTCTGTGCCTCAGAAGCAAGCGAGCCTAACTCTAATTGAATGATTTTACATTAGAATTGAAAATACTTAGTCCCCTTGGACTCAGTATAAATCGTTGAATGCCTTAGATTTTTTTATAGTTGGTTACGATGTTAATTACTAGTTGAATAGAAAAAGAAGTTTTAAGATAAAATTTCATGAATACAAATAAATATTTCCAAATGTGGACTTGGGCTCCTTTGGCTCTGAGGTACCGAATTAAAGAGATGTTTTTGATTTGACTGTTTAAATCTCTATAAAATTTGCAATTTTTTTTTTTTTACGAGTGTATGCAGTAAAGATTTACATAATCAACGTTTGTATAGATAAGAAGGAAAAAAACTGTTTTAAAATAGAGTAAACCAATTATTTTAGAGCCATCTCTATCACAAATACAAATATAGTTGATTTTGTTAATAATTTTGTCTTTACAGTTGTGTATTAATCTATGTAAAAACTTGAAAAGAAAAAACATTGATATTTATCTGTGAAGCTAGTTATACATAAGAAGACATGTAAATTCAGCTAGTAGATATAGGATAGAATTTAGGTTTTTAATTAATGTATTGTTTTTAATTAATGGCTGTTCGCAAAGAACAGTCTAACTGTTCTTTGCGAACAGCCATTCATTTCTTTTGTACAGATTTCTGTCTAAGTACAAAATACACGTAGTTCAGAAATAAACGTTGATAAAATTTATAAATAGCTGATTACTATCAATTTTTAAATTCTAATTGATAAGCAGTAACAAAATAAGAATTTTATAAAAAAAAATTTTTTTTTAAATCTCTCGAAACAATCAGGTATTTGAAATGTAATTATTCTGGCATAATAAAAACTAAATCTGACAAATTTACTTGATTAATTTCTGTGATTAGGATGTTTTTTTCTAATCAGGCTATTAAATATATGTTCAAATACATAATTCCTTATTAAGTTGCAAGTCAAATATTAAGAGTGATAGATCTTGATTAATTATTAATTACTGAAATAAGAAACATTTAAAAACAAACTACTGAATATTCGATGCATCAATTTAAAATTGGAATTTTAAATCTCTATATAGGATTCGATGTAAATATTTTAAACAGTTTTATATCTTGTTCAAAGTCTGATAAATACTACTTGTTTAATTATAATTTTAATCTGTTTTAGGATTGTCTAAATGCTTTAGATAAGCAGTGGCACCCTAACTGTTTCGTATGTTGCTATTGTTCCAAGCCATTTGGAAATAGTTCATTTTATATGGAAGATGGAATGCCATATTGCGAAAAGGGTATGTCTTATAATATTTTTGTTAGAAATATTTTCTTCGTCTTTCTCAACACAATTTCATGCACGTTATACTAAACTAGCAGGTCCGCGTGTAGCCTTGGCATTTGAGATTCCTTAGAGGAATTACTTTTTTGAAAATTTATCAAAGTTGGATACTGTATTCTTTTGCTCAGAGATATCAGAAAACTTGATTTGAAAAGCAGTAACTGGTCGGTCTGGTGATAAATTATATAAATGTACATCCAATCTAGTGTTCAATTGAACTTTTTTTAACATTTTAAATTTAATTTATCTACAAAAAGATTGGAATTGTTAAAAATTGAGAATTGCATTTTTTAAATAGTAATACTATACATTTATTTATTTTATTTTAAAGTACGATGGGAGGAGAGGGGATCATTAACAAGACAATGCGTCCCCTACATAGAGGCTCCTCTCAAAAAGTACCAACATAAAAATAAATGAGTTTCGATTTTCAAACAAAAAAACACAATGTGCAATTGTAAATGAACCATTCAACAGAAGTAGATGTCTTAGCCACTAAATGGTAAATCATTTGACAATTTTGGTTTCGTATAAAGGGAAAAAAAGATTATTTTTTTTTGTAACATTGTCCAGAAATAATGTGCGAGATGTTAATTAGATTTATAATATAAACATTTAGTGCCGCAAATTTTCGGAATTATATATTTGCAGTAATAATATATATTTTAATTACTGCAAATATATAATTTCTAAATATGAGCAGTGTCTTCACTTGCTTAAAGTAGCATGGACTTTGCACATGCCTTAAAGAGTTTAATATGTACAGCTCTTTAAGATAAATGAGGAAAAGTATTTGTACCTCAATGTGATAGTCACTGTCTAACATGGAATAAAATGAGTCAACTCCATTACATATTGCAAAACACAATCAAACATATACTTTAAATTAACAGGAGGTATTTGTATATTTGCTATCACAACTCATTATTTTAGTTCTTTTGCGAAAAAAACTTTGTTTATGGGAAATAAAATTCCTGATTATGAGTGAAAAGCAATTCAACAGCAAACAATATTGGTATTCTTAAGTATCTTCTACCACACCACTTTTAACCCTTTGCACTCGAGGCCTTTTTCACGCGGAGGAACCAGTAACTCGAGATATTTTTGGTTCGGTTGGCATTTATGAATTTGCTTCATAGAAACTAAACACAATCATTGGCCTTGCACCAAATTTCCGCATCAAACCTATAGTTGTCCTCTCGTGTTTCGGCACCCAATCGTATGGCGCCTTGCAAAGGGTTAATATATCATGATGAGATACAAAAGTAAATTAAAAGTTATTAATTATGCATGTTTCTAGATTGGAACGAACTGTTCACAACAAAGTGTGTTGGTTGCGGTTTCCCCATTGAAGCTGGAGACAGGTGGGTGGAGGCCCTGAGCAACAATTACCACTCCCAGTGCTTCAGATGCACGGTCAGTATGCTTTTTCATTAATTACCAAGTTTCATCATTCAATTTATAAATGAGGAATTTTCATGTTTTTTGGTTTTACTTTTAAATAAAAGTAGAGAAAAAATCATGAAAAACAAAAACAATACCATTCTTTCAAAAACTTGAGCTCGGATAGATAGTTAAAAAAAATATTTAGTTTTTCACTTTGTGATTTGGCTGGAAAAAGCTACTTTTGTATGTGACGTCAATGCGCAGATGAACAGGTCTAATAACCTGCTAGACCAGCGTCAGCCACTAGGCGGCCCGCCGGATCCGGCCCGCGACAGCTTTTTCTCCGGCCCGCCGGCAGTACAGAAGAGAAAAAAATCAAATTTGCGGAAATAATTTTAATTTGTCTACAATAGTATGTGTTTACTACCAAAAACCGCGTATTCCATTAAGTGGCCCGAGTCAGTAAGTCTGAAAAATCCTTTTTTTTCTTCCGAGATTGCCATAAAAAATAAAAAAAGCAATAGTTTATATTATTACCAATGACGCATTCTCTCGCATTGCTTAGTTTTGTACTTATGATACCCTACCCCCTCGACTCGTGAATGGCACAATTCAATTTCTTCAATTTCTGCTTTTCTGAATGTGATGTGCAGGATTTGGGAGTTTTAATGCATACTGGCCTCATTTGTTTTGATGTGAAAGGAAGTATCGCGATCTCTATGACTCCAGTGCAATAATGGCGTCGAAAACTAGTTTTAAACGCAAAGTAGATAATAAAAAGTGGAGCGGCCGTCATTGTCTCACAATTAACAACGATTAAAATGGAAGATTTAGGAGGTATGGTTTAAATATCTTTATTGATTATGAGTTTATGTCAAGTCAGATTGTAATATTGTCACTCAAGATTAACTTTTTTTATGACTTTGATTTACGATGTAAAGAAAATTATTTTTTAAATTATTTGAAACAAGAATCAAATATCAATTGTTATTTTATTAATATAAAAAAAGTTAAATTATTGTTTCTTTTTCAAAATTGTTTTATACAGTTGAATCTTTAGTGATTATCACATTTTTAACATTGAACATATGTAATAAAGCAATATATTCAATGGCGTATTCGGTATACATCTGCGGCCCGCGGAAAGTTTCAACATAAGTTATGCGGCCCGTCTCTATAAGTTAGTGGCGAACGCTGTGCTAGACGAAGTTGGAGTGAGGTTCCATTTACGTATTTCCAATGGTATCTATGTGTAACTACGTCTTGATTTTTTTATCCGTTGGCATTTATGAATTTGCGTTTTTGGTCACGTAACTTTTGCTTTGATTTTAGATAATTTAAAACTCGATTTTTAATTAATTAAAAGCATAAAGATAAAAAATAATTGCACAGCTCAAATATATTCGTTGGATAACACTAGAAAATACAAATATTATTCATTTTCCTCGCTTGTGCAAGTTCCTCATTGCATTAATCTAAAATATATTCTACCGTTCCTAAATATAGTGACGTCAAACCTATCATTTTCATGTTAAATGAGTAATTCTTTAAACTTGCTTATATCAGTATAATATTTAACACATTGTTGACTGACAATTTCACACAGAAGTTATTGCACACCACCAAACTTACTAATATTCAGAGTATCACTAAGTTTAACAATTAAACCCAAACTATTTGAATAATCCTCCAATATTGGTGTAATATCATTTTCATCTACGCTTCAAAATTTTCGCTATCAGATTCATTAATGTTTTCAGATAAACTATCGCATTCCGAATTACTCAGATAACGAGATAAATCATTTAAAAGTTTAATTCATAGAAAATGTCTTCTTTGTTATGGTTGAAATTTCCGTATTACTAAAATTATAATAAAAACAAGAAAAGTATATTCTTTAAAATAGAGCAGTGATTATTAAATAAGATAAAGCTTTTGAAATTTTTATATTGTCCAGAGTTTTTTAAATAAAAATAGATAATGCAAGTGCAAACACTAGATAACTTGTGACCAACGTTTAGCCTGGAAAACGCTATTAACCCGTGATCAGTCAACAATGTGTTAAAGGAAAGTTATATTTTGTCATTGGCACAAATAAAAAAAGTGACCAACAACAAGCCAATTAATAATCATGACTTGGTGGAAACCACGATTGATCAAAAGGCACTTAGTATAAATGTTTGAATGTTGAGTAATCACTGAAAGAAAACTTAGTATCTATAATTTAATTTATTTAAAAAAAAATTATTTATTAATAATGTTTATTATTATGATAATGGTAAAAGCTACTTCACTAATAAATCTTTTAAAACTCCAAATTTGAGTCGCTTTCCAAACTAATAAATAAATGTCTCTTTACTTGCAGAAGTGCTTGAAAGGTTTGGAAGGCCAAAGCTTTTATGCCAAAAGTGGGAAACCTTATTGCAAAATCCATTCTAGAGAATAAACTGTGCCAATGTATTTAAACTCTAGTCAAGAGAAGAAACAATGACTGATGAACTCCAAAAAGCTTGAGTTATCTATAAAAAATTTTATATGGGAAAATTCCTTGTTGACGGTACAGGTTTGGCGTAATTTTAAAATTGTATCTATAAATGAAACTTGAGCAGCAACCTATCCACTGTTTTTGTAAAATAGGCAAGTTGCTCAAGTGGTGCAAACTCAAAACTTGGTGATGTTACCGTAACTAGGAACTTTATCTATATAAATGTTATTGTGGTCATAGTTTTAAGTGAAATTTGGTAGTTTCTGCTTCAATGTGCTGTTTGATGCATTCTGCATGACAAAAGTAGAAAATTATGATTGAATATTGAACTGTTCTAAACACGAAAATGCTTTTATTTGTAAACGCCTATTTATGTACTGCAATTGTTTTTAATTTTAGATAAATATTAAATTACGCCCTAATAAAGTTAAATTTATGTACAAAATGCATTTTGTGTACACATCTCGCTATATGTAATACGGTTTTCTTTAACACATTTTAAATGCAAAATTTATTTCTGTGACTACTTTTTAATATACAGGATGATTATAATTAAAGCTCAACTTTAAAAAAAAAAAAAAAAAAACTCTGGTCAGAATGACCTGAATATATACAAAGGGGAAATGGTACAGCATATGAAAACTATTTCGAACTATTTTATTCCTTAAGCTATACAATTTCCTTCTTTTTTGCATATATTAGGGTCATTCTGAAAAGCGTCTCTTTTTGTTTACAGCTTTTTGAAAGCTAAGCTTCAATTATAACCACCCTGTATTTTCACTAAACTACAGAACTTAACGTTTGTTACTTGATAATACTAGTACTCTACTCAATAAAACTTTAGAAACCGATTTGTGTATATTGTCTGTTACCAATTTTAGAAGGTATGGAAATATTTATGTTTTAAAATATCAAACAATACAATAAAACCAATATCTTCAATACATGCTTCCATATGCCAATCAGTTTTGACCACTCGAGAGGTGACTATCACTCACCACATGATTGGATGCTGCAACTCGAGAGACGACTCTCGCTCACCAATACGTTTGATGCGGAAATTCAATGCAAAGCGATGACTGTTTAAGTTTAGTTTCTTTGAAGCGGGTCTACAACCAAGAACCAAACCAAAAATGCTGCAAAATGTCTCGAGTTGCTGTTTCTTCCGCACGATAAAGACTTTGAGTGCAAAGGGTTAATCATGGTAATACTAATAATTTCCTTAGCAATTTATAAAAGATTTATGTATTACCACTAATAATACTCTTGATAGCAATTGAGTACAGAATATAAGAGTAACACTATATTGAGGAAAATATACCATTGTATACTATATATTTGGTAAGTGGAATTTCAGAATACTTGTATTGAAATAGAAAACTTACAACCATATAACACAAACAGTTTTAATGTTCAATTAAACATATTTGGAAACAAAATAGCAATCAGACAGATAAAAAATAAACAACAAAACAGTAAACTAAGTAGATAATGTCGCTACATATTCCTGAACATGTTTGTCAATCAAAGGTATAGAATTTTAAATAACCTTTTCATTGTAGATATAATACATTTTATAGTTCTTTGAAATTCAATGGTTAAATTTAAAAAAATTTCGTGAAAATATTATTCCTTAAAATCTTTTAAATAAAACAGATACTGAAAACAGAGATTGAATAGTATTGACCTCAATAAAAAATTGTTAAAATTTTACAAGAGAAGAGTTCTCCAAAAACAAATTAAAAAATCTTTATACAAAATGATTGCAAAACAAGAAAGTTACATTTCTCACTATTTCCAAAATAAAAAGATGTATGGAACTTTTTAGAGTACACAATTTAACAATACAATCAGTGCCAAAAAAATAGTTATATATTTAAAGCACATATAAATTTTTTATACACATATTGTTTAAGTAGGTAAATTTTAATGACTGATAACTCTTAAACAAAACTCAACTTTTAGAATTTTGCTAATTGTGTTTCCATTTAAGAAGCAACATAGGGAATATTAATGAATTAAATTAAGATTTCACCAAACCTCAAAATTTAATTTTTGTCAAACTAAATATTGAGTATTTTTTTTAATAAATTAAATTGGCTATTTTGCTAAAAATGAATTCCTAAGTTTTAGGTATGTTGAACCTTCAAAGGTCAAAATTAAAATATTGTCATTGTAAGCAGCATCTTAAGTATTTTAAAAATATATTTGTTATTTAATTATTTCCAATTAATTACTTAGCAAAATAATAGGTTAACTTTTTAAACACTAATTAAGAAATAATTTATAGTAATTCTTAATAAAGCAAATTATTGTATTTCCAGAAATCATCAAAGATATAAACACCAATTTACATAAAATAGCCTAAAATTTCTGTTTTCACCATTAAGAACAAAATAAATATATATACTTATACTATGGCAACAACACTAAAGTATACTAAGAACAAGAAAGTAAATCGCACATTATACATTTAAGACACTTGTATAAAAAGTAAGCATCACAGTAAACAACGTTGAGTATTTCTCTATATAAGTGCAAGTACTACAATATAGATATAGTGCATGATATTATGTTGAAGATTTTAGCTACAATCTTTTCAACATTATAAAGCTCTCATTCATACATTTTCAAAGATTTTAATCTCATTTTTTCAGAAATCCATTCCTTCAATCTTTATAGAAATTCAGAATACAAAAGTTTAAAGTTCTGAAATATTATTCATTACAATTTTAAACATTATTTCAGATTTTGGTTAGATCCATTAACAATTGATTTAAAAAATAAAAAAAAATAAAAATAATAATTTATTCTAGACAAAACATTGAGATGGTTTGTGATTTTTTCTAAAGGGAATAAAAAATGTTAATACTACCACATGTTCAATTATCACATTTCACTTTAAGTGATACAACCACTGTGGTAAGAAAGACAACGAAATATAGTTTTGTAACATAGTAAAATTACTAACAATTTTACAGAAACAATTCATTGTGGATTTTACAACAGTTTTGAGGGTATGTTGATATATGTTATCATAATAGTAGCTCTTATTCTGCTTCATACTCGGTTGCAATAAAAATATTCAAGACCACTCTTTTACTAATAAATTAATTTCATTAAATAATTAAACATGCTTTAAATAAAACATCTTTTAAAGTATATATTAGTAAATGCAAAGAATGATTCAGAATTTAGATAGTTGTCTTCACAAGAGTAGTATTAGATATTGAAAAATCACCAGGCACAATTGGTTGTTTAACAAAGGAAAACTATAGGTACCAGACAAAGTTAGAAAAATACGAAAACTTTTCAATGCTATGCTGGATATATTATATTAAAAAAAAAAAAAAGATACTATATCCCAAAATTTTAATTTGCTGATAGTAGAGGAATAAAAAATAAAACAATAAGTATAATTATGCAGCCTAAAAGAGTACTTTCAAGATTAATGAAGTAAATAAAGAAATTAAAAAAAAAAAAAATTATACACTTCTATCATTAAATAAAATAGGTATTTAAATCGAGTCAATCTCATAAAAAAAATTTAAGTAGCTGATAGGATATAAAGTGACTACATGTAGCAACTATAATAAAGCAAGTATGTTATGCAATAATTTTTCAAAATAATATATATTTTGAAATATTACATAACATATTTCCTAGATCTGTCCAAAATTTTATTTAAATGGTCAGCATTGAAAGATAAACTATCCTTGCAAAAACCGTAGCTGACAAAAGAAATGGTTTGAAAAAAAACCAAATATATATGGATCTGGTAGAAAATTAACTTCAACTCTCTTAACCCACTGCCGGTCATGTACATATATATGTGTCATATGATCTCCAGTTTTTCTAGCAATACACAACATTTTTAAATTTATTAATAAAATTTAAAATAAAATATTTTCTAAATATTTTTATTAGGATGATAGTTTATAACCTATCTAAAACAAAATAAATAAAAAATAATTCTAAAAAACTATATATTTGAATTAGAAATATAATTTAAAAATTATTGCAGGGGAAAAAAACTCAGTAGAATTTTGCCCATTCCTTCAGTCAGTGGGTTAATCATTCCAAATAGACATGCTGAGTATTTTGAATAAAAAAAATTTGGGTCCAGAAATAATGCTTCTGTTATTGATCAAACGATTAGTAAAAACAAATAATTTAAAAGATTTTAACTCTAAAAAGATGGTACATAAGGAACTACCTTTTAATTACATAGTGATTGTGAGGACAATCTTTGACATTGCTATACATGGTTAAAAGGAGGTAGATAAGCATTTTGACTTTGCATTGCATCATTAAGTATAATTAAGTTTCCCATCCCATCAGAGATTATCAAAATAAACTGATTATCGTCAGTGGCTTAAGCCAAGGCTAACCACACATCCTTATTACTTTAATTGTGACCTTGCATACAAACCCCTCATCGAACACCATATTTGTTTGTTAGGTAGTTAGGTTAAGCTTTTATTTCAAGGTATTTATTCCATCGAGGCTTTTATTTCAAGGTATAACCTTTCACGATTTTGATTTTTAACAAGGAAGACTTGGTATATTTCCATAAATTATCTAAACTCACTTAACATCTTTACAATGATGGCTTATTTGTACAGGTGAGCAGTATGGTGCAATTATAAGGATTTAAGGTCAATGCCCACTGGCATAATTTTATGTACAATCCATTGGAGAAAATGGCTCCATAAATCCAGAATAGATAATTATGCATTTATGTATCTTCACGTTGAGATTTATACAAATGTCATAAGTTTAAACAAATTGGACTGAATATAATGTTCTAGACTTGCTTTTTTCATAAAGGTTACAATTAAAGAACTAAAATAAATTCTTAATGTCCTGTGAACAGAAAGGAATTGGCACAGGGAACAAACAAATGTTTCTTAACAATCGACAATAAATCCAATAACTAACTACAGAAAATTAATGTTTATGCAAATAAAGAGAAATTTATATATATAAAATAAAAGAAGTACTTTAAAAAAAATAAGAAAATAAGTTAATATGTTATTGTAAAACAATACTGTGCATCAATGGCATGATAATTAGTGAAGGTAACTTTTTCAGATAATGAGGAACAAATAAATGAAAGAAAAATTGTACACAAGCATAAAAGCGGGTATTTTCTTAAAGCAATATGCATGCAATATTATACACCTTTTCTGAAAAGAGGGACATAATAGTTAAGAAATCAAGGTATTGTGTTGTGATAGAAAATTTGTTTTTACAAATCTTATTTGCTTCATATATAAAATGCAACAAAATAGAAAGGAAAAAAAAAAAAAATAGAAATATTGCCGAACCATTATATACTCTAGAGACCTGAGCTTGCAAAGAGATTTTTTTTCTTCATATTTTTTTCTTTTTCTTTTTTTGGGGATCAAATAACATAAAAATAAGTGACCTTAAAAAAAATTTACTGTGCAAAAAATTCGAAAGTGTGTCCATTTAAGTGGACACCCGGTCTCTAGAGAATAAAAAGCTTACAGATTTAAAACATAATTTATATCCAAACACAACTTAAAATAGAAGCAATGTTACGCATCAAACCTTCATTGCTATTGTATACTAGTAAAAATAGGAATTTAATTATTTGAATACAACCTTCTTAAAGTTATCAAGCAAAAAATATAATTTAAAGTTATTTCAACTGCTTACAATAGAAGAAGTAATAATAATCACAAATTCAGTCCTCTTCATCTGAAGAATAAAAAGCCATTTGAAGGCCTTTACTCACAATATTTGGTAACGTACCTAGAAATAAAAAGCAAAATATTACAATAGAAAAAAAGAATAATTTCTACATTTGGTTAGGAAGAATCCAGCTCAGAAATATTCAAGTTATATCTTAATATGTTTATATAGTAGTTATAGACATGGAAGAAATAAAAAGAAAATATTTCTCACTTGATGTGTCATCCTCAACGTATAGATTTGAGCTATACATCACAACAGGTTGATGACTAATTTCTCTGTTTTCTTCTACATTAAATGAACTGAAAAGAACATATAAGATATGTAAATGTAACTAAAAATAGCTTTTATACATGTATACATAGGGTAGTCATACAGAAACTTTGCCGATATATGGACCTCTAGCTTCTGTTCCGTTCAAAAGATTGAGATAAGATTTCAGGTATAGTTATTCAAAGGTGTGAGCTTGGGATTCTGTAAATGGCAACAAAATGGCGATCACGGTTATGGTTACAGAAACTCGAAATTTTCCATTCGCAACAAGTACTTTTTTTGTCGCAAAACTTAGCACATGTGAAAACCTTAAAGAGCGTTGGAACGGTACATGTATTACAAAAAACGGATGCTTTATGCATGCACAAAAAACAGATCTGTAAACAGCCAGCAAAAGTACGATCAGGGCGCATGGTAGAAATTTACACATGATAAAGGCCAAAGTTCACATGGGTGCCATCACATGCAATTTTAGTATTTTTCTACTCTATATATCTGAAAAGCAACCTCCGTGTGCCGATCATGTTTCTGTTGGCTATTGGCAGAGCTGTTTTTTGTGTGTGCATAAAGCGTCCGTTTTTTTTATACACATACCGTTCCGACACTCATTGGTGTTTATGCAAGCGCCATTTTGTACTCATTCATAGATCTCAAGCTCATGCTTATGAATAACTATACCTGAAATCTCATTTTGATCTGTTGAACGAAACGGAAACTAGAGGTCCATATATCGGCAAATTTATTTTATAATCACCCTGTATAATATTTAACCACAAGCAGATATTTAAATGTACACTTGCAATTGAATAATTTAAATTTAGAAGGGGGCTTCAGCATTTTTCTGGAAATTCATGTTTTTGAATAATTTAAAACAAGATTTTGAACTATTCGAAATAAAATTTATGTGTCCTTAAATAAGGATGTGATAGCCTTGTAAAGTTTCCATTTGACATGGGTCTCTATTAGAAGCTGTAAAGTTTCATACAACAAACTTTTTGTAAATAGTAGTATCTAGATTTGCAACATGCAACAAATTTTATGTTAACAAGTTATTTTTACTCCGATTTTCATATTCCAATGTTGTCTTCCTATTTTTGCTTGTATGTTACTTATGTATACATGCCTTTTTGGGTTCAAACTAGATATATGCACAAGTTTTCCATTTAGTAAAGAATGTCTTTCTTACAATTGGGATATTATAGTCTCCGTACATATTTTAATAATGCTATGTGAGAAATATATGTAGATTTGGGCAAAATGTATACAGAAACAACCTCTTAGGAATAATTTCTTTTTTAATAATACCACTTTTTTATGAAATTGTTTCCTTAGTGAATTTGAGCAATAAATAACCTCACACATGAACAAAGAATTTCAAAATAAAATAGTTGCATATGTTGTGATCAAAAGTCCAAAAACTCTTTTTGATGAAAAAACACAACCATACCACATCACAATTGTTTTTTCTTTTCACTCAAGGACATTCTTTTCACTTTTGGTCTTTGAGGCTAATATATATATATATACAGTCAAACCAGATTAATGCGAGATCGATGGGGCTGCTGAAATTGTTCGCGTTAACTGAATTTTGTGTTAAACAAATAAATTAAAGTTAAGTTTTAGGAACAGAGAACTGCTTTTACAACATTAACATTTTACAACACAACATTTAACAGCGTTAAGCAACATTTCATGTTAAAAGATTTCGCATTAATAAGACAAATTTAAATCTTGCCTGAAATCATAATAATTAATTATAAGTAACCTTCATAATCAGAGGCACCTCTTGTGATAAAATCTGCAAGTGGAACAATTATAAAAACATGTTTGTATAATTAATAGTGATACCAGTAAAGTATCATACTTGAAACTAAAGACAAACAAAATGTATCGTCAATCTATATGTATAAAACTCAGTTTTCCGTACATCTGAAATCCACAGTTTTGCACCTAAAGGTACGAAATTTGGTGCATAGAAGCTTCAGTACATGGAGATTGTAGAGAACAACTTTTAAATTCGATTAAAAGTTGCTTTTATTAAAATTTAATGACATGGAAAAAAATTTCTTGGAATGGCAAAAAAATTTTATTACTTCAGCATAAAACCAAAAGTTATTTTAATGAGTCCCCCTTATTTTTCTGTGTTACAATCGTCTGTCCGGTAAGCAGTTCAAATATTATCATAATTTTCTACATATTTACTATAAATTGACGCTCTGCATTAGAGTAATGCTACCTAATATTCTGAATACCTAATATCTAAACATGATGGCTAAAATTATTGAAATTTGCCAAAACTTTCAAATCATTTAGACAATTTTTTATTATGAAGTTGGTAAAGGGCCGGGCATGGGATTACTTTTTTCTCTGCATACAAAAAAAATTTTGAAGAATACAAAACTTTTTGGGTCCAGATGTACTATAAGAAATTTCTTTGACGCATTTTTATTTGATGCTTTTTTACAGATAAATGTGGATTCTATAAAGATTTTTATTTTCAGTTATATTTTAATATTATTATTATTTGTATTTTAACTTAAGCAGGTATTAATTCATTAGCCGGGTACCAGATAAAAATCGCCAAAAAGAAGACCTAAATAATCCAAACTAACAACTTTCAAAACTTGTATAATTTTTATATTTAGAGTTAGCGATACATTTACACGCCATTTATAAGGACAAACATTTAGGCATGACGCCAACTGGTAACTGCCTAACGGAAGAGTACCCTTAATATTTATATTTTAACTTTTTTTATTATTATTAATGTTTTAGGTTTTTTTATAGTTACAGTGTTTTGGATTTTTGCGATTTTCCTGATCATTAAATTAAAAAAAATCGCCAAATGCCCTATACTACATCTGCTACACTTTTTCTTAAATGTAAACATCTATGTCTTTCAATGGGTCCCCAGTAGAGCGGGGCCACATAACTAGTTTTTAAATAAAGCTGACAACTTGAAATAAAGCAAAAAGTATGCAGATCAATGAATAAAACAAAAGAAAAACAAAAATCTTATTCAAACATATAAATCAAATAAAAATGACAGATTTGAATAAGCGAGGAAAAGGTTAGCATTTTGAATGAAAGATAAAGAAAAGAAAACATTGATTATATCAAACAGATATACTTACTTCACACTGGATGCTGGAGATACACCAGGAAGGGATAGAAAATTCAACAATGGTTTAGGCACTGGTTTACATTTCAAAAGTTCCTAGTCAAACAAAAACAAATTTATTCATTTTAACAAAACTAATTTAGTTCTTAACTAAAAACTAAATTAGTAATAACTAAATTTGTTTAAAAAAACGAACATACTTGGATATAGTTTTCCAAACCTTTACGTCTTTGTTCAAGGACTTTCGGATTCAGGTTTCGAACTTTCTTTGGTGGAAATTCAGGTGCATTCAGAATGTGTTTCATCTAAAAAAAAAAAAAATCACTTATATATACTAATTTAAACAAGCATAGGGGAGAGTGGGGTACCTTGAACAATGGGCATTTATTTTTTAGTTTTATTTTCTTACACTTGATATTCTCATAATACTATAAGCTGGAACTAGATATACAATTCATGCAAACTGTTTATTTCCCTTGCTTGCTGCCATTGTAGAAGGTTTTGTTTAAAATCTACATATGAAAGTAAGATTTTAACAGTTTATTTTTACTTTGATAATGTGCTTTTAAATAGTTACTTTCATTAAGCAGATTGTAATATTCCAGATAATGATTTGTATCATAGTTTTAAATTACTTAAGAGTTACGGTATAACTGTGTCAAAGTAAAGATTTTAAAATTGCTGCCAATGGGGAACATTGATCCAGAAAAAACGGAAAAGTTAAAACCTAAATTCAACAAACTTCATCATTAAAGTTATATTTTTTCTACTTGTTCCTCATGTTCTCAACCTCTGCTAAACATTCTACTGATTATGTCACTAACAGCATTCAATGAGGTTTCTGCCATTCGTTCTTCACCAAAGCGAAAAGCAGTTAAATCAAGAAAGTTAAGATGATGGCACTTATGTTTTGTTTGACGACTCAGTGATGAAAATGTCCAATTTGAAGATGATGATACTACAGACCTTGTTAACATGAAATCCAGAGAGTCAGAAAATGGGGATTTTACTTTTAATGTGTTAACATCGTAAAATTCTAAACAGAAAACCCTTTATTATGTTGGAAAATAATTAATCTACCAAGAGAAGATCAAGAACAGCTATATGAAGTTGATTTTTATAGACAATCTAAACTGAGTGGAATATTTTTTAAATCAGACGCAGAAGGTAAAAGTTACTTAAGTAGAAATTACCATGCAATGCACCTTCCCAATATAACGGATTCTGCTTCCACCAAGAGGGTTCAATTCATTGCATTTCTGCATTGATATTATTCATTATAATTGTCAATAGATGTGTTTCTAAGTGTCCAGTGAAAATTTTCATTCTAAGTATCCAAGTAAATCCTAAGTGTTCAATGAAAAGACATTTATCAGTTATGTTAGTCTGTAATTGGTCATTGGAAATTGTTCTTTTCCTGTTAAATTGTCAAACTTTGTTAATGTTTGCCCATGAATGTTAATGACTCAAGTATCATTTAATTAACCACATATAACACTGTTCGATTGATTTTTTTAATTTATTTTCCAAAAAATTACAATTCGATACACATTAGATTAGGATAAAGAATTTTTTTGGATTGATATCATAATGATATATAATATATTGACCACTTATACTAGAAAAAGTGAAAAATTATTTTTACAAAATTATCTTTTGCAATGACATTTACTAATTTAAAAGTAACTTGTTTCAATTAAATGGTTAAAGGCTTTACATGATTTAATAGGAGTTTGATGCATGCGCAAAACATCTGAATACAAGGAGCAAATATTTATATTATAAACAAATGATAATAATAACACGAAACAAGACTATTTTGAATTTAAAATTTTGTTTAATGACCTTTAAGGGAGCTATGGGCAATAAGGGTTGTCTTTCGTATAGACATAGTAATAATATTCAACTCAGGACACAATTGAGAAATACGCTACCAATAATAAAACAGCAGTATTAAAATATACTTTTATTTACAAAAATAATTATTAAAAACTTAAATTGCATCACTGAAAGTGTACTCTACATAACTTCTCTTAGATCCTCTATCATACTATCATATGCAGCTAGCATTTGAAAGTTTTTAAGCAGAGGGAACAAAAAACGATGTTAAAGGTAAGCCTTACTGCGATTGGCCAAAAATATCTTAAGGAGCGAAGAAACTCATGCTATATCTTCAAGCTCCAATATTTTAGTAAAGAAAAATCCTTCAGTAAAATTTAGAAAAATAAGTAAACTAGTGCACTGACAGGGTTCCCACTTGTACTGAAGAAAATAATTCAAGGACTTTCAAGTACCTTTTCAAGAAAATTCAAAGATCTTTTTAATAAAATTTAAGGACTATAATATACATTTTAGACATAAAAATACAAAATAGAAGCACAAAAAAAAATCAAATCAAAGGCAGATACATTCGGTGATCGCTTAAAAATTCAAGGACTTTCAAGCCGAATTCATAACAAAAATTTTAAGGATTTTCCAGGACAGTGGGAACCCTGACTGAAATGATATACAAAGATATGATTTTATTTCAGGTTTTTATAGAGATTGTGAAATAGTTTTTTGATGAGTACATGTTAAAATATATTACCTGCTTATGCAAAGAATGAAAGGCACGGTATCTTCTTTCTATTTTATTACACTTCCCTGACACAAAAACATCAATTTGAAACACCTAAAAAATATTATAGATAACATAGAGTTATGTAAAAAAACAAAACACGTATAAATATTGATGCAACGTCTAGTTATTCGTCTTACTATTGGTGTTTGAAATGTTCCCATCTAAAAATAGCTTTTCTTAGATAAAAATAATTGAGCAAGACAGAATACTCTCAATAAAAGCCATAACAGATAATCATAAAATGCAAATAATTTTTTACAGAAAATTTAAACATCAAATTTTGAACAGATTCCTATTTTGTAGATTAGAGTTTAAAAAGGATTTTTAAATGACATCTGCAAATCAGAATTATAATGTTAGTTTTCAGAAAATAAATGTAGGTATAAATAGCAAGCATAGAATCTTCATAAGTGACCAAAATTATAATGATTAAAAAATGTAGAATTTACATACAGTGAAGTGTTTCCCATGATTTCCTTGAACTTGCCGGTAGCTAGGAATAAGGACACTTATCATAATGGAAATTACTTCTTTTACATGCTAGAAGATATGACGGGTGTTGTCTGCATTCTACGTTACATCAAATCTAAGAGACAAAACACGTAAGAACTAATATTGGCAATTTTATTTACAATGCAGATTGCATTAAAATATTAAAGACAATAGTGATATCATATATTTTTTATCAGAACTACAAACTTTTTAAAACTCAATTTTTTGTTTACAAATTTTAAAGTAGCATTCCTCAAACCAGAAAAACGCAATAAAATTTCTAGTGACAAAATGTTCCAATTCTCTATGCAAGCTTAACAATAGATACTTTGTTAAACTGACAGTGGAAAAGTCATAGAAATAATATAGCTGACATTTTGAACAAAGGCAAATTAATTTCAAACAGAATGTTCTTTTTATATAATAACACCTATTCTAGCACATACAATGCAACCTATATACTTAAAATTGGAAAGGTATGAAAATAGTAAAACGTATCCCCGACCTCAAATGAAAGAGATAAAGTAATTTACTTACAGAATACATATACAATAATAAATTCTCATTTACTCAAAAGTTATTTATTCTTATGTATAATTAAGAGAAGCATCCGGAAATTATTTAAAACTTTGTAATTACGTCTTCAAAAACAATGTATTCTAAAGCGTGCGGATTTGTAAATCAATTTTCATACTAAATATGTACAAGACACCATATAAATAAGGTCAAGGCAAACAAATTTACGATTTTGAGCTCTATCATCATACAATGTATCATTCCATATAAATTCACTCCTACATAATCAGTAGTTGTGTATTTCGCACTTGCTTCTCCGCTTATAACTCAAACACAAAAATCTGGTGTTATTTATTCGGAAAACAACTATTACTTACAAAATCTATAAACGTTTTTTAATTGACGGCTTCACTCCCCTGTATAAAAAGCGAAACATGCGAAAATGTTTGTAAACATAAAATTTATTTACTTTTAGTAGGTGGCTGAGTTGAGTTGTTTTGTCTGCATATTCTGTATAAATCATAATATTTTTGGTTTGACGTAACACTGCTCAAAGTGGAAAAGGGAAATTTAAGTTGATTTGAATCATTTTCTTGACCCTACTCTCTATCCTTTAACTAAGTAATCAAAATGTAAAGTTTCAATTTCCCAATATTTTATTAAACATTTATTTTATTTGAATGTTCGCCTTGATTTGTGTGCTTTCTTTTGGCATTCACAACAACTTGTATGCGTCTGGGCATAAATTTTACTTATTTTTTTGGTAATTTCTACAACAATGTTCCTCCATTCTTTGACCATTACTGTTTTTAGTTGGCTTTTCGTTTCAATGTCGTGTCTTCTTACTTTGGCATCCAATTGTCTCTGTTCTTTTGGGTTCAAATCTGATGATTGAGGAAAAGTATCTTTAGATTTTGTGGGCAATTATAGAGGTCACCATAGGTGATCATTAAATTCTGTGTGCTCGAATTATTATCATGATAAAAAATTGAGTGATTTGTAATACCCAAATTTTAGGCTAATAAATTTAATTTATCATTCAAAATATTCAAATAGAGTTCATGATTCATTATTCCATCATTAAATACCAATTTATTAAGTCCTAATGCTGGCAAGCACATATACACAATGACACTTTCACTTACATGCTTATATTTCACTTATATTTGTTTTTATTTTCAAAGAAGACATTATTCTAATATGTTTCTTTCTTATTTATCATTTGCTTTTATAAAGAAACGGCGAAACTTTCTATTTTTAGCATTTACGAATTTTTTTCTTCGGGGAGAACATTGATGTAGTCCAGCTGATCTGACTACTTTTCAAACAGTTTCAATTGAAATTGAAGTCAAATTTGTTTCCCTACATTCTGAAGAATCTTTTAGAGCCCACAAACGTGGATTTTTCTGAAATTTATTTTTGAGTAAATCCAGAAAACTTAAGCAATCGGATAACTGTGTTGGACAATCTCTTCTTGGCTTGTTTTGGATTCTATTTTCTTGTTTAATACGTTTTATTACTTACTAAACAGTTGAATAGAATAATATTATTGTATTAGTCAAACATAGAACACATTTACTACCATTACAATGAAATATGATCAATTATAAACTGCTGTTTGTTGATCCTTTACTGTCACGTGCCATTTTAAAATAATAAATAGAAAAGACAAATATTACAGGCAATCGATTTTTTAAATGTCACCACAATGCAAAATTTTTAAAAAAGAGTAAAAAAAATAATTTTATTCACGAAATTATCAGAAAATGTTGTGGTGTACAAACACTTTTGTGGTATTTTTTTTTTTTTTTTTTTTCTTCTTGTTCTATGAATTTATATTTTTATAAAAAATAAAACGATTCAATACTTTTTTTTTTAAATGTTAGATTTTATTTAGAATTAAATAGACATTCTACAAAAAAAAAAAAAAAAAAAAAAAAAAAAAAAATAATTTGAAGTTAATATTCGATTTCAATTCCAAACTAGAACACTTTTCTTTTATAAATTTTTAAGGTGTATGAAGACTTTTGGGAGACACTGTATATTGGCAGTCGCCTCTCGGACTTAAAGGTTTTAGGAATGAAATCATCAAGCATAATGTTCATACTTAATGGCTAACTTGTGATGATAATCGAATTCTACGTTTGTACATTTTTATCGTATGTGATAGAAAGAAGGAGTTTCGTACAAACTGAAAAACTATTGTAGTATAAGTATGAGTGTAATTTTTGGTAAGTTTTCTTGTAACAAACAAATGCTATTAATACAATTCCAGTTTGTTTTATATACAGTTTGTAAACTTTTTTTAAACATGCCATATGAAGTTAAATTTTTTACTTTCAATTACCCATATGTATTATAAATAGGGTAATGAAAGTATAGCATTGATTAGAAAGGGAAAAAAAGAAGAAAAAAAATTCACGTGTCTGTATATGTGTCTGTGGTCAGCATAACTCCCGAACAAATTACTCTACGATGTTCAAATTTAGTATGCTGGTTGCTGTTGGCCATGGGACCTACCATTAAGGTTTTCGTCAAAATCGCGCATGCGCATAAAGTAGCTGCCTTTGAAAAAATCATGTTTTTCAATGATTGCTAAAAAACGGCTGGAACGATTTTGATTAAAAAAAAAAAAAAAATAGCTGTGCTAATGCCTCTTAAGGTGTTCTAAACATCCCCACCTCCGAAATTCCAGTAAAAATGCTTTAATGGCGTTAAAAGTAAAAAAACGAATGTCTTCAACACAGAGTTCTTTCTCCTTGAGCATGCCTCATCAACGATCGTTTTTCTTCTCTTCTCAGTGTCACTTATAATAAAGGATAATATAAGGACCAAAATCAGAGTTTTTTTGTTTTTTTTTTAGATTTATACAAGAATTATCGTGAAAAGTATCGCCATACTGGCCATTTTTTCGAAATAAATGATGAAAATATAATAACGGTAAACGACGCAAATCCACGTCAGTATTATAGTGTAATTGAAAGTTGTACGATGTACCTCACCCCTAGTTTTAAATGTGTGCATTAATAAAGTCAGTGCGAGTGCAGGTAATGATATTTCCGATATTGATAACATTTTATTGGTGAGGTAAAAACTTTATATGAATCCCTTTCTTTCTATACCGCATATAAAACATATAACTGTTTTTTCATTGCACATACCTAAATTTTTGTTACTACCCAATTGACTTACAACCACAAATACCTTCCTAGTTTCAGTAAAATAGATTCAAACTTAAGGAAGGAATATTTCCTAGTTTACACGATTAATATTAAAAAAAATTTGAAACCGAGCGTAATACTAGGTTAAAATAAATAGTTTTTATTAATCTAAGGTAAGTTTTCTATTATTTGGAGATTTGGTTGTTTGAAAAAGGTTAAAAACCATAGATTTTGAAAGTGAAAATATTTTTAAATCTGTACGAATGTACTCAATTTCGAGTGAATTATTTGCATAACATAGCTCTATAAGCATTTGTTTCAATGTGTCCCGTACGATATGCTCAATAAAAGATCTCATTGAAATGAGTTACTATTCTAAAATTGAACCTGAAATTACGATCATAAGCACAGGTAATTATCACTATAAATTCATTTAAATATGTAGCTTTAAGTACATATATGCTACAGACACTTGTCATAAATCAGTTTGAAGGACACTACGGTATCTGAAGAATACAGAATTACCTGAAAGTACTTAGAAGTACCTGAAATATACAGAATTTCACCCTGAAGTTTTGAACTGAAGTGAAATAGTCAAATAGATAATGAAAGTGTTTAATCAGAAACTCTGGGCATCTTGGCTTCGAATTTAAGATTTAGGTTAAACTTCTACTTTTGATGAGTATTTTTAGAACCAAATTGTCAAACATCTTAATTTGGCTACATCTACGTAAGAAAACATATTGGTTGAAAATAATTTATTTTTTTTCGAACCATTATAAGGACACATTTCAGCTATAAATGAAAATAATTTTTAACAAAAAGCAAGGTGGAGGCAATGAGAAATTGCTCATCTATCACCGACGTCAAAGAATACGTGAATATGTATCTTGATTGTACTCTAATATTATTTTCCCTTGGCATATTTCATGTAACACATCCTTCTTTCAGATTTATCTAAAAGTATGACAGGCGTCAAAGAATATGTGAGTATGTATTATGATTACACACTAATATTCATTTCCCATTGCATATTACTCAATATACCCTTCTTTCAGGTGAAATTTAAGAACTGAAAGCTAGATTCTACAAAGAAGTGCAATTTCTCATTGATCCTGCAAAGAAGTGCATATCTTTTACTCAATGAGAAGACAAGATGCTTATGTAAAAGTACGATAAGTGTTAAAGAATAGGTGAATATATATCTTGATGCAACTAATATTCTTTACCCATTGCATATTAAACAATATATCCTTATTTCATGTGAAGTTTAAGAACTGACAGCTAGATTCTACAAAGTGCAATTTCTCATTGAAAAGTGGAGGCGATGAGAATATGCATATCTTTCACTCAGGGAGGAGATAAGATGCATATTTAAAAGTATGACATTCATCAAAGAATACTAAGTATGTATCTTTATTGCACACTAATATTCTTTCCCCTTTGTATATTTCATATTTTACAATATATCCTTTTTTCATGTGAAGTTTGAGTAGTGATAGCTAGGTTCTACAAAGAAGTGTAATTTTTCATTGAAAAGTCTAAACAATAAGAAGCTGCACAGTTTTCATTCAAAGACAATGCAAGATTCATATAAACAGGCATACCGGTGTAAAGGAATATCTGAGTATGAATCATAATAGTACAGTATTTTTTCCTTTGCATATCTATACTATTAAAATTTTACACCATACATCATTCTTTCAGGTAAAGATTAAGAAACGTGAGCAAGATACTATAAAGAAGTTCAGTTTTTAATTGAAAACTGGAGTCTATGAGAAATTGCTTATTTTTGATTCAGAAAGAGGGCAAGATGTATTTAAACAAGCATGGCCTGTGTCAAAGAAAATGTGAGTGAAGAATGGAGATAGTGAAATCTTCATTATATTTACCTTAAAATGCATATTAACTGGCATGTCATAAAAGAAAATGAAAGTACGATTCATGATTTTTTTCCGAGATATTTTTCCCTTTGCGTATTTCATAATACACATCTCTTTAAGGTAAAGTTTAAGAAGTGACGGCGAGATTCTTCAAAGAAGTGCTATTTCTCATTGAAAAGTGGAGACAATGAGAAATTACACATATTTCACTCAAAAGGTAAGATACGAGCATGGAGACAAAAATAATGTGAGTATGAACCTTGACTGTACAGCAAGATTCTTCAAAGAATTACAGTCTCTCATGGATAATTGGGGACAATCATAAATTGTGCATTTTCACTTGAAATAAAGAAAATAATCATATATCAATAAACATGGGGTCCAAGAAAATACAACCATGAATCATGACTAAACACTGATATGCTTTTCCCTTTGCATATTTCAAATAGTATACCCTTCTTCTAGGTGAAGATTGGGAAGTAACATAACGATTCTAAAATGAAGTGCTATTTCTAATTGAAAAGGGAAACAATGAGAAATAGTACTTCTTTTATTTAAAGAAAAGGCAAGATTCTTATCAACAAGCGTCCAAGTTGAATCGATGAACTCCACTTTTGGTCTAAATTAACTAAATATATTTAAAAACAAGAAGAAATGGCCCATCAGTACATAGCTGTAACTTGAATAATGAATGATATGCAAAAACGTTAAGCTTTTGTTGAATTAAATAGGTTTTTAAGAGGTTCATTTGTTCTGAAAATTTTGACTACTTATCTTTCATTCTAGGCTGACAATATGTATGATAGAATACTTTTCGATATCTACAATGCCAATTCGAAAAATACTTTTTAAAGTTATATGAATACTGTATTATTATATTCCCTCGTAACTTTAATTTATTACTGCTGTCTTTCTTAATTATGTAGCCAAGTTTCTGAAGTATTAATTTTTTTTATTGACAATAGTTTTAAAGAAACAAAACTAGAAAAGTGATATTGGATTTTCTAAAAATGGGTCCTGTTTTACTAAAAACCTATCCAAGCGTTTTTTTTTTTTTGTTTTTTTTTTTACAAAATTTTATTCAGATGAAAAAAAGAAGTTGATGAAAAAAATTGCTTTAGAAAATTAAATTGACTTATAAATTACTGATAAATAAAAAGTACTTTTACCTCTTTAAGTCCGCCAAATTTCCAACTTTTGAAATAAGCATACTTTTTGTTATAAGTTACAAATGTAAAAGTTTCACACGAAAAAAAAAAATGTTTTATAATCCGAAATCATTTTGGACAAAATATATAATTACAGAAGAGAATGTTTTATTTATACCACGTCTCTAGCAAAAATTCCTATAATTATGAAAAACTGACACATAAAACAGGATCTTCTTATAAAGCGTTATCGTCATTCCTAAAGGGGAGTAGGGGGGGGGGGATAAGAACTAAATTAATCGTCCCACCCCCTCTCTGCTTCAGACAGGAAGAGGGCTTCAGAGAAGGGCGATATAGAGATGTTCCTGACCTTGTTGAAAAAAAGTTTTGGGAATATTTCATGGAGTCGGGCTATCGTTGAATGTGATAGTGGAGGGGGCCATCCATCATTTTAGCTTTTTACTTGCCTCCAGGGGTGGATGATCAGTTCCTGTGATGGCTTTGGCATCTCCTTTACACTCTGCTCCGCTGTTACTTCAACATATTTAGATTTCCTTCTCCTGTTCGTTTGCATGTGAGTGTGTTGTAGAGGTGGTTCGAAGGAAAAGTGAAGTGTTTCTATTCCACTTTCGCGAAAATTTAAAAAACTGGCATATATATATATATACACACTATATAATACATATATAATATACACACACATACACACACACAATTTTTTACGAGACATCCTCTCATAAAATTCAAAAAAATTTTAATTAAAATCAAAGGATATTTAGAGGTTGCTACCACCTCTGCAAAATCTGAAAAATTTAGCATTACGCAAGCATTACAATTAATGTGCTTAATGTATTTATTAGAATACTAGCTGAATACCCGTGCTGCGCTACGAAATTTTACCATTAGCATTTTAGCGATCAAAAGACATTCACGTATTCTACATTTCAGACGTTTGCACCCATTTCGATCCCGACAAATTGATTTATCAAAATAGAAACTTTCCTTTGTTGACAATTTTAACGAAATTTATTATTGTGAATACTATATTGGAAAGAGGCATTTGAATATCCCTCGTTTAGAACGTTTAATTCCCTTCGGACCCTTTTAATTACGTAATCGAGATTGAAATAGTTTATTGTGTTTATGTTTGCTCTTTGTTCTAAATTTCGAAGTAGTAGCTGATTGGAATTGAGACATTAAAATAATCCTCGTATAGTTTCAATGTTGCGTCGACTTTTCATCCCTTAAAAATTCATTAATCGATATTGGAATAACTTTTTTTTTTTTAAATTTGTCCTTTTAACATTTGCACCAAATATCAGAATTATGACTACATTGGAAGAGGAACATTCGGATATCCCTCGTTTGGAACATTTAACCTCTTTTCGACTCCATAAAGTAGGTTAATCGAGAACGGAATAGCTTACTTTTTCTATGTTTATCTTTTTTGACATTTGTACAAATTTTCAAAGTTGTGACAAAATGGGAAGTGGGACATTCGAATATCTCTCTTTTGGAACGTTTAACGCCTTTTCCAACCCTTAAGTGGGTTAATCGAGATCGGAATGGCTTACTTTTCTATGTTTATCTTGATTGGCATTCATACCAATTTTAAGAATTGCGACGAAATGGGAAGTAGAATGTTCGAGTATCCCTCGTTTGGAACGTTTAACCCCTTTTCGACCCCTAAGCGTGGATTAACCGAGATCGGAATAGCTTGCTTATTCTATGTTTATTTTTGTTGACATTTGCCCCAATTTTCAGAATTGTGACTATATGGGGAGTGGGATATTTGAGTTTGGAACGTTTAACTCCTTTTCCACCCCTTAAAGTGGGTTAATCAAGCTCGGAATAGCTTAATTTTTTTTATGTCTGTCTTTGTTGACATTTGTGCCTATTTTCAGAGTTGTGACCAAATGGGAAGTGGTACATTCGAATATCCCTCCTTTGGAACGTTTAACCCCTTTTCGACCCCTTAAAGTGGGTTAATCGAGATCGGAGTTGCTTACTTTTTCTATTTTTACGATTGTTGATATTTGTGCCGATTTTCAGAGTTGTGACCAAATGGGAAGTGGGATATTCGAATGTCCCCCGTTTGGAACGTTTAACCCCTTTTCGACCCTTCAAAATGGGTTAATCGAGATCGGAGTAGCTTACTTTTTCTATTTTTACCATTGTTGATATTTGTGCCGATTTTCAGAGTTGTGACCAAATGGGAAGTGGGATATTCGAATGTCCCCCGTTTGGAACGTTTAACCCCTTTTCGACCCCTTAAAGTGGGTTAATCGAGATCGGAGTAGCTTACTTTTTCTATTTTTACCATTGTTGATATTTGTGCCGATTTTCAGAGTTGTGACCAAATGGGAAGTGGGATATTCGAATGTCCCTCGTTTGGAACGTTTAACCCCTTTTCGACCCCTTTGGGTTAATTGAGATCGGAGTAGCTTACTTTTTCTATTTTTACCATTGTTGATATTTGTGCCGATTTTCAGAGTTGTGACCAAATGGGAAGTGGGATATTCGAATGTCTCTCGTTTGGAACGTTTAACCCCTTTTTCGACCCCTTAAAATGGGTTAATCGAGATCGGAGTAGCTTACTTTTTCTATTTTTACCATTGTTGATATTTGTGCCGATTTTCAGAGTTGTGACCAAATGGCAAATGGGATATTCGAATGTCCCCCGTTTGGAACGTTTAATCCCTTAAAGTGGGTTAATCGAGATCGGAGTAGCTTACTTTTTCTATTTTTACCATTGTTGATATTTGTGCCTATTTTCAGAGTTGTGACCAAATGGGAAGTGGGATATTCGAATGTCCCTCGTTTGGAACGTTTAACCCCTTTTCGACCCCTTAAAGTGGGTTAATCGAGATCGGAATAGCTTACTTTTTCTATTTTTACCATTGTTGATATTTGTGCCAATTTTCAGAATTTTGACTATGTGGGAAGTGGGAGAATTAGTGATGAGTGAGTCAGTGAGTGAGGGCTTTGCCTTATATATAGAGAGATCTAATAGTTCAGCCAGTAGTTATGAATCATTTTAGATATTATGTTTCAAGTAGCTTATTTGGATTTTAGTTCAAGTAACTCATATCAATTTAGTAGTAAAATATAAATTTTTACTAAAGAATTAAAATTTGAAAAAAGTACCAACGTGGATTTTTGAAAATATTTCTTTAATTGATAGACTTTAATAATCATTACTTTAATTTTTTTTCTTTTTAATTATAATTTCCGACCTTGGTTTTTTAATTAAAAAAACTACACCATACTCTGTAAAACGGCATTAACTGTAACCATTTAACTGTTTCTTAACTGTAAATGCAACCATTTCATTGTTTATGTTTACTTTCTTCTGATGCAACTGCATATGGTTTTTCTTTGCTTACTAATGATTTTAATTAGTTGTTGTTCCTTGAAACTGGTGTCATACTGATGTATTTTAATTTTCTCACTATTTGTGAGATTAGTTTTAAATTATCCACAATTTTTCTAAATCACCAATTTCATAAAGGCAACACTTCATTGTCTTCAATGACAAAACCAAATACAAGAAAACAAACAATATTATCCGCACTGAATCATAGAAAACTTCCATCCAAAAGAAAAAACATGTCTCTACTTCTTCATTTCAAGCAGATTTTGAAGAAAAACATTAAAATGCTTGTCATTCAACAGCTATACATGTCATGAAGGTGTGGGTTAAAGTACGAATACCAACGAAATTAAAACAACTTGTGGTTGCTCAAATAGAATTTTTTTTTCGTGATGGGGAAAACTTGAGGAAGTTAAGCAGTTAATTAATAATTAATTATTAAAACAAGTTTAAAATTTTTTTAAATAGAAATATACATTTTTTGCCTCCATTAGAATTATCATGTTCAAAAACCCCTCCGGAATTTGTTTCATTCCATTTTGACTTTTGGTTTTCGATATTTTAGCAAAAATGTAAAAAAGCTCACTTTAAGGAACCACGTAATAGATTACGTCTGGAAGCATGCGAAATGTTTGATTCTTCCCTGCGAGGAAGAAATTTGCCATCAGGATCGTCCAAAATACTTTCGCTCATAAGTGTCGTATTTCTCAACATAATGAACTGAAATTTGGAGTCAATGATAAACGAGGTATTCTAAATCGAATGAAAACATAAAAAATAGGGTTTTGTGTTGAAATTTTTAAGATAGCGTTAAATTTACTTAGTATACAGCCTCCAAGAAAAAAAATTACATCAGATATATAGAAAATCGTAAGCAAAACATTTTGGTGCAAACCGCAAGATTCTACGATAATTAGAACCGAAAATATATATATTCGTTCGGACTTTTTTTTTTGTATACTGTACATCAGGGTTCGTACTCTTTGGGTGAAAAATAAATTTATACTTTATAAAGGGAAAACTTGACTTTTTTTCATGATAGTGGTAATTTCAATTGACGGTAGCAACCCCTTAATTTTATTACTCAAAATTTTTTACACATGTGTTTCTCACCAAAAGGAATTTTTCAGTTTAGTTTTCAAATTCGGGAGAAAGTATTGACATTGTTGAAGAATCAAACTTTTTCTTTTTTATGAAGAATATATTTACCCACCAGAAAACTATACTGTCGAGCGTTCGGAAACTAAAAGTCAGCATTCAGTTCTGTCTCTTCGAGAAGGGATACAATATTATCACCAATATTCATCATTTTCAAATTATCTGTTCCTATAGGATTCCACTTAATCCCTATTTACGGTACCAACAGACTAGAATGTAGTAAGACGTGGTATAACTTTTACTGTAAATTACCTATTTGTTATAGGTACCGATATGAAACCTATATGATTTTACCTATTTGAAAAGGTAAAACAAAAAAATGCAAAACGGAAAAAAAAAAAATTTTAAATAAAAATCCATTCCCCCCTCCCCTCCCTCCCCCACTTCATTTCTATACGTTTTGGAAAGTGCTGAGTTCGAAGAGTGATCTAGGAAACATACGTGCCACTAAACCGTTTGTATACGGTTTAGTGATGGCCGTATACAAACGATTCAGTGTGTATACGGCCATGAGACCTACTTTTAAGATAAAGCAGCCAGTAGGTGAGCAAAAATCTCACACCACCCAATCAATCAATGAATCAACCTACCATTAAAGTTTTCGTATGAATTGCGCATGCACACAAGGCTATTGAAAAATTCATGTTTTTGAGTCCTCCTCCCATATATGAAGAGACTGTCTATTTAGTTTGAATGAAAATGATTTAATAAAGTTATTATTAATAATGGACTTGAGCATTAAGTTGGTTTTAAGAAAATAAAAAATCGCTGCTCGAACATTTAAATCTGGGAAACTATCATAAAAGTTCAGAATGGTACGAATTACAAAGAACAATAAGAGTTTGATGAGATTCTAGGAAGCTGAGGCAGAACATAAACCGAGTTTTCAGAAAAACTGAAAGTTCAAAATAATTACAAATATTCTTCAACTCAAAGAAACATTAATTCAGGAGGTGCATGCTGTGTAAATTTGAACGACACAAAGAAATATTGTATGAAGATAAACAATAATTTTTCAGTCGACTAGCAGGTCCTAGAAAAACTGTCTTTGCAAGATTGGATGCGCAGTTCCCTGCTGCTAGTAGCAGTGGCAGTCCAAGATTGCTGAGAAAAGGTTTCTAAAAAGGAAATCATACGATTTGAAAGTGAAATTTTAACGGGACGAATATCTGTCTTCTCTTGAGGAAAGGAGGTCATGCAATTCTCTTTCTTGATGCGACAGTGACAAATTATTTCCGAGAAACGAATTCCGAGGTACAAATGAAAATTTTTTAAAGTTGAGTGTAGTTTATATATTTTTATGATATTCTTTTATTTCGCCAAAAAATCCTGCGGACAGCCCTGCAGAAGCGAATAAAGCTTGATTTGCGTGTGTATGGAATGGTTTTTATTTCAAATCGAGAATACACGTTTGTCTGAAATGTACTTGATTTGATAAAATTGAAAACTTGGCTAGGGGTCAATGATTATCTGATGAAACTCTGACTCATTAAGAAATTATCAGTTACCAAGAAACAAAGTTGCTTTTGAGGGCGAACCCAACAAAGCCTTAAAATTGAATCTAACAGGATTTTAAACAAATTATCATAAAGAATGACTTTGAATAGTAATCACACTTCTCAACATGGAATCCCAATTACAATTTCAAATATTTTTTATATAAAAATTATTCGCCTTTAAAAAGAGATATGTAGAATCTCATAAAAATTATAAAATTTAAAGCACGGGTCAATAAAACGCATTATATTTATGACAAGCTTAACGATGACATCTAAAAATAGTATTTCATGTGACTATAATAATTTGAAAATAATCCTAATATCAATTCTAAAAGAAGTGCTTATCAGTGACTAAAACAGGGAGAATATTATTGTTGAAATTGAAAACATCACGAAAACGATATGAAATTTAAAACTCAACACATGAAAAGTAGTCAATGATAGGATTTTTTTTCCCTTTTCACTAACATTTTTATTAGTACCATCATTTTGCCTCTTCAAAGTCCATTACCTCATTTGGCCCTTTTTTTTTGTCAAGCACATGGTTGGATAGTTTTATTCGATGTTTTAAGCACCAAATAACCCGAAATACCAACCAGAAAAAGATAGTTTTGCATTTTAGTGTCGCATCTCCGAAACTGGCATTCAAAAACTATGAACCCCATAAATCAGTCTGAAAAACATCTGCAGCGAAATGGCAATCATGACATCTTGCTACAAAGCAATAAATTTTATTCTTCAAGTACTGGAAATAATCATTTAGAGATTTTTTTTTTGTCAACTCAGCATGTGAGGGATAATTTTATTTATGTAGTATCTGTTAATTACTCAAAATGGATTGTAAGGTCCCTTTTTTTTTCAACGGAAGTGCTCTTGACTCATTTGGTTAATTAAGTGTACGGTCGTTTAGATTAATCCTATTAACCGTGTACTCAAAAAAGTGGCATCCGTGCTCCAAATTGGCTTTATTTGCGAGTAATGTGATTGCTTTTGTTTTCATTATAAGTATACTAATTGAAAATGATTTGCAAAAAGTATATTTCTCCATGTTCTAATGTTGAAGCTACTGGCGATTTCTGATGAAGAAATATATTAATTACAGCCAATTTTCATTTTATATAGCTGCCGACCAAACGGTATAGTGGTTAGCGTGCTGGCTTCTAGACCGCGAGGTTGCGGGTTCGAGTCCCGTGTTGGCATGGATGTTTGTAAATGTATGTTGGTTTGTTAAATGACGAAATGTTTCGGCGCATTATAGCCCTCGTGTTGCTGACGGCGCCAGATAATCTGAATACAACCAACCATTTTATATAGCTTTCAGTTCATTCATTAATTGACACAAATCTTAATTGGTTTTAAATAACATCATACTGCTTAGCATGTAACGTTGGGTAAAAGGTGAAAATGTTCCTTGTTTATTCAACATGAGTCATTAATAATAATGATTAATCATTGAAAATGTATTCAATTAACTTCTTGATATTTAGTCGAATAAAAAAAAATCGTGTTTTTGAAAAGTTCCGTTACCTTAAATTTGCAATAAAATTTAATGGAAACTTAAAATCAATCGGAAGAATTCGTTTTATATACGTAGTTAACTTTTTCAACAGTAAAACTTTTATAATTATATACATAATTATTTGCACTTTTCTCTATACGGACATCGCCTTTCTAAAATTAAAGATCGTTTTAGGATGCCAGTAACATGTCTTTCAAAGAAATTCGTTTCGCAAGAAAGTTTTGGATAATCTGTACTATATAGAACAATTTCGGTCTGTGTGTCTGTGGTCCGTATAACTTCCGAACGGATTGACCTACGATGTTCAGGTTAGTGGTGGCGTGGGACCTACCATTAGTCATGACCATAGGATCTACCATTAAGGCTTTCGTCAAAATTGCGCATGCACATAAGGTAACTGCCATTGAAAAAATCATGTTTTTCAGTAATTGCTAAAAAACGACTCTAACGATTGTGATCAAAATCGGTGTGGTAACGCCTTTTAAGGTGTTTTAAATTTCCCCACCTTCGAAACCGTATAGAAATGCAATAAAGGTGTAAAAGGTTGAAAAAAAGATCGCTTCTAACACAGAGTTCTCTTCCCTTGAGCATCGCCCATCAACGACTTTTTCTTCACTGTTTCCTATTTAACTTACAAGAAAGGATAATGTGATAATTATCGAAAAATATATCTCCAAATTTGGCAGTGTTTTTATTTTTTCGAACCCTTGTTGTACAAATTATCGCCTGAGATTCCGCCAAACTGGTCTTTTATTTTTTAACAAATGAAAATAAGAAAACGGTGCATAACACTAATCCACGTCAAATTCAAATATACAATATCAGAATAAATAGGTTACTATTTATGTTTTATAATCACATCGCTTCCGATTTGGCAGCAAATGTATTTTAGAAATTTCGCATTTAATGTATGTATGATGCTGTGAGGTTATCTATCATACTTACTTATGTTATTTATTTAAATTTATAACTTTAATAATCAGGAAAGTTTCACTCAATACCTAAGAATAAGGTTCTTAGGTAAAAAGAATTCAAGCAATTCGTAAAAAGAAAGAACAAGTTTTCCCATCACATCAATACTGATTAACATTGAATTTAGTTTTAAAAGCATTGAATATAATTATGCTTCAAACTGTTTAAAATGAAAGAATATTACATAGGAACTTCTAAAGAAGTATTAGAAAATAACTTCCCGGACTACAATCTTAAATCAGTTCCAAAAAAAAGTAAAATCAAGCAATACAATTACATATATCAAAACATATCCATCTATCACACCTTATAAAAGAATCGCTAAAATAATTTTTTATATAAAAGTTTATACTGGGTAAAAGTATCACAACTCCCAAGTTAGGTTTTTTGCATCCGTTTTCGAATATTTTCAAAAACAAAGCCATCGAAGTTTATCACAAATATCAGTGTGAATACCCACCCACAACTCCTATAGGCGGTTATAACTCACCCTATACCTAATAATAACACTATCATCGAAACTTCACCGCGTAATATAAAATATGGCGTCTTTCCGCAGACTCCATTACCACCCTACAGAAGTTTGCTTTCAATCACTTTACCCTAAGAGCCATTCTTCCTCAATTCATTCTCGTTTAGCAGCCACAACCTTATGACACATCCGGGCACTTCCCGGGACGTGTTTATACGGCCTATGCTCAGTCTCACTTATAAAAAGGATAGTGTCGGGGGAGTTGAGAATCACACCACCACATATACATGGCTTTTTTTTTGGAAGGGGGAGGGGGATCAAAACAGTAGGAGAATTCAGTTTTCAATTGAAAAAAATATCCCTTTGAATTTGTTGAGCTTCAGCATAAATAAATATAAACAATATAAACTGTCGATCTGAGTAGATACTAAGTAGAGTGTATATGTATATCACTGCATCATGATCGTTGAAACAAATAAAATGTTTGTGTTATCCTTTGTATTTGTTTATTATTGTTCCATTTCTTATAAATTCTTACAATAATTTGTCTTTATTATCATTATTAATGCCTTCAAAGCTATCAATGCCTAGAGTAAAGAAAATAATTTTGTTTTTCTGTGGTGCTCAAAACTTCTGCCCAAATGGTGTACCAGTAGATTTTAGTTGTCAGGTAATCTTCTACGGCAGTTATTTGTTTACGACTTACGCAAAGGTATGAGTTGCTACAATAACATTTCAAATGTATATAAATTAATTTTCTAAGTAATTTATGTATCGCCATGTGTATCACTTGCAAAATTAGCGAGTATTCATGTATAAAGTTATTTAGAAACTTATTTAAATGTATAACATTACTTACACATGTACACACATTATCTATATGAAATATACCAGGCAGTATCTTGTTTAATGAAGGACAAAAAGACAATTTTTTTTAAATAAAGGTGAAATCGTTGCAATAAAATGCCACTTCGACTGGAAAAAGGAAGGAAAATATGCGAGAATAAAACGCGAGGACGTGTAGAGGGGGAAGGGGAGGGGGGGGGGCAGAAACCGTCAAAAAATCTCAAACGTATTGAATTGGACGGGAAAATGTAGAAGGAAAAAAAAGTGTCGGCTGAGCTTTTTATTCTCTTTTCAAGACTCAGTTTGACAGATATTTAAAATGCAAATGTTGTCTTCTTGGCGGAGACCTGTCTTTCGTCTTCCGAAGTGTATTTATTCGGTGGCAAACGGTGGCAACAAAGACTGCATGTCACACACACAGGCGGGAAGAAAAAAGAAGAGGCGTCAAAAGTAAAAATGTAAGAAAAAAATAAAAAAAATTGGAGGGTATAGGAAGCGTAAATAGGCAGTTTGCTCGGAAGATTTGACTTCTTGTGATTCGAGAATTGCTCCAGGGGCGCACAATGACAACCGAGGGCAGGCACTTTTATCTTTTATGCTTTTTTATACATTCCTTTACTTTTCCCGTCAGATTCGGTTGAATTTTCGACAAGTGTCATCCGAATAAGGCTATAGATTTTTCTTTTTATCGGCAGATATATTAAATGTCCTGGAGGTTCCAGGTATAGTTGTATATACAAACTTCAATCCGGATAACGCACTGCTAGAAGAATCGTCGCAAACTGCTTAAAGGTTTGGATGTCATTTCGTTCAGTAAATTCCTTGCTTTAAAGTGACACCGATTGAAAAGAATATGTTTTCAATTTTCTTTTTTTCTTTTTCTTTGGGAATTGAGATATTCCGTGATGTTTCTTTTTTAAGAAAATCTCGGAAAGTTTATCGCGGGTGTTTTATTATTATTAGTTTCTGGAAAGTTTTAACTTCTGTAAGTGTTATTAATAGGGCAATTCCATGGGTTTGCCGCAAGGTACATTGAATGAGTCGGAAGTGTTTCGTACGTCAGTGGTGATAAATGTATTTTTGACTTATGGAAAATAATTATTTTCCATGTAGCTTTGACACCAACTAGTAATATATAAAACAAAACATAACTATTATATTCAACATAATTTACAAGTCAAATTTTATTTTCGAGTAAGAAAAAAGAGCTAAAATAGACAGAGAATTGCCCAATATAATTTTGTGAGTTTTGTCGAAGTAGAATCTTAACTAAATTTAGAATATAGGTTCGTTTCACAAAAGTTGCCTACTACATCCTTAATGTTTAGTTAGTTCAATTCCTTTTAGCTTGTGCACTTTTTTCAATAAATTCTTATGTTTATATACACAAATTAATCATCATGAATAATAATAGCAAACATAATACCCAATGCATGGAATAATTTGAATTTTAATCGTTGTTTTGAAAGGAGTTCAGAACTTGTTTGCTTGTGTGATGTCTGCATTATCGCAGTATCTGAAGTTCTGTCCACTGAAGTTAAAGCTTAATAATGAGTTCACTGTTGTTTTAAGAAGTTTTGTGAGCCTCTTAACTAAGAATAAATAATCAGTTTTATTTATAAAACTGAGTCGTCAGAAAATTTGTAACAGTATTTTTAATTTCAATTTGTCAATTTTTACCACTAATTTTTTTCTACATTGTCGTAAAATCCGTTTATCATAAAATGATAATCATCATTTTAACAAATATAAAAAAAAAAAAAAAAAAAAAAAAAAAAAAAAAAACCACTACTATAAAAAAATTCAATAAAAATGTTTTCAAAATATTTCATAGCTGTTACTTATAATCATAGTAGCCTCATCAGCAGCCACAAAAATTTCATATTTGTATTAATGAGTTATTCTGCACTATATTCAAATTAAGTTTTATACTTCAATTTTTAACCTCATTGTTTGGTTCTTAATACAATATTTTAAAAATAATGTTACGCATTTTGACATCAGCATAAAATTATATATATATATATATATATATATATATATATATATATATATATATATATATATATAACTAAGGGGTGTGGAACATCACACAATTTTCAATTACACCATAATATTGGTCATTGCATTAAAATTTGATGCGATGTCATTTACAGTTTTCATATTTTCTCGCATTTAAATAAAAATGACCTGTTGGCGATATTTTTGGCAATAATTTTTGCATGGAAAAAGAACACTTCCAAAATTAGTAATGTTATTCGATAGACTTTACATTGCAATTTCTTGTGCATAAAACAGAAAAAAATCAATCGTTGATGGGCGATGCTCATGGACAGAGAGCTCTGTGTTAAAGGCACTCGTTTTTCAGCTTTTTATCTTTTTATCGCAATTCTACATGAATTTCGGAGATGGAAAGGAACAAAAAACCTTAAGAGGCATTAGCAAATAGATTTTAATCAAAATCGTTAGAGCTGTTGTATTTGCAATTGCTGAAAAGCATGATTTTTTCATGATTTCAACTTTATACGCATGCTCAGTTTTGACGAAAACCTTTATGGTAGGTCCCATGGCCACCACTAATCCCACTGAGCTAAAGAAAAACACTGGAGTGATGACCTTCGCTTCTTTTACAAGTGCGCAATCGAGCCACGCGCATTAACACAATATACCCTTGTATTCGAGCACGTGCTAAAATATTAGGGCAAAACATTGCGATTTGTCTATTCAAATTATTCTTGGCGGGCTTTGTTGCTAACCAAATACTCTGAGTATTTTCTGCAAAATAGTGACGTATTTCTTTTAAAGTTCTATTTTATCTTATTTTATTTATTAACAGCGATAATACAGCTTAGAAAAAGCTTGTTTATATTTATATATATCGGGAAATGCTGAGGTTTGAGTGTTTCCTTATAGTGATCGTCAAAACAAAAGTGGATTTTTTTTAGAAATGTCTCACACGTTAATGTAAATAATTTTGCAGCGTGAAATCTTCAATTAGTCGGTGAGTTTCTGATTTTGCTTTGAAAGGATTTAAACTTTTATTTATTTACTTTGTGTTCAATTTCGCGCGATTCGAAGTGTATCCAGCGAAGCTTCTGTTAAAGCCATAGTAACTACACCTGCATTACTCATACTTTTGTTATTGAAGAAGTATAAATGTATCTTTTAATATATTAAGAGATTGTATATTTTATAAGCTACTGAAAATGAAATTGTAATTCCAATTATGATATGCTCAAATAGAAACTGAATATTGCTTATGACACAAATTGTATTAAAATATTTAGAATATTGCTTCTGACACAAATTGTATTAAAATATTTAGTAAAATAAATTGCAATATCGATATCGAATGTCTGCTATAATTTGGTTATGATCCGATTACCATACGATATAGCAATTTTTGCCGTATTCTGAACTCTGTTAAAAAGTATATCATAAATTTTAATAGTAATGTAATCATTTACTAAATTTGAAATTTGGAATCTAAATGCATCTATTCAAAATGAACAAGATGACATATAAATGGTTTCTAAGACATTCATCATTCATAAGGATACTCATTACTCGAAAAGTTCTGAAAAAAGAATATGTGAAAGTTCTGTACAAAAATCTTGCAGGTGCAGAATTAACAAAACTTTTTATTTATTGTTTGTCCTTTAAGTTCATTAGTTTAAAGGTCTATTATATTGTTTTGTATGCAATACTTGAAAATAAATGGAAGGAAAACAAATTGACTATTAATTTCATCAATTGTTATTTTATTATTCAATAATTTATTTTAATGTTTTGACAACCAATATTGTTTTCAATTCTGTAATATAGTAGAAAAATGTATCACAATTTTTTTCTAATTTTAAAATTAAAGTCATTGTTAGCTTTAAAAAAAATTTTAAAAAATTCCAAAAGTTAAAACGTCCTAAAAAGGATTGAAAACTCTTGGATAACCTTAACACTTTAGGGGCATAGGTTGATTGGATTTAAATTTTTTTTGTGCAAGGGCAACACGAACATTTGGATATAAGATTTCAAAAAATAAAATAGATCCATGTTGCACAGAAATTTTATTGTGTATGTAGTTATTGCACTGTTTTGGTGTGGTTCTAAAAAAGCCTCAAAATGCAGTACTGTGCTTTAAAAAGGTGGGATATTTTTAATCCTGCCGTGCCTCAAAGAGCTAAAATATGCATTTGAATTAAATTAACATACTTGGCCCGATTTCCCGAACATCCATAAAAGAATTTCTATCTTGTAAACATGGCAAATAAGTTAGATCCCGTAACCTAAATCTCTATTTTGCTTGATTTGGCACATTTCCTTCCTCATATAAACAGTATAATTTCTAATAAAAATAACACCTTAATATCCTGAGTTTGGAAGCAAGAATTCTACTCCAATAAAAAATAATTTGTTTCTGTATAAAAGTTGCTGATTGCAAGTGAATAGCCAAAACTTCACCCATAATTATCAATGCATGAAGCTATGGGGAGGAACTACTTTTCTCCTTTGTATTCGCACACTCGCTAAAGGGTGCGATTCGGTTTCGGCTCGCTCAGTCACAGCACTCCAGTTCCGTATTCTTTAGCTCAGTGACTAATCCATATACCTAATTTGAATATCGTAGGTGTTCGTGAGTTATGCTGACTACGTACACACACACACACACACACACACACACACACACACACACACACACACACACAATTTTTCTAGATGACCTTTTTTGAAATCAAGATGTTTCAAAACAAGGAAAAATGCAAAAAAAAAAAAAAAAAAAAAAAAAAAAAAAAAAAAAAAAAAAGAAGAAGAGAGAGAGAGAGCTTTTTTTTTTTACCAAATGCTATACTTTTATTACCTTATGTAAATATATGGGTAATTAAAAGTTAAAAGGTGTATATTTATATTGCAGCAAAGGACACAATAGCCCCTAGAAGCAGCTTCATAGTGATTATTGAGACAGTTTTAGTCATAGAATGTCGTTTCTACTCAAGTTTCTATTAATCAGTTCCAGATAATACGAAGCATATACGATTTTGCTACATTCCATGACTAAAATATTCCCATGTTTAATTTGACGACATATATATTAAGAAAAATTCTACAAATTTTACGATAAAACTTACCACCGAATATATAAGCTTTGCTACTATATATAGAACTTTTTATCTACTATTTGGAACTACTCATTGTTCATATGGAATCACATATCCTATTGAATTTTAAAGTACATTAGATTTAAATATCCAATTGAATTTTATGTAACTTCACTAAACTGATCGTGACCTTCAAACTGATAAGTAGCACATGTCTGTTGCATTTCTAGTTCCGTCTTTTAAACTTCAGTTTATTGCTTCCGGTATATGCGGTAGCATTTCGTTATGGGAATCTTTTTACGAGACCTTTCATTTAACATATCACGAGAACCTGAAACATTGGTAGTTTTGTCTGGAAGTGATAACCTCAGGCGAACAAATACCTTTAAACATCTCATTACATTAAAGTTTTGTAGAAATTAAAATGGATCCTAAGTTTTTCCATAAGACCAATTTTTAAATGTAACATGGAAAGAAAACACAATAAATGTTGTTTGATCTTAATTCAAAATTTTAAAACATGTTTTTTGTATATCTCTCGCTGTATATATATATATTTCTGATTCAATCGTTATCAAGCCATAGTGAAAAGAAAGATATTCAATTGTTTAGAGCAGTAAATAGTACACTTTTTACTCAATAGATAGCAGCACCATTACATAAAAGAAAAGTTGTGTTGTGTAATATTCGTAAGACAAGGAAACTGCATCTGAAATAGATGGTCTATTTTAGACCAATCGAGTATAGAAATAAAAATTAAAAAAAAAAAAAAAAATCTAATATTTTCCAACTTTTAGCATTTATTTTTGACGTAAAAATATTTTTATTACTTTGTTAGAGATGCTTGTATCAGTGGTTAAGATTACTGTGGACAACAATTGCAATTGTGATTTCTTAGAGTAGGAAAAAGTAAGTTTAAAATAATTATAATTACTTTTCTATTACGAAAAATATATTGAGATAGCAAGAAGATTTGTGGAGCACTGCAAATTTGGCCAATAAAATATATAGGTAAACAGATGTGAGTAAAAAAGTTTATTTTTTAATAATTAAAATACATAAGTACTATTTCTCTTTATAATAAAAGGTGTAACAAGTTGTTTTTTTTGTGTGTGTGTGTTTGTGTGTTATGGGTCTCCGTGTTAATTCATACCTCCACAGATAAAAACATTCCCATTAAATGATTGTACCATTGAAATGAGAATTGCCCGAGTATGGTTGCAGTTGTTTTATATTCTGTAATCAAACAGAGAAAATGTTCCTTTATTTTTTCTCCTTCTAATTAGCAAGCATTCACAGAATTGACAAGTCATAATTAAAGTTCACTATTTACTGCTAGGTAAATAGCCGATTCTAATGAGCTTTTCTAATGAAACTGTTAAATAATTTTGTTGGAAAAATATGTAAAATGATCATAGGTATTAAAATTTATACCATCGGAGAGAAATATGCAGTTAAGGTATACGTATAGGCTTCAAATCGCAAAACTCGCAAAAATCGGGGGAAATTTGTAAGGCCGTAAAAAACAAAAGCAAAATTAAAACAACACAAAAGAAGGAAACCCTATGATGGAGGAGCATACTAAAAGGAAATATATAATAATTAGTATAATAATAACAACAGTTTTTTTTTATATAAAAAATACTTTTTTAATAGTTTTTCTCAGATTGTAGTTTTTTCTATTTTGCATTTCATTCAAACAATTATAACTCCAGTTTAAATAATATTTTTTGAAATTTGTTTTTTGCTATATAATTTGCATACATTGTTGAATGTTTTGACCCTAAATACTAAGTGATTTGTAAATAAATATTTTTTAAATTGAATTTTAAAGATAAGATTCTGTATAAAAAAACTTGGATTTTTCTAATAGATTCAGTTAAAGCAAGATATCACAAAATATACACACTGTAAAATTCTGTTAATAGGATCACAACATAGAGCAGAGTATTCCGCAATACTGAACACCAAAATTGTATATGTTGGTGAATTAGAATTTTTGTCATTACCGTTCGAAATTAGCCTAATTAGTTGATTAAATGTTAATTAATTATTAAAATTGAATTAAAAAAAAATATTGGAAACAGTTTAACAAATAATGTACTTTTTAAGGTGCAAAGGTCTAATTTTTAAATTGAAAATTAAAAAACAAATGTTGAAACCTATACGTATACCTTAAAGGACATATATGGAACCAAATTTTATAGCCTGAACAAGTGAGAAATAAATTTAAAAAAAATTCTGCTAAAGTTTTGAATTTGTCATATAATTGGTGTCCTTAACGCGTCATTTCCAAAAACTAACTATTTTTTAATAAATTTAAAAATTTTAATTTGATTTATTTCATGTTCTGTTTGTTTTTGAAGTTAATTTGTTTGTGTTTTAATTTTTTTATTATTATTTATTTTTTATTTTCATAAAAATGTCTCTCATTTAATTACTCTATATTTATTATCAGCTGAATACCCAAATTTTATCATGTGCATTTTAGTATTCAAAAGATATTCATGCATTCTACATCTCGGACGTTTGATCCCATTTCGATCCCTGAAAATTGGTTAATCAAAATCGGAATAAGTTTATTTTATGCTATAAGTTTATCCTGCCCTTCTTGGCATTTGTTCCGAATTTTATAATTGTGACTATAAAGTGTGTCACTGGAATATTCCTCATATAGAATATTTCGATCCTTTTCAACCCCTTAAAATTAGTTAATCCAGATAGGAATAGCTTATTTATCTGTGCTTTCCCTTGGTTCCAATTTTCAAAGATGTTACTATACTGGAAGTAAGACAATCCAAAATCCCATGTTTGGAAAGTTTAGATCTTTTTCAACTCTTTAAATAGTTAATAGAAATTAGAATAGTTTACCTTATTAACACTTGTATTAAATTGCAGAGTTGTGACCATTTGAAGTTGGTTGGAGGTTAACGGAGCATGGGCAACACGTGGGCCATACTGCACCAACCATTTCAAGTTGGAGATTGCGCTATTCCTCGTATCCAATGTTTCGTACATTTAAAATTGATTAATTGACTCGGAATAGTTGCTTTTTTCCATGCTTGCCCTTGTTGGTATTTGTACCAAATTTAAGAGTTATTACAGTGGAAGTGGGATATTGAAAGATTCTTCTATTCAAACGTTTCGGCCTCTTTTCTACACTTTAAAATTGGTTAATTGACAATAGAATAGATTAATGGAGGTAGAATAATCTGCTTGTTTTTGTTGACATTTTTACCAATTATCAAATTTTTGACTATATTTAAAGTGAGACATTTGAGTAGCACACGTTTGAAACGTTTGATACATTTTCGACCCCTTAGAAATAATTAATCGACATCTTGATAGTTAACTTTTTCTATGTTTGTGCTTGTTGACACTTGTACCAAATACCAGAGTAGTGACTGTATTGAAAATGGGACTTTTGAATGTCCCTCGTTGAAGTGTTTGACCCCTTTTTGACTCCTCAAAATAGGAATAGCTTACTTTTTTTTTTATGTTTGTCCTTGTTGAAATTTGTGCCAATTTTCAGAGTTGTGACGATATGGGAAATGGGAGAATTGGTGATGAGAGAGGACTTTGCCTTTAAATACAAAGATAAAGTAATGGAAGTATTGCATTTTATCACTCTCTCGCTCTCTTTTTTTTTTTTTTTTTTCAAAAAAGTCAAAACAGTTTTCAGTCAAAAACAGTTATTTAGAAGGGGGAAAAAAATAATATATTTTTGACTGTATGTGGTCAGCATAAATCACGAATGGATTGACCTACGATGGTCAACTATTGTATATGGGTGAGTTGTGGCCATTGGGCCATTTGGATGCCAAAATTGAGTATGTGTATAATGTAGCTGCCATTAAAAAAAAAAAGTTTTTTTTTTTTTTTTTTTTTTTTTAAAGCAATTACCAAAAAGAAAGAAAAAAACGAGAAAAAAAAAAAGAGAAAAAAAAAGGAAGAAAAAAAAAGGGGGAACAAAAAAAAAAAAAAAAAGGAATAAAAAGAAAGAAAAAACGACTCTAACGATTTGGATCAAAATCCCCTTTGTAGGTGCCTTTGGTGTTCTAAACATCCTAAACCCCAAAATTCCCGTTACAATCCGATAAAGACGTAAAAAATTGAAGAACGAATGCCTTTAAGGCATAGTTCTTTTCCCTTGAGCATTGCCCCATCAACAACAGATCCTCCTCCGTTTCACTTAAACCAAGAAATAATGTAATAATTATTATCAAAAATATTACCATTTTGGCGATATGTTTTGTTTTGTAAACAATCTAATAATTATCATCAGAAATATCACCAAAAGGACAAATTTAATTAATCTAATGGATGTATAAAAAAACTAAAATTACACTAATTCAATGCAAATTTAAATTCAGTAACAATAACCAGTATGTGTATTTGATAATTGTACGATGTTCCACACTCTTAGCTTTATTTGTCCATGGCCTCATTAGAAAACAAAAAACAAAAAAATTATTTATCTGGTAATTTTTACAGACTCCAGACTGTTTTAAACAACGCCAGACATGTATCACACTTACAAAACAAACAAAAAAGCAGAAAAACTGTACTTAGCAAAGCTACTAAAAAACATTTGTTTACTGAATTTTGAGAGTTTCGCCTCTCTTGTTATATGTTTCCAATTCAGTCACTTAGACGAAAACTAGATGTCAAACATATCGAAATGCTATTTCACCCATAAAAAGTGTTCCATAATATTGCCAAGGTAATTAGTATTCCAATCGTTGAAGTTTTTTCTAACGTTGTTGAACAACGTTGCTTAATTGTGTACCATTTCATTCATTGTATCTGCAGACTAAGAAAACTAATTGAAGCATTATTGGGAACATTTAATGGTTTGTTGCTTAGTATAAGCTTAACACTGGATACAAACATCACAGTATAAATATTTTCACGCGATACATTTGTTGAGTATTTGTACAGTTTCGGGATCTGATTTTCACACTAAGCTCTGTGGAAGACTAATTTGAATGTTGCTGGCAAAGTTTGAAACAAACTTTTTTTTTTAATTGAAAGGAAGGTTAAACATTATGTTTGTGCAATTAAAATTATCTTAGAAATTAAAAAAGTTCAAGTGTAATTGCATCATAGATCTTCTGTACCTAAACTCTGAGGTTTCTTGCATTTGACCGTTATTTGCTCTTTCTCTTTTGCACAAAAAATGTGGATATTCCAGATGTTCTTAATCTATTTTAAACTCAAAGCAAGTGTGATATATTCGAACATAGTCCACAGAGTTACAATCCAGAGATTCTATGATTAGACTATCATTATTACTAGCAGAAAGAAATAATAAAAAAAAAATTTTTTTTAATTTCACAGTCACTATTTACGAATAATTTTTTTTTTAAGTATGTTTATAATTATTTTTAAAATACGAAATAACAGCAAAATAATTAACAATTGTCCTGGAAATTATTCACAGTTTTGGTTTTGTCTGATCTTTTCTTCAAAATTTTCAATTTGTTAAGTTTCGGAAATATAAGGAGGAGGGGGGTGGGTATGTTTCAGGTGAATAGGCTCCTACCAGGATTGATGACGGTTGCTACAGAAACAAAACTATACACTATAGAAACAAGATTTTTAGAATAGGGGTGATTCATGCTGTGAATTTTCATCCAAAGATTATAAAGTAGATGTAGAAAATGAGGCTATTTCCATGGCAACAGGCAACATTAGGGAGCTATTTTTGCGATAAATAGACAGTATTTTTTATATTTAGATATATCTTTTGTCAATACAAATAATTCCAAGAAACACTCGTGATTTTTTTTTTTTATATAAAATGTAATGTCGTTAGATTGCATCTTGGCATCAAATTAGAGAATAAATTTATGTTTTCAAGTCTGAATAGCATAAATTCGCCGAAAATAGCTGCTTTTTAGAGTCTTGAGAATTGGTGATAAGTGCGAGTGAGTTAGTTCCTCAGGATTACCTATTTAACAGATAAAGATCAAATATTGATTATTACTGTATAATTTTGATGTCACTACAATTATTTGGTATTTGATGTGGGGTATTAACCGATGGTTGATCTCGGACCAGCAACGTGACCTACCAGCCGTCTGTGGATCGTGCATCCGTGTGGAACGACTGTTTCGGCGAACTAAAGGTTTCCTTTTAGCAAACTTTCTGTCTCTCCAACGGTCGACGAGATAGTACGTAAGTACCAAACCGATAAAGAGTGGATGATAATTTAATTTCATAAATGTTTGTACTTTCATTATTAAATTTTATATTTGTTAAGTTATGGGGAGTTGCCTCTTTTACCTCATTAGGGCCTTATTATACAGAGCCACTCAAGTGGTAAACCGCTTCTGGCCCTGCTGTGGCTTAGTATAATAATCTCCATGGGATTGCATTCTTCGCTTAGGGTTTGCTCGGTGCAAGCAACAGATGCAACCTCTAGCCACAACAGTGGATCAGTATAATAAGCTCCATACGATTGCATGCTTTTACTTCGAGTGGCTTGTATTCGCCACTCTAGTGACTCTGTATAATAAGGCGCTTAGTTCAAAATACGCATTTTGTGGCTCTGACAAGAGTTTTACTTCGAGTATCTTGTCTGAGCGGCTGAAGCTGTGTCAAGCATTCGCCACTTTAGTGACTCTGTATAATAAGGCGCTTAGATCAAAATACGCATTTTGTGGCTCTGACAAGAGACAATTTAAAACACATTCGCTATGTTTGACGATCAATCGGATTTTGCTAAAAATTCATTTACCGATAAAAAAATAACTTCATGTTCAATCTTGCCTGGATAATAACAACGCCCATTTTGCTTTGCGGTAGAAAGGTAAGACTAGCCGGAAAGACGGTTCTACAGAGAAGGGGGTAGTTTTAAGTGTGCTGAGAAGAATGCAAGTAGGTTTAACGCTAGCTTTTTGGATTTGCTTTTGCTCTAAGCATTTTCTAATTTTCCTAATTTTATCTTTAATTAATTGTTTATCGCTATCTTGAGTTTGGCTAGTTTTGGAGATATCTTTGTGGGTTTTTTTATATAAATTACTATGCACAATATATTGTGAAGTATTTCAACTGAAATATTAAAACATATTCCAAATTGTAAACATTAATAAATACTTTATTTAACTACTATTTTTTATGTAACTAATTGACTATATTTTTGTGTAAATGAGTACATGACTATATTTTATTTTTACTATTTACTAAATTATTTATTTTTACTATTTACTAAATTATTTATTTTTACTAAATTAATTACGTTACTAATTTTATATTATTAAGTTAATGGCGAAATTTATGTCCATATATTTCTGTTTCAATTTTTAATGAGTGAGAATATTTTTTTTTATCAGAAAATATTCAAGGTTTTCTTTTTTGAAAATGTAAATGTTCTGTTTTTATATGGTTAACTCAAACGGTATTCACAAGAAGGCGTTAGACTTTTCTTACAATAAATGATAATTTTAAAACATTTGAAGAATGCAACTTCAAACATTTTTTTTTAAAATCCTTTATATTAACTTCGATTTGGTGTGTGGCTAGGTATGTCGATGGCGGGAAAATCTACACAAGCCTAATTAACCTCCGTGTCGTCATCCAATCGGGCTGAAACTTGGCAGATATATTCGATGTCGATGACAGCTGTCACTGTCACTAAAAGGTTGCTTCTACGTAATACTAATAAACCAACTTGCCGTCATCTAAAAGCGTTGAAACAGTATTTAACTGATCATTGAAGAAACTCTTTCCTGTTGCAAAAATTGTTTTAGAAAATAAATAATAAAATTGTTTTAATCAGAATAAATAAAAGATATATGTATGTGAGTGCATAAATTCACATTAATTTTTAATGAATAAATTTTGAAAAGTAGTTTACCGCATATTTTGCAGATAGAAATATTAATATTTAAAATTAGATGCCAACACCAAGCACACGATGGCAACAAAAACAGCGCTTTGTTAATGAATATCAAAATGTGCAAGAAATATAAAGTATTTATATTAAAAACTTTTTATGAGTTTTATTATTTACTTTTTCTCAAAAGGTATTGAAATAGTTGACCAACTTTTCAAAAAAACTCTTTAGTGTTCTCACTTTTTATCTTTCAAAGATAAAATTATAAATGTTGCAATGGGTAATTATAAATGTTGTAAATGGTAAATTTAGATACTCCGTAAAAACTTTGGGGAATCAAGACCTGTGAAATAAACATCCCCCAGTAGCCCAAATCCTCTACCTAATATCTGCTCGACACTGACCAATCCGATGTAGACCGTTGTAGACTGTTCGTTGCTACGGATCTTGGCCAATCTCACCGAGTTCTGTGCAAAATATACTGCAAATTTTGAAATGTTAGTCCAAAGTTTTAAAATTGAAATATATTATTATAAGAAAACACAGAGGAGTAAAAAATATGTTTAGTTGTGGTTTCGGCTGATTTTTTTTTTAAATCGTGTATTTTGGAAAGATGCTCTAGATTCTTCAGAGACCTCCCAGAACCTCTGTTTCAGGGATTGGTCAATACCACTGTGATACTTGGGTAGTTGACATATGTCAGATTTTAATTTTTTTTACAATACAATTTCCAAAACCGTAAATGTTTTATTTATTATTTTGTATCAAGGGGAACTTCAATGATAAATAAAAAAAAGCCGACACTTTTAAAAATATCAAGAAAAATACTATGTTTCAAATTCCATTCCCACGCATCATCATAACAGTAAAAATAGCAACGGTAACACATATATATTTAGCAAATAAAACTTCTAGGATTACGACCACTTGTAAAATGGACCAATACCATGCTGATCCTTCTAAAAATTTACTCTGATCCCTTAGTTTTAAAATAAACTTAATTTCTACAGAAAGTGACTTATATATCTCTTCAAATAACAAATTGAATTTATTATTGATTTAATTTGAAATCTTTCTCTATTGGTGAGTTCATAAGCGAAAACATTTGATTTCATCGTGATTTAAGTAATATAATCTAAAAAGCATAAGTAATGTTCTACATTTCAATAAACACTGTCAATAATAGTTTAAAATATTTTGAAAATATTGCTTAAAAATCATGTAGCATTGAATTTCTGCATTCCGAATGCAAGTTCAGATAGTTGGTTTAAATTAATTTTCTTATTTTCCTTGCCAATGTCAGTAGTAGTTATCAATGGAAAATGACACTAGAGTCAGAACTCTACTACGTCGTAGGCTAAGAGTGTATGGTGCTAACCCTTTTTCTTCTCAAACTACTTTTTGAAAAAAAAATATCCACTCACTGATATAAATTTGTGTGAAATGAGGGATCTCGTATGCAAAAGTTCTAACCTCATATTGAAATAACTCTTTATATAAGGTTTGTTTTTTACTCTCCTTAAAACTTTAAAAAATAAAGTTAGCACCATCTTTTCGCTCTAAAGACGACGATATATGGAACTCATTTTGCTTTACGTTTTATGCGGTGGAAAAACCATCCAGTTATGAAAACCCACCTTTAACCCTTTAACCAACCTTAAAAGGGCAGAATACCAGTACGTTCCAATTAACGCATGTTAAAAAATAATGTCACCATACACAAAAAAGCTGCTCATAAAACCAATGCAATTAAATAAAAGTCACCATCCACCCATCTCTACCACACCTACCCCCCCCCCCCCCTTCTCCCTACTCCGCTCCCCCATAGCTCAAATCTCGTTGTCTGAAGTCAACCCCTCAAATAAGCAATCTCCTACAAAATCGGTGGCCGTATTTTTGAACGACAAAAGGCGAACGAGGTGGCCTGACAGTTTGGTTCTCTTTTGTCACGAGACACTCTCAGGGCAAGATGCGTTGGGGGGGGGGGGAGAGAGATGCGTTGCTATGACGACCGATTGAGGGACCGACCTATTTAGTCGCCTGTCAACCGTTGCGCCTTTTCATGCCCTCCGCCTACTGATGCTGATGCCCACTTCCCGTCTTGGGGAAGGGTTACCACAAGTGCAGAGAGATCGCAAATAAGTTGGCGAGATAATTTTCAGGGTTTGGACCAGATGTTGGGTGTACTATTGTATGTTTTTTTTATACAAGGAACATACTGTGCTGTCCTTTTGATATGACGAGGATTCATTAATTTCTTTCATTAACACATAATCACTTGCTACTTAACTTTTAGTTACGTTTCAACAAAATTTTATAACGCTTACAACTGCGAAGAAATATCGTTACAGCAACGTATGGACACTTGGAATTAGACGTATGGAAGCACGTTTTCCGGGGGTCTTTTAAAAGAAACAGGCCTGTATTTTTGATTCAAATGAGAGAAAACCTGGGCCTAGTGTTACTAGATGTTGGATTTAAAATTCTTGAGTAGGCAGTTTTTCACTATGCATTTCGGATACATCATGTTTATAACATTTTTACCTATTGAAATACCAATAGTACTTCAAAAATTTCTGCACTTCAAAAAGTATCTAATGAAGGCACTACGTCGAAATATTAGTGTAAGAAAAAAGCAGCGTGGTATTAAAAATACTACGTCTTGTAACGCTGCTTCTAGACCAGCGTCAGCCACTACGCGGCCAGATTTGGCCAGCGATGGATATTTCTGCTGCCCACCAGCACCACAGGAAAAAAAAATCAAATTTCCCGATATGGAATTTTTTTTTTTTTTTACATAGTTGTAATCTATCCGAAATAATATTTGTTAACTATGTAGAACAGAGTTATCCACTACTTGGTCGGAAAAACTATATGAAGAAGCTTTCAGCAAGGTGGTTTTCATTAAGGATAAATGCAGGTAAAACTTAACTGAATCTGTCTTATTTGGACAATTTATTAAAATTAAATGCAACAAATACTCCGAAAGACATTGATTCTATCATAAATAAACTGAACGATTTCGACTGTTATTGTCTCACAATTTATATCGACTAAAACGGCATAATCTAGAAGTATAGTTGAAACACTTTTATTAAAAGTTAGGTCAAGTCGCATTGTCACGTTGAAACAAAGATTCACTTTTTTTTTTAAACTTTGATTTACTAATAATGAAAACTATTATTTTTTTTTTCATTATTAAAAAAAAAAAAAAAGACAATACTGTAATTTTATTAAGATTAAAAAAAAAAAAAAAAAATCAACATCTTCTCCAGTTTTCAGAAATTCTATGTATTATTAAATCGATAGTATATAAATATACATATTTTGGTGTGTCTGGTGCGCGAAAAACTCCAAAATAAGTCATACTGCCCGACTCTAAAAGTTATTGGCGAACGCTGGTCTATATTATCACCAGGTGGTCCGGCAATCCAGAACAGACTACTGTCAGTCTGGAGAATGTCTCCCACCAGAGAGTCTAGTTGATGGTAGTTGCTAAAAAAACCTGGTTAATTAAGAATAGGGGTAATGCATTCAGAAATTGGTTTCCCAAAGCCTATATCGATGACTTTCTCCTAAAATTCCCCGTGTAAAATAGGGTGGTCATTTCCATGGCAACAGACAACACTGGACAATCTGGTGGGATTTATTATTGTGGCACATGAACATCATTTGTCACAATCGTCTTCGTGTGTACTGTTTTGAAATCTGGTTTGCAGAGCACCATCCATATCGACGAATGTCATAGAGACAGATGCTGGAATGAAACATATGGAAGAAATCCTGGAAAACTATCATCAGGTATCTTGTCAAGAGTCTTTTCATCATAAACTTCCCCAAGTTCCACCTCCAAAGATATTACAGAGAGTCAAAGAAAGGAATACTTCTGAAAGCATTCCGGAGTTAAATAGCGAAAGGTCTTCAGGAATGTATTTTTAAGGCAAATAGTCTTGAATTTACATTTCGAATTTGAGAAAAAAAGTCCCCAAAACTCCCCTAGACAGCATGACAATTCACAAGTTACCCATACGTGACAATCCTTGTTGTGTCTGCTAAATTTTTTTCCACGTTGGACTACTATTATAGTTAATTTAAATATTGATTGCGTAACCATATTCTTATCTCATTTATAATATATCCAATTCATTCCATAAACTATTCTATTATGCACAATTATTGTTAAAGGTATTTTTCCAAAATTTGAATATTTTGAAAGGACCTTCCTACTGTACAAAATATTTTAAGTAACAAAAAATAGAACCACGTCACTTCTCAACAGACACCTAACCAATTAAATTGATGATAAAATTTATGCAGGAAAAATTATTGTTACGAATGTTCTTCTCAGAGGAATAATGATACTGGATTGCAAAAGTAAATCTATTTATTCTTCATAGTGTGCAATTCTTGAAACAGCTGCAGAAAAAAATATATTCAAGCTCAAACCTGAGCTTTCAGTCGTCCTGACTCAACAGTAGCGAAAACACAAGCTTCCTACCATTTAGGAAAACTCAGAACTGCATCCACAGCGATTCAATTCAAGAACATCCACAAACGGAACGGAACTAGTCTGACTCTGATTAATTCTCAAGCGAGCAGGGTTTTTTTTTTATAAGTTGGAGACATTCACCAAAATTCTAGAAATATCCAAATAAACCGATACCCAGTATTTTCGATACTATTTACAATTTTTACGTTAGTAAAAAGCTATGATTATTAGTGATTGCTAAACTAAAATAGAATTAGAATTTACCTAATATTTACATTATGTACAATTATTTACAAGGTCTGGTTCGTGACAATATCAAATCGTTAAAAAAAGAAAAAAACATAACAGTGCAAAGATTAAAGTTTTATCCAGAACTATGTGAAGTCATCTAATAAAAAAAAAACTCAATTTATAAAACAATTACATTTATAGAATGAGACTGGAAAAATTTGAAGTAATATCATTTTGTAAATAATATATAGTTTTATGCTAAAATGTAATTCAATAAACTGAGAAATAAAATTGTATATGCATGTAAAATCGTGTTCATAAAAACATGGTTAAATATTTGGTTTTTGTTTCTTTAAATTTTATCAGGTATCAAATAAAAGTTAATGAAGAAGAATATATATGGAAATTGTTCTATCTATGTTTTATGGGAATATTTCAAATAAATTGAGAAATGCAGAAAACAATTATAACTTTCTGAAAAAAGGTTAGTTAATCAATGCATCACATTTTCAAAGAAATTATTTTAATCAATTTTAATACTCGAGGAGTTTTTTTTTTGCACATAATGAAAGATCAAAATCGTCACAAATCGAAAGGTCAAAAGGTTTTGCCTAATGGCGAAATAGCTTAATGATTAAATACTTAAAGGCGAAACAGTCTAATGGTAAAATATTCTAATGATTTAATACTTAATGGCAAAACAGTCTAATGGTAAAATAGTTTCATGGTGAATTTGAAATGGAAAAATGGCTTAATGGCGAAATAGTTAATGATAAAAAAGTCTAAAGGCAAAATAATTAATGGCTGAATAGTTAACGGGGAAATAGCCTAATGGTGAATAAATTTCAAAAATAGTTGTGTCCTGTATGAATTTTAGATGAAGGTGAAAGAAGCCTCATTCAAAAGATGTTACATTTCTATGGAATTTCTCTTAAATATAGCTTTCCATTAAAGTACTTTCCTCAAGATGGGATATTCCTGAAAGTTAATAGTCGCCAAAGAGACAACCCTTTGTTAGAGAATATGCTGGAAATAGACACGAAAAGGGTGACATCGGAATTAGGGGTGCGAGTAGGGATCGAAATGGACAGGCCGAGAAACGAAAGGCTTAATAGTATTTGCAGTAAGTATAGGGAGTAGCAAACTATATTTCGTGCATCCCTAAGCATATCGTTAATGACGAAATGCTCGCCAGCTCGGATGAGAGGCCATTTGCAGATGAAGTAATGGTATCTGGACTTCAAAATATGTAGATTCGGAATATGTTAGCAGATAGTTTAGGGATCTTTGTCAAAACTGTCAGGATATTAAATTGGAACTGATTGCAAACTTCAGTTTTAGAAGTTTGGGAAATAGTTGGACATGTAGTTTATATCAAAATGGAAATGTATCTGACGAGCTGTCATTCTGAACTTAACCCTATATTTAAATCCTTTATATTAATTCTGTGTGTGTGTGGTGAGTGGCTACCGGGCAAATCTACGGAGGCCCTATTAACCATTTTTCCCCTATACAATCGGGCTGAAGCTTGACAGACAGTTTCGATGTCGATGACATTTTATCAAGTTTTGGGGACTGTCATTATTATAACTCTTTTACACATGCTTCTATTATCGCTTTGGATGACTGATAAACCCACTTAGCGTCCTTCAATCAAGTTGACACTTGGAAGTTAAATTCGATGTCGATAACAATGCATTCTAATTGGTTTTGGGAGCTATTATTGTTACAAAAAGACCATTTTTACACACTGTCGATTCAGATGACGATTAAACCCTCTTGTCGTCATCCAATCGCTCTAAAACTTGGCAGGCAGCTAGATTCGTTGTCGGTAAGAATGCATTACACCATGTTTTGGGTCTATCACTATCACTAAAAGACCGCTTTTGCATAAGCTTCTATTGGTGGTTCCGATTACTCAGAAACCCACTTTCCGTCATTGAATTGAAATGAAACTTAGAAACAGATACACCCGTTGTTGTTGATAATGTTTTCTATCATGTTCCGGGTTGTCACTAAAATTCCGCCACTTTTACACACGTTTCTATGGCTTTACGACAGACTTATGCTTTTACTCACGTTTCAGATACTAAGTTTAATTCAAACATGCACAATTTGGTGATATTAGTTGACTGAAACCTCCCCCTATCAAGGTTAACGAGGGAGGTCTAGCTAACCCATTTGTCGTAATCCTTGATGAATGATATTTTTTTCGTAAATTCTCGAAATACGAAAAAATAAGGTTACAATTTCAATGACAATGTTGCGTTTAAAATAATCTTAGGTCAGTAGAAATCAATATATCCTCCTGAGATCCCACGTACATTTAAATGTACATCGGATTTTAGGCGCATAATTTGTCTTAGCAGGAAATAGCCGAATTCAGTCCTACACCTCATGATAGTTCCATCAATTGTGACGTAGTAGAGCCTGTAAAGAAACGGAAAAAATAGTTCCTCTGCCAGTAGAGGTGTCATGAAAAGTTGGTGCGAAGTTCACGCCAGCAATGGACATTAAAACTTTTACCTCACGTTGTTGGATGTCTAGATGCTCAGCGCGAACAATTTTTTTTTACACTAACTGTTAAATATTTTAATGTATTACGTCCTCACTAAATTGTTTTGCTGCCTTTTATTATTAAATTTCACATCTGAACAATTCAATTTCAGAATTTTTGCAAGCTTAAGGAAATAGTAATTTTTTGTCCCATCTTTATAGTTGAAGCCCAATAACTTTAAAAGTACGTTACATAGACCCAAAAGAATAATATACATAAAAATTAGCTTCAAATCATGTTTTAAACAGTTGTGGGCCTCAGGAACATATTTTCATAAAAAATTTGTATACGTGCTCCTGAGATTTGGAGTCTAAAAATTAAAACAATAAAAAAATTGTTTGAATTTTCCCAATTGACACTACAAGAAAACAATTTTATGACATGTGTTCGAAATTTATTCAATTATTCCTTTTTCGGCATACATTTTTCTTCCTGTTGAGCCTTTAAAGTTAGTTTTTCTTGAAGTCCTTAAAGGTGACATAACTTAATTTTTATTTTGTTGGGAAAATTTGAACCTTTTATGTTTTCTAGTTGTTATTTTGCTAGAGTCCAGATATTATTTGCACCAAATTTGAATATAAGTGGTTCATTAGGATAGACTTTACACATGTTTAAACAGCTTCATGTATGTTGGATTACCTTGGATTATTATGGGAAGAACAGAAAGTTCAACAGGATATATAGTTTCTCAAAACTTTATAGATTATTTTAGGAGCAAGTCATTTATAGTGTTACTGTTACAAATTTTGTTTCAAATGCATTAATGTCAGCTCTATAGTATGAAGATAATAAATCTTTTATATTATTACACAATACTGCAGCCTCATAACTGAAAATTGTTAATTTCATTTTAAAATAATTCTTCTTAGAACACTAGTAGTTTTTTACAATTTAAAAAATAAATTAGAAACATATTTTTTGAAATTGCTACAGGTATAAGATTGTTTAAAGTAATGATAAACAGATAATTTATTAGTGATATTAATTCCGAATTTAATAAAATAGTCTAAATTCTAAGTTTATATTTGAAAAGTTAAAATTTTAGTATACGTCAAAAATAGCAGTTCGTAAGATATATTTTATAATTAGGAAAGTATACAATCTTTGATTAAAATAGAATTTTTATTGTAGAAATATATATGTTGCGGATGGTTTGATTATTGTGGATAGTATCACTATTGGTGACAGTTATTTTGAAAAACAGCTAGTTATTAGGTATAATTTCTGAATTAATCAAATTAACCGTAACATATATACGACTTAATAATTAACTTTAATAACACTAATTCTCTTCAATAATCAATTTTATGTAATATTAGAGTATATGCTATGCTCTAATATTACATAAAATCTATTGCATACATATAATGAAACACGAAAAATAAAATTATTAAATAATATTTGTAAAAAAAAAATAAGTATGATTGTATTAAGTACATATAGTCCTTCAATGATTTGGAAGCAGTTCGAATTAGAAAATAATATTGCAAAACTAAAAATTACATCTTTACAGTTTCAAACATATACCTCCAATACCACAGTTATCAAATTCAGTCTACATCAAAATTTCCCTCATAAAAAAAAAAAAAAAAAACCTTTTTAAACGAGAACGCGAGAATGAGTCAGCAGCCCTCATATTCAGACCCATATCATTCCAGAACTTTTTGAGCAGCAAGTTTGCGAACAATTCGATCAGTGGTGATTACACCCCCTTCCACTCAACTCTTGCCTCCCCCTCGTCGAACATTCGAACATAAAAGGGGTGTGGGAAGGGGTTGACCACGGCACCATTTTATTAGGGGGGCGGTTAGGGAGCCAGGAAGGCGCGAAAGCCACATCAATGATTTCATTAAGAAGTGGGGGGTGTCGATGCCATCCCTCTTTTTTTTTTTTTTTTTATTCTGCTGAGGCAGACGATTTCTTCCTGATTCTATTATGGGGGACATCCTCTGCCTCCCTCCCTCAATCGCCTTCTCCCAGTGTTCGTGTCTTTCGGTCTTTTAATCGTACAAAAGGCAGTGGCGGGAATAATGTGAAGGGGGTGAGTCACAAATAGAGGGTGTTGGTTTCATCAAAGACGACACTATGGTTATAGATTACTATTCCGATAATTTTTTATTCTGCATAAAATTTAAAAAAAAAAAAAAAAAAAAAACTTGTTTTTGTTATTTTAATCAAACACTTATTTCTTAATAAAATAGTATGAAAGGGAAACCTTATTTTCAATCAAAAGCTTTTTATATATATAGTATAAACTTTAAAAAAAAAAAAAAAAAAAAAAAAAAAAAACTTAGTTCCATACAAACTTATTTCTTAGTAAAATCTTGACTTTAATAAAATCTTGTTTGACGATACCTTCTTCTCCCTTTCTGCAAACCAAAAATTGTTAAGTGATATACCGTCTAAAGATCGCGCTTTTGAAGAATAGTTTATTTGCAATCGAACATTATGTTCTTTGATTGAAAATCGAAGTTAAAAAATATACAGAAATTACCCTCAAATTTTGAAAAATTGCCATAATATACAATGAATGGTAACACTAGCGAAAAGAGAAAAACAGAATTTAAGTATGTTGAGGAAGCCTAATGAATCTTGTATCCCTCAGAAAAATAACACAAAATCTAACTCTTATGAATTTCAAAAATGTAATTCTTTTAAGCAATTTTAAATACGCAAGCTGCACACAGTCCCACTAGTAGTATAAGGTATAAAAATAAATCTTATATCTAATAAAATACTTATAAGAAATAGTATGAACTTTAAATTGTTTGTAATCTAATACTTGTTTCATTATCATATAAAGGCTTGGGAAATATCATTAAAATATTACTCACGTATGATTGCTAACTATTTGGTTGTAATCGGATAAAAATATTATCTTTTTGTATCCAATTTTCCTGTATTACGAGTTTTATAAAGAACACACACAAAAGAACTTAAAATTCTATAATTGAGACATACTTTCAATAAACTTTAATGGACTCTTATGGACTTGGTTATCAGATGAAATAAGGGCGAGGGGAAAATTTTGTCTTATTAAATAATGTACACTTTATAAATAGTATACTAATTACAATTTTGATATCAAATATATGGTATGAAATACAAAAGTAAACATTCAGGAGTTTTTAATGTAATCACTATCTATAAGAGTTAGCACGCTAATAAATTTTATATTTTGAAACAATCTATGAGATCACATAAAAAAAAAAAAATCTGATAATTATTATTTGTGTATCTTTTTAGGTTTATATGATTTTATAAAACTAATCACAATAAAAATGATTGGCTATTCAAAACTCCAAAAACTACAATATTTTGAAATTTTAAATTATTTAATACAGTAAAATGTTGAATTAGAATTTAAATGGATGATGTTCAACTTAACCGATAGAGTTAAGTCTGTCAAGTTGACTTCTATACGTTCTTGAAGTGCCATATTTTGCCCTGATGACATAATTTTGAACTCATGATTATTCTTTTTACGGATTTAGGCTTTCTTATGTCCATAATAATGTGCGAATCAAATTTTCGGAAGATGTGTCCTTTGAAACAGGTTCTACACGCCTCTGAGAAAGTGCAGTTTGATTCTGGGTATCTTGTAAAATAAAACGATGGTGGTTTGTGGAATAAAATGCAAGCTAATAGCTCATAACATATGTAAAAAAACTGATTTCTTCAGATAAATCAACTTGAAATGAAGAGTGATGAAGAGTGAAGTATGTTTAAATCGGATTTTAAAGACCACTTTAAGTTTTGAAACAAGCTACTCTTCTGATATATCTGGTCGAAATTTCGGTCTGAAATTTCATAATAAATGCAGTGAATTAGCATGAATTTATTATGAGTCCTTGCTCTGCATGAAATGCAGTTAGTTTATTCCAACTGTATTCTTTTAACTCAAACTCGCAAAATTTAGAGTAAAAAAAAAAGTGTATAAAAAAAGAGAAATTGTTTCAAACAGGGAAATATGACAGAAATCGGCAATTTTGGGCAGATCAGGAATAAGTCAGGGAAATTTTGAAAAATTATTATAAAAACAAAGGAAAAATATTTTTTATTCGATAAAAACTTTTTAAAAGAAGAAGAAATTATATATTTTTTTTCGATAGTTTTAATACTTTTAGAAAATTTATAATTTAATTCTTTCTACAATTTTTCTTCGTAAATTTACTTTTCATTGACTTACATTTGCATTTTTGAGAAATTACGGGTCACCGGTAATCTCCAGAAAAATTAAAACAATTTAGTAAAACGCAATCAATCTCTCTTTCCTATTTAGAAATTAACAATCCTAAAAAAAAATTACACAGTTCCTAATCGAACATATAAAGCAATCACGAACATTCTTTAAAAGTTAAGTAACGTCTGATCCTACACATAATTAATACAGATGGGTGTCAACCATTTTTACTTAGAGACCGGTTGACATCAAGCAATCAGTTGGAAAGTAGAAAAAAAATATAAAACATAAATATCATGGAGCCCACCATTCTCGAAATAAAGATATATCGAAGGTTCTTATTTTGGCTTTAAAACGATATATGGCAGTGCCCTGGCAACACTGAAGCGTTCTTTCCTGTTTATTACCAATATTTATTATTTTCGCTTTTGATCGTTTTTATCTTTTACCTCTAATAGCTCTGAGTCTTTTTTCAAAAAGTTATGTTGGCATGTTTATTGTCTAAGGGGATTTTTTTTTGTGTGGAAAATTTAACCTAATTTTGCTTTTGCTGGAACAATTTTTTTTTTTTTTTATATATTTAAGGTATCAGTGCTTAGTTTTTAAAAATATATTACATCGATTTTATAATACTTTTTCATCGTATAGGTTTGATGGATAATATTTAGGTAATAATAAGGATTATTGTGGTTGAAAACAAACTTCATTTAGGTAATCTTTTCTTTCTTCATTCTTGGAAAAATCGTACTGGAGACACATAGACTGAAAATACTACGTCATCAGACGTAAATTTTATCACAAACTTGGCTCACTTTTAAAAAGAGGAAGTATTTGGTGGCCGAGAAGTGAAATCGTCAGTACCTTTCCTCATTGAAAATTTAGGAGTGATGGGTTACCGAATAAAATAAAGCTAATTTATTTTTCAAATTATGATGTATTTAATTAGCAAGTATTTATTATGATGTATTTATTAATTATGTAGCAAGTAGATTATGCATGTCGAATGTGTGTAGTTGTATGCAAGTAGAATGTTCAATGGGGTACTTAAACTTGCAGTCACACCCAGAATTAACTACTAAGAGATGGAGTATTACTTGTCTCGTGTTTGTTTGTTTTTTATAAAAATTTAACGAATAATTTAATAGATCTAAACTACTAGGTAATGGATAAACTGAAGTTTAAGTAAATTTTTTTCTAAAACTACACTTTAACTATATAAAATTAACTATACTATATAAACTTTACTATATATAACAACGTCCAAACTTGTGTGCTTATTTATTCAGTAATAATTCTGAAAACTCAAAAATTAGTCATAGTTGACAGCCAACAAAAATTTTGTCAATGGGTAATATGTATGATTCTTCATCTATAAATAAAATTTAAGTAAGAAATCACGATCGATTGGGAATGACGTCATGGACAAGCACTCAATAAGTTAAATTTTTGTTTTGTCATTTTGATAACATTAAAGAAATTTATCAAAGCGGGATTATCGTTGCCACAAAAAGGTCAACGGTTTAATACGTAAAAACATTAGCCAATATAAGAATTATCGCCAAAAGTATCGCAAAACAGGCAATTTTCTTTAAATTATGGGAAATATGAAAATGAAAACGATAAATTAAACCAGTTCGCGTCAAATTTAAATTCAGTGACCACTATTAAAGTGTATTAGGAAAGTTGTGCGATGTTTCACAAGCCTAGTTACCTTTAGATTTCTATTTGGTCCAGTCGGATGCCCAATCCGCCGCGCAGCTGAGACATTCTACCGTAATGATCCTAATACTGGTCTGGTCCGGTCCGGACCGGACCGAGGAAGAGGCCAGGTGGTTCAAACTTTGTCGCCAACAAAAAGTTCACCAACGAAAAATCAGATAAGATTTTGAATACTCGGACACTAAAGTTATACCGCAAAGTTGTTATTTTTTATTTATTTTTTTGCTAAACTCAGCTATATTTTAAATAAAAAATTGGCACGTTTTTTCTTATATAAATTTTCAATCTTTTCTGGACGAGATTTCGGCTATTAATGTCACCAAATTGTATATGGTTCATATTTGGACCTGATGTGACTTACTAAAACGAATGTAGAAGTATCCTTTTAGAAACAGTTGCGGTTACAATCCGATTTATTCAAAATAATTGTATAATCAAACAAAATAAAATAGGATTGAAAGCTTAATTTCTCATTAAAATTTTATTGTGGGTTCAGTCCTCGGTCAGCCAAATATCGGTGTGTACCTAATGGGGGCTGGTTAATTAAATCTGTCGCGGCCTCAATATCCTGCCGTTGATGTGGTGGGGTTGGAGAGAAGGGTTTACACTAGAAGATTTCCATCTCGTATTCTTCTAGATGCCCAAAATTACGAGACGTAAATAATGGTTGTGTTAAGCACTTTATAAGTGCAGAAATAGATAGTCGGAAGTTCCAAACAAAACAAAACTAAATTAAAAATTTAAAATTTTCTAATAAACCACTAACTCTAACCACCAAATGGGTTACCCAGTTTAAAAAATATTTGATTAAAATTACCTATACGATCCCCCCCCCCCCCTATCCTTTTTTGGCGATTTTGTGCCAATTATGGTAACCCTACACCAATTCTCGATTCTGGCAAGCTATGTTGGGTTGCCGAAAAGAATGGAAAAATGCAGTTCAAGGTAAGCTGAAATCTGTTTCCATCTTCTAAAATATTGATATTTATTGTTAATTTACAAAAAGTTAACCGTTGAAAAAGGTATTTCTTAGCAGATTTTATACTTATGTACATATTTTTCTTATTTTATCTCCTTAAAAAACGCTTTATTTGACAAGGCATATATCGACTTGGCATCCATTTTTCCACGCCCGTAGTTTGGTATCATTTGAACTTGGCTACATTTTGAAAAGTCGCCAGGGCATTTTAACTAAATACTCATTTGAAGTAAAGTATTTATAACACCTGTATATTAAACATCATAAGTTAAGCCCACATTTCTAAACTTAAAAGTGCTGTGTGGTAGAAAACAAACGTTTTACCAGTTACAAATATCTATTAAAAATCTAATTTATCAGTTAGGAAAATTAAATAGTTACACTTTAAGTCGGTCACAATGACCTAAACATTTTTGTCGCCATTTGACTGCATGTACCACAAAATAAATTAATTCCATTTAAATCAATACATATTGCAAAATCACCTATTGGCAGACGAAATTTTTCACTAAGGTCAACCCACTTCAATTCATACAGTTAATTTCAAGAAACGATGGTAACTTTATGACTTCGTCAACTTTCGTAATGTTTCCAAGCCATAAATAAGTTTTCGCTAGTATATTGATTTCACCAAACCACTACAGACTGTATTGCATTATGTATTGTCAAAGTGCTCAAAAAACGTCGTTAATAGGATCAAGTTTAATCCTTTAAGGACCAAATCTTATTATTCATCAACTATATGTACAATGTCTCTGATTTTAGAATAATTTTTCAGACACATATATTTGTATATATAATAACTAATTACACTTGACTAAATTGCTAATAATTGTCACAACCTATTTCACTTTATTAAGGCATTTCCTATTTAAGGACTAGCGTTTTGAAGATGTTTTGGAATACTATTTTGCTTGATACTTTTTGTACTTGTCCAACTTATCGATTAATGCTTGCGTTATGCCGAGACGTTTCCCAGTGCTCCTGGTAATAATAGTATTAGGCAATGCTCCTAAAGGGCCTTTCATGGTGACCATCAGATGTGGCAAACCAGGTGGATGGTGATGATGAACATTCATGAACAAGTTGTAATCGGATGGTGTCTGTTTAATCCGGTTGAAACCTGTTTGAGATCTGGTTACAACTCTGCTGGTACTTACTCCGTGATTGTAGAGCTGGGACTTCTTCCAATCTTCAACGTCCGCTCGCTTGGATTCAATTTTCTTGGACATTGTAATGTATTATGATCGAGTATCACTTGGATGTATGGTGAAAGGATTAGTCAACAAGACTGAATTATCTATTGAATAGTCTACTGGAAATGACTAAATAGTCTAAAAATAAATCTTTGATTGAAAGAATATGATAAACTAGACGATTTATAATAAAAATGACTAAATAATTTAAAATTGAATATCTGTTTGGAGGTATCTGATAAACTATGTGACTTTTTCTAATGTAAACTTTGTAGATAATTTTGAAAGTATATCTAATGAAGCTTCTGGCTCGTGTTCAAAATTGATGTAATTTACCTTGCGCACATTTTAAAAATAGTAATCTTTGTAGGAACTAGTCTATAAGTTGTAATAAATTCAATTTATGACAAATCATGAACAAGCGCCTGCTTTTAAAATTAGTTTTAATGTATGTTATGCAAGGTAACGTCTCAGGAAACTGGTTTTTATAATATCTGAATGGTAAAATGGAATACGGGTTTATGATTAGATAAAAAGTTGGATTAGTTTTATACTGTTTTTGTGATTGGCCATCAAGTTTGGACATAGTACAGAAGAACCTCGCTTAATAACACAGGAACAAAGATCGTTCATCATTTCTAGATATGAATTTTGTTTTAATTTGATTTCTGGTTATAAATGTCTGAAATAAACAACGACATCATAATAAGTAGTAATTATGAAACAAAAAAAAGTTAGTTGCTAAAACAAAAATGTCTTCCAAAATGTGTTATTTCCATCTTGTTTATAGGTGTTAAAAACTAAAACAAGGAGATTGGTTCTTTTTAAGTCTGGCTTACGAATTGTAAAGAAACCAAGTTTCAAAATACTCATTTTAGAGACAGTAGTCTCTAGCTGTAAATATTTACTTGTACCAAGTTGATTTCATTTTAAACCAAACTGAATGAACTGTTTTATTTCCATAGCTGCTAATTGTCAACCATCATATAATCGAGTTGGAACACAGAATTAGAAAACGAGCACATACATAGCAGTTAGCTTATGTTTAATTACACAACATTTCATTGTTTTGTAATACTTATTTCATATATAATATGCGTCTGTAAAAAAAAAAAATGTAAATTTAGCTGTAAATATTGACAACTCCTCTGAAGAATGGACTGAAAAAAAAAATTCTGCATAGAGCCACAGTCCTGTAAACATACGTACATAATTAAAATATATATATATTTTTTTTTTCAAAATTTAAGGTTAAAATTTTTACTTAGTATATGAATTCGGATGCTACTAATTGATTTGTAAAGCAAATAGCCCGAAATAAATTATAGTTAATTACAGGACCTTGTTTTTCATAAAGTCAGAAAGTTTTTAGAAACCTCAAATTTCATAAAAATAAGTGTTTTGTCTTAATGTATGTAATTAAAACTGAATTATCGTCTAACTATCAATATTCTGAGTAGTGCACTTGATAAATATGATGATATATTTTAATAACTCATTGGATTTTAAAATAATATCTTGATATTAATCTAATCAAGACTGTAATCAAAATTGTCATTAATATTTCAATAACACAGACAATCGTTAAGGGGCGACGCTATCATCTACGTCGTGCCTATAATAGTCGGTTTTCTATATCAAGGCATGGGTATATTTACAAATATTAATTTATTCTTATCGTTTTTTCAGATGCTCACACAGTTCAACTCCTCCAGAAAACATATAAACCCTTAAGGCTAACAGTAAATAAATTATCATCTAACTTATATTTTCAACTCCATCCATTACACACATCTCTGATCTCCAGAACCGACAATCCAAAAACCTCCTTCGGCCAAAAGCAAACCCCAACTGTATTTTGCAGGAAGTCGTAAATAAAAATCTCTCTTTTCTATCATCCACTTCTTTTCTTCCAGAGATTGCAGAGTACACCAACTGTTAAACTCGGCAACGTTCTTCATCTTCGGAAACCACAGAAAGAAAAATCAACAAAAAGAAATGGATTATATAGACCAAACAATTGTCAGGAGAACAAGATAATCCATTGAAAAATGACTAGCATCTAATGAGAGAAGGGGGACTGTGCTAAAGAAGCTTTTTTTCCCTAGTCCGCAAACTGCAGAAAAAGATACTATTTCGCAGTCGGTGGGGGGAGAGGGGTCATAATGGTAAAGTCATAATGGTGAAGGAAAAAGTAGTACGTTGGGGGGAAATGGATGATTTAGTCTTGTTGCAATGGAGGAAAAATGGATCTGAGGCTACAAGGGTGGACGCTGTATGTGAGTGTGTCATCATATAGTAATGGCAAACAGCAATAGTAATGAGGGAGAGGCTAAAACACTTTCACGGGTGGTCATTGGGGAAGATACAAAGAGGTTGGTTGTGGTGTGATGAGCAGATAAGTTACTTTGAGATGCGGCTTTGTTTTGTTCAGCTGCCCATGTCTGTGAGGTAAAGAATTCTCACTAAATGTCTTTTTATAATATCCGTAAACAGGATGTAGTCTCTAATGGGAGAGTATGTTGGGTGCCCGGAAAGGTGGTCGTGCTTTGTTCTTTGTTTCTTAATATATGATACGGAAGTAAATAGTGTATGTTAAACTAAGGTTACCTATAAAATAAGAAGTGGTATTCTAATCTTAAATAATTTTATGTAGTTAATTATTTAAAGATATTTTGACTTTAAAGTTTCAATATGTCCCTGTTAGCAAATGCCATATTCTATTGTATCAAGTATTAATATAAAATGATATTAGATTTTCATCACTTAAAGAATATTTTTAATTGCATATCAGATGCAACGTTTAAAACAAAAACGAATTAAGGTTGCTTATTTAACAGTGGATCTTCTTTCTCTGAGACATGGAAGCAGTCTGATTTCCTGTCTTTGAGGTTGCATACTTTGAGGTCATTATCACGCTAATTGGTTACTATACGCTCATGAATGCAACATTTTTCTACGCGTGCTATATGCATAATATTTAAGCAAACAGAGCTTAATGCTGCCCTGCAGTCTTATGCGAATTAAAAGCATCCTACATCTGTGTTTTAAAAATTACTATAGTTTTTGATATCAAACTGAATCATGCTTTAATCCTTTCTGGTAGTGTAGCATATATGCCCCACAATTTCTCGAAGAGAAACCTTAGAACAATTAAAAGAAAGAAAGAAAAAAAAAGAAGAAAAAAAAAAACTACTTTAACACATGGTATTTCATATATGCACACAGCTGCTTTAATTGACAATATAATTAAATAGGCACTTAGGATTTTTTTGTATTTTTTTTCAATGGTCTAAGGGCAAAGGGAAAACGCGAAAAGTGAAAATCAAATAAAGAAAGAGAAAATCATGGACTAGAGGGTTAAAGTAGTAGAAGTATGAGTTCATGGATACGTGTGTTCATACGAAAATTCAATAACAAGTTATGACCACAAGTAGTGGAATTGTTGATCGGAAGTAAATTTGCAATTCCTTAATCATAAGAGCCTTATGCCATAGACATGTGTCACACCAGTTTTGAGATTTTGATAATATTAGTAGGATTACATAGACTTTTATCGAACATGTTTAAAGTTTGACCCGGAAGAGTATTTTCTATATAAAGTTCTCTCCTATATTTTAATAACTCTATTAACTCTATATTAAGCTCGCAGTTTAGTTCCATTGGAGATATTGAATTAGAACTTTGTTGAGTATTCGGTTTGCAAGCACTCTTTTTTTCAAAGTTAAAACACCAACCTGGTAACATTTCATTTATAAAGAAAGTCCAGATTGATAGGGTTTTTGTTATCATACGGCGTCAACCTTTACAGAAAGTGGAACCAGGTATTCATAGACTAAGTAGACCCATAATCAATCAGGTACTATTTGTCACATTCGCTGAGTCTACTCACTTTTAAAAGTAAAGTTTGAAGAACGCTACTAGTCTAGTAATGAAACTCAAGACCTTACTTGTGCTTGCATAGCAATGAACCTTTCAGCGTGAGCCTGTGCTTTTGTGTCAATGAACTTTTCAGCGAGCGAAGTGAGCTGTGTTTGTTACAATGAAACTTTTAAATAGCGAAGCGAGCTTGGTGTTGCATAGCAATGAAGCTCTCTGCGAGCAAGTGAACCTACACGCGAAGAGCTAAAAGCTGGGACTTATACATATAAGACGAGTGTCCGCGAAGCGGGGCCAAGCAGTTAGTAATGTATAATTTAAGAACTTTTATATCAACTTGATATTCAAAATAAACTGGTTCCCTTTCAACGAGAAGAGGTGTACAAACTATCTTGAAAGGTTAAATTGCCTGAAGCAAAACAGTGTCAAAATAGCAATTTTATGTCCATATCATTAGCGACTTAATCATGAGTCAATGTTTCTTCAATTATCTATGGTAATTCTTCTAATTTCTCATAATAAGTTAATTAAAACATGTAATGCTCTTTAGAACTCGGTGAAAATATGTACCTTCTAGTGTGATGAGTATTTAAATATATCAACTTATTTAACCTTAGCCTAAACCTTGCCCCACCTGAGGCAGAAATTATAATATAACTTATCTACAATTAAATATATTAGTTATGGAATGTTAAAGTGTGCTCTTGATAGTTTGACGGTGATTTCTTTTGAGGCACAAAATGCCTGTTATTCAACAGTTGGTGTTAGACAAACATAACAATTGCAAGACAAATGAATGAGCGTTAAATATTTTGCTCAATTTCTAGCTCAATTAATTTAATTCACACTTTCAATAGTTTTGCACACTTCAAATAGTTCAGTAGAGAAATATCTGAACGATGGCTTTATTTCCAGTTTGTTACGCTATATTTTACTTTATATAATTGTTAATAGTATACGGATTTCTTTTTAAAGTTTTATTTTCATAAATTTATTTGTTAATAACGATAATATAGACTTCAAAAAGTTGGCAACGACTCGAGTGAATCGATAACTTTTTAGATGTTTTCAGTACGCGCTGATTGCGGGATCGATTGCTCTGGATTTTTTGAGAAAGTTCACTTATTAGGCTATAAAACCGTCAAGGCGTTTAATTTCAGTCAGTTGGAGATTTAAAGCTGTGTTTTAAAGAGTTCTGCGTTAATTTGAATGAGTCTGAACGGACAATTCCCGCATTTTTTTTTTTTTTTAATTATTATTATTCAATTCTAAATGTTTCGAAAAGGCCTTAAACAAAAAAAATTCTGCTCAATGCGCTTTCCCCCCCCCCCTTTTTTTTTTAAATTTGCGATCAAAGTTACCTTGTTAGACGTTGGCGAGAAAACGATTCATTCCACTGGCATTGAATGTGACATCACGGCTTCCCAAACATCTTGATTTGAAATGCAGCAGCAGAAACCAGATTTTGAAGTTTCTCGCAAATTACGCTAACCTGTACGGAATATGGCAATGGTCTACCAACGCCAACTATTTGGCAGAAACCTAACGATAACCATAGAAACTGTAGGAACCCTTGACGTCATAGATTTTGATGAGTGTTTTGATCGGACTGGTTTTGGCCCGGTTTTGAGGCATTTTCTTTTCTTAGTATTTAAATAACTAATTTTTTCAAAGAACTTCTGTTTAAATAATTGGAATCAGATAGAAATTCTTCATAAATATAAATTAATTTCACTCGTTTTTTTTTATTTTTAAATGCGGGAATCGTTCATTATCGCTGTATCTGAAGTTGTACACACAGGAGTTTTTGTTAAAGCTTGATAACGAGTTAATTGTTGGTTAAGGAAGTTTTGTAAGCCTCTGAGAAGAAGAAGAAGAAAAATTATAAATTTTTATTCTTTAAAAGCTGTGTTGTTATTTCCTCCGAGAAAGTTCGTAACAAGTTCTAAAAGAATGTTTGCATTTACGTGTCTCACTTTCAGCTTTCTGTAGTTATGAATGAAAATTTATTTCTTAAGAAATCGTCTGCTAGTTAATTCAAGCAAAATCTCTGAAAAGTTTCATTCAAAAATTTATATTTTACTATGTCATTAGATTTAGAATACTTCATATAACCTAAATCTAACATTACAATACTTTACAATAGAAAATACGCTCTTTTGAGAAAAAACGAAATTGCTGTTTGTGTCAATATCGAGGTGGAAAGTTGTGAGGTACAGGGGAAAGTGATTAAAAAAAGGTTGAAAAAGCTACTGGAATAAATAGAGCCAAAATTACAGTATTCAGATTAATTATCAGTAAACCAAACTCGACAAAGATCTAAATAACTATCGGACAGATGGGGAGAGGGGAGGGAAATAGATAAGCTCTAAAAAATAAACTTGAAAAATCAGTCTAAATTCGATGAATATGTAATGGTTAGTGTGGAAAGTTTCTCTGCTGCGTGACAAGGCTGGACTCTGTATTTCCTGTAAAAAACGTAAGATTCCTGTAAACTAGGATCATTCTAATTGTAGAGAATTTTAGCTCTGCGATCACTAATTTTAACTTTCAATCTGATTAATGCTTATCATGTGATTCGTATTAAGCTATATAGCTAATATAGGGTTTTATAAGACATCTCCTTTTTTTTAAGAACAAATTTAGAAAGTTTTTTTTTTTTTATATCTGATTTTTATTTCATACTTTTTTTATTTATTTGAAATTTTTAGATGTAAGCTAACTAGTAATGTAAACTAGGAATACTGAAGTGTTTATATAATTGATGTATTAATCCAAAATGTTTAAGATTCATTTTACATTATTTATAAATATCCTATCATTCCCCCATCTGAATATGATTTTAACCCCCATCCATGAATATACTTTTACCTCGCTGGGGAACGTCTATGCATTTGAAAAAAAAGTTTTCGAAATATTTTAATAAAAGACATTTATAAAGACTCTGAATTTACTAATTGTTAGAAAAATACTAATAATATTACACGCGACTTTAAACAACAACATTGTAATATTTGTTATATGAACAACATTTTTTGCAACATTTGAAACAATAATAAAAATATCTCAATATAAAGAGTGTAACGATTAGATCAGATATAGCCTACACGAAGTCTTATAATTAGAAAAAACTATTCATTTATATAAAAAACAAAACATTCCACGATTTGCGCCGTGTTTTCCGTTTCTTTTTTAAATAATCGGGAAAAAATGTCAACATTTTATTTCTTTTTGCTTTTGTACCTATCTACTAACAATGAAACTAATTTTTAAAAAATATTAATTAGAATTAAATTGAACAGTTTGTCTCGTGCAAAATCTGTGTATATAAAATTGCGTAGAGGAATGACTTTCTTGGGGGAGTAAAATATTAGAATATATTGCTAAGCAATATAAGATTCCAGAGGTTTTTTCAACGTATTTAAATTTCGGTTTTCTCTTTTATATAATGTTGTCATCTACTGAATACTATTACGACTTCTTATAATTTTTGTTTTACTTCTGATTTTTTTTAATTCAATTTTCAAAAAATAACACAATGTACTGTTGTAATTATTCATCAGAAGAGAAGACCTTAGCCTTTCAATTGGTGCACCATTTATCAATTTTAGTTTCGTATAAAGGAAGAAAAAGGGATTATCACAAAAAAATACCGTCCAGTAATTTTGCATAAGATTCCGTCCAAAAATTATATATTCAAACGCAGACCACAACGCAATTGGTGAAAAGAAACTACTATTTTATAAAAACTAATACAAAACAACTTTTAACCCAAAATATTTTAATTTCAATAGAGGCAAATTAACTCATCTACAAGCGCAGTGATTTTACAAAGCAATAAACAACCAACAAATTTAAACACTGACGTTTCTTAAGAATATTTCTATCATTCAAATTTTTCTTTTTACTATCTCACAGTACACCGTCTACCCTTATCCATCCAGTTGTCAAAGGGGGGAGCTACATCGTCCAAACCCACATCTAGTCGTAGGCGATCAAGTGAGCACATGAGATCTGCCGGGATTAGGGAAGAGATTTCGAATAGGCTTTTAAACACAGTGACTTGCGTCATTGGATCATCTAGGATTCGGGGGAGAGGGAAGGTTGGGTTCAACCCCTCCCCCCCTTCCCCGTCCACACGAGTGTTTAGCAACAGGGGAGTGCTTACAAATTGCGATGTCTCTATTTGTATTTCAGTTATCAACTTGCCAACCAGGCAAAATTTTTGGTTGTAGAAAAATCCTAATTGGCAGTTTCTTTATGGCCTCAATCTCAAGGTGAGAGGGATTTCTGATACTAAATGTCGCCAAATTGTTCCTACTGTATATTGGACTTGATGAACTACAATCAAAACGTGTGTAAAAGCTGCCTTGTAGTGACAGTGGCTATCGTAATCCCGATGTTGTTCTGTATACATAATTGCTTTGTTTCTATTCTTTCCAACCTGCTGACGATTGCTATATCAATGACCAAACACTATAAAAACTCGTAACTTAAAAATCATGATACTGCACTCTGTCTTTCAACTTAAGAGGTTTCACAAGATAGAAAGTGCGATAGTTAGATACTATATACCACTACATTCAAAATAAAATTCAAAAATTAATACCAAACTAGATGGGAAGTATCACAAGTACGATAGAATATATTTTTGAATATTTGCTACTAATATCTTGAAATAGATAAATTTTGAGTTACGAGATTTCTCAGTTTGGTGATCCACATGGAATCATTCAAATTTTCATCTTTCTATTGATCTTCCACGTATGAACTGTTTTAAGCTGCCCATACGATTCAAAACACTACTAAAGAAAGAATAAAGTATCGGTTCCTGTCAGCAGGTATGTAATTTTACGGTGTCTTTAAAAAATACTCATCGACAATCAAACCTGCTTCAGGGATAAAAGAGTTATATCTTAAAGATTGATGTGTATAAATGTGGAAATATCTCCGCGTTACGGCATTAAAGAACATAAACTTGTGTACAGTTCTCGAGAGTTGTGTGCCAAATGAAATGATGACCTCCACATTTGACAATAAATCCGTCGAAACATCAAAGTCATATGGATGTATTTATCGATCTTGGGAATTTTTTTATATTTATAGTTCCAATGTTGGTTGGGATAAAAATCATCCGATCGAAAATGACATCATGGAATAGTACCTACGAATAGTTCTTGTCGTTTTGTACTGACTGTGTTCCCCTCTTTCTCTTCTTTTTAGCCATCCGCCACTTTAAGAAGGGACTGTGCAGAGCGACAGCTAATCAAGACAGATGACGGGCTTGGCGTACTTTTTCATACATCATTTCTTTCTTTTGCGCCCAGCGCCAAATGATAATTATGCGTAATAAGGGTCGCCTCCGATTCCATATTTGGCGCTATCTATCATTTATTTAGGAATATATTCGGAAGGATATTTCACGATGAGTTGTTATTTTTTTTTTCACTCCCTTTCCTCTTTTGTCGGTGGAAAGAAGTTATAATGGTACTTTTTTTTTCTGTCTTTCTCTCTTCAATTGCTATAACGTTTCTGTTTAATTTTTTTTAAGGTTTATACTGTGGGTGTTGAATTCTGATGTGATACTTATCTTACTGCGGATATTTTAAGTGTTCGAATAAGTAACTTTAAGGATATCGGATTTTTAGCATCATAGTTACTTCATAATTGAAGTTAAATTCTTTTTTCTATGTAACATTTTTATACTTAGGTACTTTGGCAGTCTTAGAATAGTATTTTTTTTCGGAAGGTATTCGATGGCACGAATTTACAAAGTGTTATCTCCTCCCTGTTTGGTGAAGAGTGAGTTTTGCTTGAAGAAGGTTTATTAGTTTTTCCCAGTCCCACATACCCAATACTTTATTATTTCGACCATAACATCTTCCGGAAGCCCTGATATAAAACTTATTATTTTTAAACCAGATTTAATAACAGTAATAAAAAGTCGTTAACCAAATTTGAAAGGAAAATCATCACTGGGTGTTTTTTAATTACACTCTGAAAAGTTTTATAAAAGTTAACCTATAAAATTTTTTTTTAATATAATAATAATACATATACCACAAGTTATTTTCTTTCCGACAGTGGTTCAAGGGTCCCTGGCCTCCTGAAATGTAATAAGGCATTAGGTGCATTTTTAATCCTAAACGATTCTTTATTGGCAGAAATAGACAGCCCGTAAAAACACTTTTAGAAACATGATCATTAATTGCGAAACACTGCATCGCACCTTTGATGGTTTACCGCATGAAGTGTATTCATTTATCCCAGGTAGCATAGTTGAATTGGCCAATGTCGGAAACGGAGGTTAAGGTAAGATTGGCCAATCCCTGCCAAAACTCAAGCATCGTTCAAAAACATATATTTTTTTTTAATTAAACCTGTCAAAACCAGTGCAAAACATATTTTTTACCCCTCCGTCATTTCTTATAAAAATATATTTCAATTTTAAAACTCTGCATCAACATTTCAAAACTTCCAATATATTTTACCCAGCTTTAGGCGAGATTGGCCAAGAACCGTAGCAACGGCTAGTATATAACGGTCCTCATCGGCACTGGCCAGTGTTGAGAATATTGGCAGTGCATTTGTGCTACTGGGTATCATGTAATTATTAGTAAGTTCCGACGTAAATCCGGACAAATATTGAGTATAACTTCTGTTTATCAATTAGTTTTGAAATGTAAATCATAAATAATTTATTTTATGCTTATGGAGAAGTATTCTTAAGTACTTTAAGGTGAATGTACTAAAAGTTTTAGGCGATTGGGAAATCTTAAATATCAAAATTGTAAATATTTTAATAATTGTTTCTTTAAAAAAATTTTATGTTGATTGTCAATAAATTATAACATAAATATAATATTTTATAAATATAAATATAATACTTTATAATTATAAATATAATATTTTATGATTATAAATATAATATTTTATAATTATAAATATAATATTTTATAATTATAAATATAATATTTTATAATTATAAATATAATATTTTATGATTATAAATATAATATTTTATAATTATAAATATAATCTATATATATTTTTCTCTTGCGTAATGTCTGAATTCGACTGTATTTCTGTGAGCATAATGGCAACGACTTCTTCTAAATGTACTTTAAGCACGAATTTCCAAATTCAGCATTCCAGCCAATCACATTATATCTTTTGAAATTTGACTAATACATCTGGCAACAGCAACAACTTCGATTCGCTATATTTTGTTTTTCACAGTCTACAAATAGAAATTATTGCTATTTTAAAACGTATTGATGTAATAGTTACGATTATGCAAGACAAATAGATCCAAGATGTGTACATTTCTTTTGGATTAGAATTTCGGATAAACCAGACTTTTCGGAAAAGTTATTTGCTGGAACATGTTCCGGAGGTCGTCGGGTTGCATGCAGTACTAAATCGCCAACTTTCAAAAAGTCTCTAAGAGGCATTGTGCAGTAAATCTGAACCTATATTCATTTCTAATCAGACCAGATTCAGCTATTATGAATAGAAAACTATCAAAACAACGAATAAAACCACCCACTCAACTTCAAAATCTCATATGAAATTTAAAAAAAAAACTTTTGGCGAAATAATGCTAATTTTCTCGCTAAATTTGATTTTCAAAAAATTCCAGTTGATTGAATGCCAGATAATTGGCTTTTCACCATTTTATTTTATTTTCTAAATATCGCAAAAATGATTATGCGAACATGTGATAGCTTCGTTAAGAAATTTAGATTGGCAACTTTAATTATTTTAGCGCTTCATACGAAACCAGTCCGTAAATTTTAATTGCTCAATGAAATAACCGATCTTTTTTAAATATATGTACAATACTGTTTATTTTTTCCAAGAACTTTCTACTATGTTGCCACACTGTCCCTGCTTAACGCGTCTCGTCAGCAGTAGGATAATGACGTGGCAAGTATTCTGGCTCTTCATAAATAACAAAACGTTTTCAGTTTCAGGGCATTATGCAGCTGAAATAGCTTTTTGCTAGGGCATATTTTAAATACTTCACTTTCAGGCGAGCAAAGCGCGCCAAGGGGATTGCATTGCAATCCAGGGGGTTGGCGAGCCTCAGCGAGCAGGGGCGGAGCCCCCTAGTATATTATAATTTGAATAAAAGTTTAAAGTTATATATTTCAAAATTTTAATATTAGTATTCTAATGTAAATGTCCACCAAATTAATAAAGACTAACTCGTGAACATTATTGCAAGAAGATTTGTATAAAATTTGTAACTTTGCTTTGTTTGAAAATAGCTAAAACGCAAAAAAAAAAAAAAAAAAAAAAAAAAAAAATTAAAATTGAAAATACACTCTTCGAAACTCAACCAGCATTTTCTGGTTAAAATTGCTAAATTAAAAAAAAAAAAAAAAAAAAAATTGAAAAAATTAATGATTATTCATCCGAAACGTCCGTTTTAAGCTTAAAAATTACCACATTTTAAAGATTTCATTTAAGATACGTTTGGGAAATTTTTAAAAAGTTGAGAATAGCATCTAAACTTATAAAAGTTTATGAAATATGTTAATTTATTTTCAAGATAATTTTACTTAAACGTGTAAATTAGGCAGAAAGTATTATTATCATCCTAAATCATGTAGAAATCATATAAATACTGCGTTGTCAGAGTTGTTAGACCAATAATTATGGACTAATAAAAAGATAAAAACCCTAAACAGTTCATTTTTAGCTTAATTTTTTTAAGCTGCTATTTTTGTTGAATCAAAAATAAAACTATAGAACGAGTATTGGAAAGTTTATAAATAAAATATTCAAAATAAATTAAGTAGAGACCTCATATTTTAGGTATGAAAATAGTATTTGACATGGTATGACATGAAATTTAACCATATTATAACAATCTTCAAATAAAGAATTATATATATATATATATATATATATATATATATATATATATATATATATATATATATATATATATATATATATATATATATATATATATATATATATATTGAAAATTGCAAATCTAAAACGTATGTTCATCTAACAAAAGGATCTATGACATAATATGACTAAATGTAATTTGATTTAATTAAATTAGATTGGATGGAAATGACAGTAATGTAAATATTTTCATTAACAATCAGTTTCAGCAATCCTTACTAAGGTATATAAAGTTATTTTCAAGCCGTATTATTATTCCAATCGCCACCCTAAAATTACTGCTGCCCTAAAAGCTTTTCATTTCAATCAGTAGGGTCATTTAGTGATCAAGAAAGAATGTATAATTATTGGATGTTAATAACACAAAATGCTAGCGACTAGTTAAAAAAAATCACAGTAATATTTTAAAAATATTTTTAAAAGGAAGGGCTCGATATTTTTGCAATTTAATTGTAGGATATTTAATTAAAAAATGTGTTTCAAAGTACACATTTCAGTTTATAAGTATTTATCGATCTTGAAAGACAAAATTATTGAGAAATGACAATGGATAGTAATGAAATTTTAATAGTAATTGTGTAGTTTTTAGAAAAATAAAGTAGAAACAAACATTAAAACTGATTTCATTTCTCTATTAACAGCCATTAAAAGCATATAAAAAGTTATTCTTCAAACTGCTTTATTACGAGTTTTCTAGACATGTTACATCAAAGTGGACATTTCAGGAGAATGACGGTAATACACTTTTGATTACTTTTTAGCAGAAATCAACTTTTTTTATCGGTTTTTTATTATATATTTTGTTAGTTATTTTGCAGTTTACTACAAGAAATAGTTATCAACTTTAGAACGAGGCAAAATGCTTACTCTATGACTTTGAAAAAGTAATTTTTCACGTGTTGGCAGCTCCAGTCAGTGAATCTCTTCTGAAATATGTAATTTCTATACCAAGATTAAATAAAATTTGAGAACGAGGCGTATGGTAAAGTAGTTTCTCGTACTCCTCACGATAAAGAGATACTTTCGTCTTGATTTATGATTTAAAAAATGTTTGAATTTTTTCTCGTTGTTATAAAAACACAAGAACACATCATATCAAATAAATAATTCTTTTTGCGTTTCTTTTGTTATGTTTAAGTATTTATTTTAAAACAACTAAACAGGAGTGTTAACATTTATTTTGATACCTTTAAGCTTGGCGTCCACTATCGCTAAGCAGAGCAGATCAGAGCGGAGTGGATTAGAGCCAATTACAAGGCTGCTAATGTCTACTATAGCACGAGCCTCGAGCTACAATGGACGATGATAGCCTTATAATTGGCTCTAATCCACTCCGCTCTGATCTGCTCTGCTCTGCTTAGCGATAGTGGACACCAAGCTTTATGGTAATAAATCGTTTGCTTAAAGTGAAATTGTTTTAATTCCACGTTTGGTCTCAGCTATTTTTTAATATCCTTGGTTACACAGCAAGAGAAGATTCATCGAAACATCGATTTGTTAAAATTGCAACTGGATCACTGAACTAAATTTATGGTAAATATTACGCAAACTCGTGCTGAGTAGATCTTAAGAAGTATTTTTTTGCTCTCCTGAAATTTTGAACAAAATGGACTTATCGCCCATGCATTATAAAATCTTTAGAAATCAACCCATGAAATATTTTGTCTTTATAATATCTTCATCTTTAACCACACAACATTTCGCTGACATCAGTTCAAATCTCAAACATATTACAAAATACATCAACAATCTCCACTACATCTCCAATAGATCTCTAACCTGACTCCCTCTCCATCGAGTCAATTGGATCCCTTTGTAGGAGAAAATTCCTCCCTCTCTCAAAACAAGTACACGAGGATAAAAAAAAAAGGAGTCAAGAAGAGGAAAGAATGGAGGACAATTTATGCGATTTGTATAATACGGAGTTGTAGAGTGGTTGATTCAGGGCTGTAAAAAAAAGGAGTAAAGGGTAGAGTGGGAAGGGGGGGGGGGGGTTGCAATGTCGAGAGTCATCCCGAGCCAAATGGATGAGCAAAAGCTTTAGAACTGGAAGCAATAAACTACCTCTCCAATGCACAGTCTCCTAGATTTGGTTCCGCTGGAAGGGGTGGGAGAGAAATTGCTTAGGTGAAGATGCTTAAGAGATGAATAGTGTTGAGAGTGGTTGGTAGTTAAAAAAAATGTGAATAAATAGGTTAATAAATGAATGAGATAACAAAAGAATGAAGGATGGAATAACGTGTGGGGGAGTAAAAGAATGGATAGAAGAGGAGTAAATGAAAGAGGAAACAACTGAATAAATATTTGAACTAATGTGTAAAGTAAGCTATAAAGGGATGTATAGGCATTAGACAAATGAGCAAATTTTTTAATTTATGTAGCATTATATTTCAAACAAAACTAAAACCAAAAACCAAATTAGATATTGATATATATTGGTTTTACTGATGTTTGTAGCAATTCTTGACATTTGTATTGTTACAATTTTTAACAAGAATATGACAATGGGATTTTAAAATATAGAATATTGAACAGCATATAAGTAAGACAATAGGATTTTTAAACCATAGCACGCATGTTTTTTGGGCTAATGGTGTATGTTACGAATACAAACAATGAAAAGTTTAACATATTATTAAAAAAAAAATATTAAATCTACATTAAATTGTACTATATGAGTGTTAGCTTTATCGGTTTTGTAAAATAGACCACACATTTTTTTCAATTAGAAAAAGATTTTTTCCCACGAGTTTAAGTTAAACCAAAGTATCACTAAGTAATTTACTACACATTCTCTTTTAATTTCATGTGCCATATTGGAAATTATAGGACACATAAAAGTAATTTATTGGTTACCACAGTATTAAAATTCCACCTTTGTCTGATAAACACTTAAAGACCAGATTTAAATACCATGGGATGCGTTTCACCAGAATAACCTTAACCCATTCAGCACAGATTTAGAAGCAGATTAATTTTTTACTGATAATTTGTGCATTATAAATACATTACCAAATGACATATACGGTAATAAGAAAATGACATCTCTTATATAGTTTTCAAAACACAGTTCAAGTTTAAAAGGATCCCACAGTCTTTAAGCTTCATTTTTTGGCGACAATATCTGTCAAAATATTATAAACTTATATCATTATATTTACAACTTATATCATTAACTTATATCATTATATTTACAACTTATATAATTAACTTATATCGTTATATTTACAACTTATATAATTAACTTATATCGTTATATTTACAACTTATAAATAATTATAGGTTGTAATTTAATATTATTTGTATGTATTATTATTAGGGTAAATTTATATCATTATATTTACATTTTATACGTTTTTATTTAGAAATCTTTAGCTTGTGCCTGCCCTTGGACTTACTGTTATTTGGCTTCTATATATATCAAAATATTTCTTTAAAACATATGTATTTTTACACTAGGTATTAATTCTATATTAAGATATCATTAACAAAACATGATGGAAAAATAACTAGAGGTTATTTTACTATCAATTGTTTTAAAGCTTTTATAAGCTAGCTTATAAATAATAAGTTTTTAATAAGCAAACACTCCGATATTTTTCTTTCAAATTCTGTTAATCATGTTTTATTACTATTGCTATACCTGTTGTAAAATAAGTCTACTGGGAAGTGACATACTCTGACCTCTCCTAAGTAAACACTCATACAATTCAAAATGATATTTTTTAGATGCTCCCTGCTCTGGTGACCTGTTATATATTTGGTCGGAAGATGTATGCATGCGCATGCATTTGGGTTCAAAGGACCCCGAGACACACTCCGGACTACAGGCATTTAATCTCGTGATATTTTCTGCATTTTTTCCCCAGCATTTTATGACGGATCGATCTTGACATAAACTTTTTGCCCTTGCGACAACGCCTAGCTGAGATAAGACCGGAGCGAGGAATGGGATCTCAATGGTAAGGAGCATGGAAATGAAGAAGCTGGGAGATGCCAGGTTGTGGTTAGTGCCATACATGTTTCCATAATTCCGATTCAAAAGAGGATTTGGGTTCTTGGGTGGAAGTTGGACTGTTGTTGGGATTGTGATAGGTATTAGAATTGATGGAGTATTTAATGCGGAATTTCTAGGTCCTGATCGTAATCGTGAATTGAAAAAATTGTGAAAAAATTTGGTTATGATATTTTTTATATTTATTTGAAAAAAAAATTTAATAATTTTTCATTTTATTTCTTGCACTCTGGAATTTAAACAAATATGTGCTTTACAAGATCGAACGGGAAATTTAATTTTGTGGTATGTTTATTTTTTGTATGTAGCTTAATCTTATTGCATGGTTTGAATACGTTTTACTGGACAATTTTTGTGTATGTCTTATTTGATTATAATGGGAATACAACTGTATTGTTTTATTACTTTAAATAGTTATTACTTAAGTATAAAGTAATTCTTAATTTAATAATTCATTATTTAAAGTATAAAGTCTTCATTGCTTTGTTTTTACGTATCAACAACGTTGATGTTTAAGATTTTTTGAAAAACAAGTAAACTCGATAAAATTGTTTTACAGGAACGGAACCAAAATAACTATGAGCCTAATAAATAAAACAGTTAATAAAATTATTGTACTAATTTTTGTATACATTAATTTAATTTTCTACGATTGAAAAAAAAAATCGTATAGAAAGTCGTTCGCATTTTAAGAAAACGATTTTAATAGTTAAATTTTATTTATAGATGCAAAATTTTTCTGATATCTGATAACTATGATGGTTCTTGACATCAGCTCTAGCTTGAATTTTCAATGAAGGTAAACTTTTTCTTAGTTCTGTAATGTCAATTTTACCACATTCCTCTTTGACCATTTTCCTAAGTTCATTCAGTGCTCTTAGATGCCGTTTTCCTAAGACTTGTTTTAATAAACCGAAAGCGCAAAATCCATTGACGAAGCGTAACTGATTTTACAAATATTTCATTAAACGTTTATAAAATATATTTCTGTTTCTAATTCCTTCTCTGCTAAATAATCGGCAGTTGATTTAAAAGTGCGACTTTAGGCTTCATTTATATGAAACTTAACTTTATCAATGTACTTTCCATGTATGCCCGGAAATTCTATTATTTTGGCTTTACTCGAGACTTTTTTAGAAAATTAATTTGTAGTTGTAACGAAATTCTGAAACTCTCAGCCCGCTTGATAGCTGTGGCCTCGCATGCCAAAGGTGCCGGGTTCGAATCTTGGGTTAGGCATAGATATTCGATGTGGTTCGGAATCCAAGTTAAGCTGTATGTCCCAGCCTGATTAGCTGTTATTGTGCATAAAAATAGGTCGTTTAGCGTACAAGCCAAACCAATCTGAAACTATCAAGAATCCTTTTGAGAATTTTCCTTTACTCTGACGAAGCCATTTCGTAAGGTCATTCCCGTCAGTTGAGCATTGGAAAATTTATCTTTTTTTTTTTCTTACAGTCACTTAAAACTACCCCTTCCTCATCAAATGTTACCACAAATTTCAATTTTTCAGCAGCTAGGTGTTTTTCAGATATTTCCCTACAATTTTCGTTTCTTTCAGCAATAATCTTGGGTGAAAGAAGAATTTCAGGTTTAAATATCTTTTTTAACTTCAAATCTGTACAAATAATTTTACTTACAGTGCCAGAAGGCATGTCTAATTTTAATGCAATGGATCATTGAGTTGTCGGATCTTCTTTTAAGATAAAAAACTTCACTTTCTTGATATTTGCCGGCATTCTTGGGAGGAAGTTTCACGGACATGTTTTCATTTTTATTTTAAGTTGCATGTTTTTTTTCCTTGCAAATTTAATATACTATGAATGTATTTTTTTAATTAAATAACCTCGATTTTTACACCACTTTATAATTTGTTAATAAGAATATTTCTCCTCAGAAAATGCAGTTAAGTAACTTTCATGCCATCAATCAATTTTAGTAGCCATTTTCAAAATAAACCTCTAATTTTCATTCCAATGAAAAGATAATAGTAGCAGATGATTATACTGAAGTTTCCAAATTTTTACCTCAAAACTTAAACGAGAAAAATAAATCCCAAAATCGTTTCCATAAAGTGCGAACGACCTTCTGTATGTCTGCTTTAGTATTTACGTGAATTTCTTCCTGAACCAGGTCCTCACGGGCCACGGCACTTTTCCTGCCTACGAACATAGATTTTTCAACAAAAACTCAACCTGCAGATGCAATGAATGGCGAAGGAACCTTAGAACACATAATCTACTACAGTAACATACATAAAGAAATCAGAGACACTTTAATAATATTGACAATAGCATTTCTGTTAAAGCACTGTACTATAATTTTAAAGATTACCTAATAACAATACTGAAAAACCAAATGAGTATTGTTCTGAAAGAACTTAACCTTTAACTCCTGTGGTTGGGTGGTTTGAGGTTTTTGATTCAAGAGCAACACATGGCCCATAATGCGCCAAACAAATTGGTGAACATCATTTTAAAGTTTAAGAAACATAGTATCAGAAAATTTAATATAAAAGTCAAATATGAGATATTTTAGGAAGTGGAAGCATTCCACAAAAAGTGACTCGTGGTCTGTGAGACCACATACAGCAGTTAAAGGTTAAACGGAATGTCTAAATGACAATTAATAATGTGCTCTATTAGATAAGCGAGTGGCTGGTATTGATTTTACCTTGAATTACCCACCAATTGAGTTTTTAAGTTTTAATTTGTTTAATTTAGACTTTAAATGTAACATTAATTTTTTGCGAAAGTATATCATTTCCGTATACGCTGTATGGGTTGGACGGAATGACAAAATTGTTAGTATTTATGTGATTAATTTCTTAAATAATTATTCTTTTAAGACTACTTAAGCATGAACTCTTTACTGTGCTTAAATTTTAGATTAATTTTATCTATAGATAAAATCTTCGCTTGAGAAGTAAAAAACCTGCGTCATCCACACCCAACATAAGTCCGCAGATGGTGAACGAGCATGAATTTTTCATGAATCGAATCGGCATTTCATTCGTAAAAGCTTAGTGGACCCAGGGATTAAGGGTATATAGATGGCTCTAGCACGCTAGCGTATTTATTAGTGACGATCTTTTTTCTCGGATTTGTAATTCAATAGCTTGCTACATTTTTTTCTGATTGTTTGGGAGTTTGGGAGTCATTTATAAAAGAATAGACGTTTGCCTGTTGCAGAGTAAAATACGTCGATTTAGTATTGATTGATGGGATGAGCAATAGTTTTATGCGGATATTTTTTTTAATTCGTAATTGTAGACTAGAAGTAGTGTTAAAAATTGTGCAGATAATGTATGAAAATAAATATCTCAAATGCAAAGAAAAATATCTCAAATTCTGGTTCATATACTTTTGGTAAAATTGAAATGTGAACTACATTGTTTTATTGAAATTTCGAAATTTATCTAATTAAAATTATTATTAAAAATTGGTTAAATAAGCATAAATTTGAAGAAAAAAATTCAAGGACATTTATATTTGTATATAATTTATTATATGTAAAAATAAATATTCTAAAAGATTATGGATAATTCAAGGATTTGATTAAATTTTACTATGAAAAATACAGAACTTATTATCTGTTTTTTTACATCTGTGATTATATGTTTCATTTCAATGAACTTTATAGTTATAGTGAGACAAACTTTTGGAAAATTTGTAAAATTCATTTAAAATACTTTCGCCTCTTTGTGATTAGTTATTAAATTTTTCCTCCCCCCCCCCCTAGAGTGTAAATACTATATTAAAAAATATTAACTACAAGAAAACATGCAATGAATAAACACTGCGTAGCCTAAATATATCTATGATGTAAACCTTTATCTTTGATTAGCATTCTCAATCAATTATGACTCACATCTAAAGCAAAACCTGGAATTAAAATGTAATTTATGTAAGTTTTTAGTCGAAGTTAATAGTGGTACTTCAGCCAACAGTCCAAATTATATCAACTCCAATTTAAATTTTGGTCCTTAATTAGTAGTTTCAAGATGTCGAGCAGTTTTATATAAAAAATCATAATGAAACACACATTTAACTTATAAAGGAAAGGGGAAAATTTAAATTTATAAAGCAACAAACATTAAACTTTTATTTCACAAAATGAACTGTTTTTATTTTTTAAATAAAAATAAAAACGGAAAATAAAATGTTGACAATTTAGTAGTTTGACTGTAATTATTATTGCCCATGTCTTTTTCAGGTTATTATTTTTTAATTAAATTATTAATTTGTTATCAAGACTGTCATTCCTCTTCTGTTTTCTGTTAATTCCTACTAATAATAACATACAGTTAAATTAAGACTGTTTTAAGTATGCAGCTGCAGCAAAGATCTAATTCTTCATTTATTTGGTTACAATATCTACCGAAGTATCATTGTAAAAAAAATGAATTTTTACACCAGGTATAAAAATAGTAATAAAAGGTAATTAACTAATTTTGAAGGGAAAGTAACTAGGAGTTTTTTATTACTATGCTTTAAAAAAATTTATAAGCTAGCTTATAAAATCATCTATAATAATAAAACAAGCTGTGTGTCTGTCTGTGGCTCTATGGATCTATAGAAACCTACTTAAAATTGGAATAGAGCTCTGAAATTTTCAACAGAAGAAGTTTTGGCCTTCTAATTGTATACGTGTCAAACAGGATGTTAAAATTTTAATTAGTTCTTTTTTAATTATTATTATTTAATTTTTTTTTACAAAGTAACTTCAAACAGTGAAACAGTTCCGAAATTATCAACATAAGTTGTTTTAGCCTTCTTATTGGACTTTTGAAAAACAGAATGTTAAAGTTTTAATTAGTTATTTTTTAATTAATTTTCTAAATTAATTAACAATTGTTTTTACAAAACAACAACTAATAGGGCTACAGTTCTGAAATTTTTAAAATAAGTAGTTTTGGCCTTCTAATTGGTTTTTTTAAAAATAGAATTGTAAATTTTTATTTAGTTTTCTTTTTTAAATTAATTTCTTTAATTAATTAATAAATATCTTACAAAACGATTTCTTAAAGGGCTACAGCTCTGAAATTTTCAACATAAGTAGTTTTAGCCTTCTAATTGAACTTTTGAAAAACAGAATTTTAAATTTTTGTTTAGTTCTTTTTTAATTAATTTTTTTTATATTTAACAAAACAATTTCTAATAGGGCTACAACTATGAACTTTTCCACATAAGTAGTTTTGGCCTTCTAATAAGATTTTTGAAAAACAGAATTTTAAACTTTTAATTAGTTCTTTTTTAATTAATTTTGCTGATTAATTAATATATATTTTACAAAACTATTTCTAATACGGCTACAGCTCTGAAAATTTAAACATAAGTAGTTTTGGCCTTTTAATTGGACTTTTGAAAAACAGAATTTTAAGTTTTCATTTCGCTCTTTTTTTAATTAATTAACAAATATTTTATAAAACGTTTTCTAATTGGGCTACAGTTCTGGGGTTTTCAACACAAGTAGTTTTGGCCTTCTAATTGGACTTTCAATAAAAAGTATGTTAAAATTTTAATTTTTTAAAATAATATTTTCCCAAAAAGCGACTTCTAATTGGCCTAGAGCTCTGAAAGTTTCAACATAAGTAGTTTTAGCATTCTAATTTTGTATTCCACAAACATGTGTTAAAATAATCTTAAAGGGGTGTTGTACAATTGTATTAACGGGGATATTTTTTCTCGACAGGGGAGAGGTTTCTAATATGAAGGCTTTACGTAGCAATTAGATTTCAGTGAGTGAAGCGAGCTTATGCTTACGCAATAATGAACCTTTCAGCAAGCAAAGCGAGTCTTGTTAAAATTTCGTAATGAAGCATGGGTATTCAGCTAGTTTTAAAATATAATAATGAAGGAAAAAAAAAAGGGAAAAAAAATAATAATAATAAATACTAGTTAAGTTTCCCTCAGCTTTTAGTTAATGATATTTTATTACTGTTGTTTTATCTGGTGTAAAAATTCATTTGTTTTAAAACGATACTTCGTTAGATATTGTAGCCAAATAAATGAAGAATTAGGTCTATGAGCTATGAGGCAGCTACTTACGTAAAACCATCTTAATTTAGCTGTATGTTATTATCAGGATTGAATTCACAGAAAACAGAAGAGGAATTAGTATCCTGAAAAGAAATTGAAAATACAATTAAAACGTTTTTATTTTATATCACAACCTTCTAGCCAAAAGCTCATTATTCTATTCCTTGCATTCGCAAGAGATCTGTAAATCAAATAATCACATAGAACTTCCCCTTAGAAATAAATATCCATCACTGATAAATGTCTTCCATCCTCGAACCGTCCGCACTTACCGGCATTAATCGCCAACCCCCCCCCCCCCCCCTGTGGTATATCCTCCCCCCCCTTTCGACCCCAGATCGACCGCCTTTTAGCCACCCCCGTGTTTTCACGTTTGCTTTCAACACAATTACGGAAATAGAGACTCCCTTCACACAGGGGCCTTTTCTCTGTATCGATATGATCCAATTATTCCCTTACAGGCCGACCGCGCTATTGCCCAGCCACAGGAAGTGGGGAAAGAGTATTAGGGGGAGATTGTGAGAGGAAAAGTGGAAACAGTCAGGAGGGATTGGGATTTGGGTAAATTTACTCTGCGGCTTTGAGACACTCAGGGTTACTTGTTTAATGTGACTTCTCTTTGAGAGATACGGTTGGTTTCTGAATTATTTAACTAACTTACTAAGTGGTACATATCTGTTGAAAACTTATTTTCATCAACCTACTTGAGCAAGTTACTAGCCTAACATGGGAAAGATCTCGAGATCGAATCCAGCTGATGCTTTGTTGTCCTTTCTTTTCAAAATGATCAGAGACGGCGGTTATTGTACCAGATAGTTCGATGTCAAAAATTTGGTATCTGTTTGAAATTTTTCTACTATTCGAACTGCACAGTTTCATTATGAAAGTTTTCTCATGAGGCATTTCCTCCTTCCCATGCGAATTACTTTCAGGAGTTCACACCATGATTCAATGATGCCTCTGTTCCTTACAACTCTCTTGTTGCTCTTCTGCTAGCTCAGTTGCATCTCCAATAATACCAAATTGTTTTTGACAAGGTGTGTAACCGTGATGAGATAATTTAAAAAATTGAAATATTCTTAAAATACTGTTTTCAGCGCTATTAAATCAGTTGTATGACAATATTGATAAATTTAGAAAAAAAAAGCCTACTGTAGTTCATCAAGAGCTGTACATAAAATTTGTATTGCCTTACACGTGTTTTATGTTGTTTACACGTGATAATATGTTGTAAAACTTTTTCTACTCCTCGGTAAAAACTTTACCCATGCTTCTATAAACTACTCATTTAGTAGTCCTTTTTCTGATCAAATGATGTTCTGGAGACTACATGCTGTTCTTGCTCCAGAAAACATCAACGCAATCAAACCACATGTTAATTAAGCGTTTAACAAATTTGTTCTACAGCTATAGAACTGATAAATGACCCTCAATGTTACAAATAAAGTTTTATATAACATTGTTGTAAAGTTTTTCTAATTGAGCAATCTCGAAGCTATGGAATCAATTCGTTTTGGAATAAATTTGTAATGCAAAATTGCATCTAACATCGATGTGAAACTTCCTTTATGGTGTAACCTAATTTTAAAATGGTCCCTCTCTGCAACAAAATTCGGCACAAAGCTTATTCATGATGTTCCAGGATGAAAGCAATTAGGTAATAAATTCTAAATATTTGGGTTCGTTGGCCAAATTATTAAACTATATTTTAGTGAATAGTAAATAGTGTTGACGTAATTGTTTAGCATTATAATTTTAAAAAAATGTGAAAAAGAAAAAAAATGCGGATGTTTTTGAATATTCAACTAAAGTCTTTTCCAAAACCTAAACAACTTTTTTTTCACTGTTGGAAAGTATTTTTTGCATCTGTGAATAAAATGTGTCATATTAAATAGCTATTAAAACAAAATATAAAATAGGTGAGGTTCAAGTTTTATTTTTCTAAAAATGTTCAGTGTAAATTGGGTATTTACAAATCAATCCACAGCAGTGTTCATTTTTAGGCCCCCGCCCTTAACAAGAAACCATCAGTCCTGACTCAAACCGTTTTCTTCTGCAGAATCCTAAACAGAAAGAAGGCCCAAAGGCGCTATATCATGTACCATTGGGACGACCCCGAACAGCCCAGCGGTCCAATGTAGTTAATAAAGATCATCTCTGAGAGTATGGGAAAGAGAATTCTCTCCAAAGAAAGGAAAGAAATGGATGATGGGGCAAACCTCAGTCGTTTGTTTCCGAAGATACTGCTTGTCTAACCACTTTCGTGATAGTCCTTAGAGAGGATTGGCCATTCTTAGTAAACAGTAGGATGTAGACGTCGTATGTGCATGTGATAGACAATTGCTAAAGTAACTAAATATTAAAACTACTATGAGCTGTTATAATTGTTTTTCTCTTTTAATCTAGTGATGTTTCTATCAAAAAAAATTTTAAAAATAATGTTCTATTAAATTGTTTTGTATTACTCATTTGAATACTTAATTAGAACTATGTTCATTGAGTTGGTGTTATTTTCTAAAGTTTAGAAACATTTAAGATATTTAAAGTAGTAGCGTACAAGCACATATTAAGGCATTTAAGCAATATCCCTACAGAATTTGGAATTATTCGTTAAAATATATTGCTTAGATAATCTCGGCAATCAACTGTTTTTAAGATTCGTCATTGTGGTTTGTCATTCTATAACTATTTGAAATTCTCCAGCTTAAGAGGTATATAGTAGAAGTAACTTCAAATTACAAAACAAATTAAACCTATGACATGATTGATTTATGTGAGCTTTCAAAACTTCTCTTGGTGATATTTTATCCTATATAATTAAAGAGTACAATAATTTAAATAAAAGATACTGAAATTGCCCTTTACTAGGAACAATAACATCCGAATGATTCATAATTTACAAATGTCTTAATGAATTTCTGAAGTACCTGTACATGTGTGCAGTCAGTATTGTTTGTTAAATTACATATTGTTTATTAAAGAGATTTTAATAGACATAATTCTGGTACTGAATTTTGAAAGTTCAATTTGGAGTTTATAAATGAATTATCTATCCTGAGGAAATTTTACCTTTTAACCCCAGCTGCTAGTATTTTTATACTCTTTACTAATCATCAAGATTCTTACTACAATAACAAATCTATAGGACATGCTATGAATACTCGTAAAGAATTTACTTCTCGTAACACGCATAAAATTTTACAACCCCTATAAAACACAACTACTTTAAGTTTTCACACAGTTCTAAATACCAACATAGTCTTGAGCAATAATTATCCAACCAAAAATACGTCAGCATTTAAATATTCATTACCAAAAAGAACCAACCCCTTAAACTGTTCAACTACCTCAATCCACCTATATTCCCCTACCCAACAAAGTCACCAAAGATTTTAATTCTCAAACCTTAACAACACTTGATCTCTGAAGCAACTCGCGTGCGAACTGTTAGAACTTTAGTCCCATACTCTGAAGAAGAAAAATGAGGCCCTCCCTGATCCTTAGTCCCTTCAAAAACCGCCATTTTGTGACCTCACCCCTATCTTAAAGAGGTCCAAGAACTGTACAGCAACACTGTAGCGTCTTTTATATGCTAGGGAGAAAATTACTTATTCATAAAGTACGCAACAACATATAATTACGGGAGACTTTAGCCAGAGATTAGGGCGCCCCCAAAAGCGCTCGTTATTTATTCAAAAGGGTTTCTGTCAACGGGGCGACGGAGATGGAGATACAATAGATTAAGGTATCTGTGGGCAAAAGGGGCTGCCTAAATTGGGGATTTAAGGGGCTCTAGTTGGGGCGTGTGGCACGCATGCGCTTGTTACTTGATATGTGCGAAAACCATTTTGGTTTGCGGATCCGGGTGAGCAACTCAATGTTTTAAAATAACAAACTGCGAAAGAATGATTTTTAAAACACCATAAACAAGAATTTAAGTTTCAGGCACCTATAGACCGAAACTAAGCTTTTTCCAAGTATCTGTTATAACTTGAAAAAATTATTTCTTTTTTAATCTGGACTCTGATGATATTTGATTATAGAAAGCTTGGAAATTATTATAAGATATGTTTTATTCCATGTTTATTCAAATAGGTATGAATATGCCAGGCCTTATATGCCCGAAATTTGGGGACCCCCAAAATGCCTGAAAAGTTCTAAATTATTGTATAACTATCGATGTTCTGTTCAGTGCTATTGTTCAGTGGCACACAGTATGATGATTTATTTTAATAGCTCATTAATTTTTAAAAATATTAATTTAATCAAGATGGTAATAAAAATTGTCATTAATATTTAATTAATACCATCTATCATCAATGGGAGGGAGGCCTTTTATGTTGAACCTATTGTAACCAGTTTTCTGAATCGAGCATTGCCTATATGCAAAAAATATCTTATAATTCCTGATATGAATGCCTTTTTCTCTTTATAGACTGAATGTCAAAAATATTATAAGCACTCAATTATGTGTACTAATGCCGAGTCAAACTACCACTAGATTTGTAGACAGTATTCTTCTAAATACTATTTACTCTACAATTAATCTGAACGTGTTAATGAGTAATATTAGCCAATACTAACAAAATGACAGCTCCTTATTTTCTTAGATTAGGTGGTGGTGTTGTTTCGAAGCTTTGGATTGATCTTTCTATCCCGACCCACAAATTCATATTTGGGTGAAAGATCTCTGGATTCGACTGTTCAGACAACCTTCTTCCAATCATTAAGTGTCCAATGTCATCATAAGTAGCCCACATAGGTGATTTCTTCAATTTTTCTTCTAAGTCAAAGGAACTCTTGTAGCCGGAGAATAATAAAACCACGTCATTTTATGTACCAAAGCGAATGGATAAGCTTTCAGAAGATCCTTAGTTGTTCTTCTGTTGCTAATTGACGGTTATCTGGCAACTTTGTCTCATTCACAAACAATTTTCTCCCACTCTTCAAATTTCACTCGATTTTTATTTTTTTGCTTAGTTTTCATTCTTTGAAAGTTGGAGACACTTTTGTGAGCGAAAAGTCAAAAAGCTTAACGTTTTCAGATATACTGTAGAGGATCATTGAGTTGTCTATAACCATACAGTGTTAAAAGTTACTCAAATCTCTCTCTTTTCAATGAACATGCAAATTGCGACGTTCACTGGTACTTGTGACCAGGGTAAGGCTTTTTATAAAAGGATCCGGAATATCATGTCAGTGCATGTGAGTCCAGGATGATTTGATGTTTAAATAAAGGGTGTTCCTAATCGTTTGGATACTTAGTGTAAGTGATTGGACGAAATTTACGACTGAACTACATTACAAAAGTTAATACAATTAAATTGACGGTAAATGTTATTTTCACAATCATTTTTTAAATAATTTTTCTTATTTTAATATATTTAGATGTTTATGAATCAGTTATGTCCTGTCCCAAGTTGTTGTTAAGTAACCCTACCTGGTACTGCGTTTTAAACTTTTAATGTTTTGGATATACTAACAGTTCCTTTGGAGAACGATACACTCAAATTTAAATATCACGTAAAGTATTACTTTAAAAAAAAACAATTATATTGATACGAGTTGTTATAAATACTAAAATTCAATAAAAACTAACTACTTAAGAAGCTTTTATCTTATAAAGTATGGTTTAAAAAACCCAAAAATAGACTGTAATTAAGATGACGTTATTGTTTTGCAACCAATGATTAATTTAAATCCTACATGCTAACTTCGATTTATGTATGCATTTGTTTGCAGTTGAAATTTGCAGAGATATAATTAACACACTTTCTGTCATTCAATCGAGCTGAAACTTGGAAAATAGAATACATTGTTATCGACAACGAGTTTGTCAAATTTTGTGGTCTGTCATTAAAAGGTTGCTTTTACATTCGCTTTTATTGTCACGTCGGAAGACTAATTAATCCACTTACCGTCATCCAATCGAGCTGAAACTTAGCTTATAAACTAGTTGTCTATGATAATGTATTCAATCAAGTTTGGGAGCAAAAGCTGATTTAGTCCATGGCCCGGAATCCTTGGTTTTCTTCATGTCGGTCCAACGCAATGAAAAGCCTATCAGAGCTCAAAAACATTTAAATAAATTGCAATTGCATATATAAAAGTTGGCAATGTATATTGTTACGAATTTCTGTATGTTTGTAAATATCTCGTAGCATTAATTACGTAAAAAGAAAAATTTATATACATTTCGCATAAGGCAGTGCAATAGTTTGTCTTACTTTGCTTTCCTGCAATGTGACCCTTAATGCTTGAAAACGAGTTTTACAGAGATAATGCTGGGAAGCGAGTTTTACAAAGAGCAGGCCATTTAACATTATGGTAATGTCAATCTCGCCAAATTGGCGAGATAGAGCCAAGTTGGCGACTATTTGGCGATATTTTCGGTCCCCATGTACATGTATAGGACTTTTCGTCTACGATCTGGAAAGTCCTCCGAATTTCTATCTCTAGAAGATTCACGAAGTATTGACTTCCTATAGTTCAGTTAGTTAGTTGACCGGAGTTACTGAGTAAGCTGTCTCTCAGTGAGCATTCAGAGTAGTTCTAAAAGCGAACTGTATTGCATTGTCTTTTGCGGCGATTTGTAGCAGTTGTTTATTTAGTTTTTAACTGCTATTTTGTGCTCTATTGTTGTGCAAAGAGCTGTACTGAGTCTACTAGAACGAGAAGTTCTGGAGTTGTAAAGTAATCTGCGAAGAATTATATCGGAATAAATTTCTGCAAGTTGTGATCTGCTTTGGCTTCAAATCTTTCGAACCCATCCACGCAACAATATTATGGATTTATATCAAAAATATTTGTATGGGTTAATGTTTTACTATGATTGAACCCCTATCCGATGAGTACTACTACAATGGAGTACCATCAGACAGGAATCATGATTACAACTACAAAGACATTATTATTTGTGCAACCAAAAAAATTCAGTTAAGAATTAACACTTACTATGCTCTACATTGAAAATTCCTTTATTTCACTTCATTTTTTAAACAATAAAATTTTTAATGAAATCGTCTTCGAAAATACTTTTATTTTTGAAACGAACCATTCACACAGTTGCATCCCAAAGTAATAAAAACGACTCAAAGGAAAAGCTGTTTCACACAAGGGAAATTATTCCGTCTTTTATTATTCACGGGCTGTTGTGAATTTTAAAATCGAAGATGGCAACGAGAGTTGTACTGACTTCCGGTACTTCAAAGTAAGGGATGTCCTCATCGTCAGCTATGCATGACGACATGTATTATGTATGGATGAAAAGTTTTAAAAGAATAAAAGGTTTCCGAAAGGCTGAAAGTTTAATGAGTGATTTTTTTAGACTGGGATATGTTACCACGGGAATAGGGTGGTCTTTGTTGGAAGGCGATATTGTTTGCAAACAGATTTGAAGGTGTATTCCTTGAAGTGGTTACCACACAATAGTCACCTAAATAATGGTATAGGTTTTAAAGAGGTAAATAAATCAGTTTTGACTTCTAAAGGGGCAGGTTTCGAATATGCGATAGTTAATACCACTATTTTTTTTTTCTTTAATGATATATTTTTATGAAGATAATGTTTTACGAATTATTTATTAATTATAGCATCAAAACCAAAATAATGTAGAGAAGTTTATCCAACTGCTATTTTCTGTCTATTTTAAGTCAAAACCTTCTAGATAAAACTGCAATTGTTACAGATACGTGCGATATGTCAAATTACAGGTATTGTCAAGATATGTTCCCATACCAAATTTCGGCGGTAAGACTGAAAATATAAACCTAAACATGCAGTTCATACTTGGGTTCAAAATAGAGATATCAAATACAATTTTTATAATCGGTAAGAAGTTTTCCCGCTAAAATTGTCGTCAAGCTCACTAACTTGGTGACATTTTTGAACATCAAATTGGAAGAAAACATTAAATTGGAAGGGAATATTTGATTCATTAAATATTGCCAAATTGTACGATATTGGTTATGACATTGTTATGGTTTTAAAGGAATCGAAATGTGTGCAGAATCGGTCTTTTAATGACAGTTACTTTAATAATCTAACTTTTTTTTTATTCATGTGAGTTAGTCAAAAAGTATCAGCATTCAATTCAAAGGTTGTTTTTTTTTGTGTTTTTAATTATATTCACCGCCCTCATCTAAATTACTAAACTATAATAGACAAGGTTCAGTATAACTCTTGTAATTTTTGAACTCAATATAGTAATTGTGTAACAAAAAGCAAAATGTTCAAATTTTAGAACCAAGCCATATTAAAATATGTACACTAATAGCATCTATGCGATGTACGTGGCCCATTTTAAATAACTATAAAAAGGCACCTATAACTTTTTATCTTCTAACATACATTTATTAATAGAACTTTCACTGCGTTAATTATTCATTTTTTGGCAAGTTATATTTTCTGCATCTCTAGGGGAATACCGTAACATTTGTAAAATAACTGCAATATGTATTTACCTGACTGAAACAATACAGTCAGAAGAACAACTGAAACTTTTAAAAGATTTAACTGAAATTTGGCATGAAAACATTCCATAAATACAGATACATATCAAAACAAATCTATATTTTTTAATGTATGCATTTTGTTTACTAATTTATTTTTTTCTTAAAAAAGATTATTTTATAACAAATGAGAATGATTTAGTACTAAATGAAGTTCTGAGAAAATTTCAAAAACCTTTCCATGCATGTAATTTTCATGTTTTTTTTTTGTTTTTTTTTTAAACATCTTATTAACTATTAGGAAATACATACCTTGCCTCGAATATTATTCTGGAAATTTCAGTGAAAAATTTTAAGGAAAAAAAAAATTAAGACTATGACTAGTTTACAAATTTAGGGTTAATAAAAAATTCTTAAATTCAAAGAAAGAACGTTTTTAATGATGCAATTCATAGAAACGAGCTACGATGAAACTGTGAGTGAAATTTTATATAATTCTTGAATTATTAAAAATCGTCTGCATGCACTTAAAAATAATTGTGAATTAAGAAATAAATATAATAAATATTAACTAAAACGGCAAAAACATTTTAAGGTGCCCTTATACCCTGGCAAATTTTTTTAAATTTTGAGTTTAAAAATGCAATTCTTTTTTACATTAGTTAGAGAGTATAGGATTCAATTCATAAAAAAAAAATAAAAAAAAAATAAAAAAATTAAAGGAAAAAAAATTAAAATTTCGGCAAATGGTTAATTTGTTAACTAAGCTTTAATTAGATAATTAGTAGCTTTTTCAAACAAAGATATAGCAAATCTTAATATACTTAGAAACGCAATTCCACTTGGAAATCATTCGAAATATCATTCCTAATGTTTTGAAACTCAATTAAGTTTCTTACATAGAATAGGATTTTTTACAATTTATTTTGTGTGAAAACATGAAAAAAATGAATATTTTCAATGAATTCTAAGTTTTAAAAATCACTAAAAAATCAATTTCTCAACCAATTTTATATAATTGAGTTTTAAAACATGTGGAATATTATGTAGAATACTACGATATAAAGAAAAATTTAAACTGAACATTTTGTTGTTGAATTTTCATTGTTTGAATAAAGCGTGACATAATTCAAAAATCCATTTAGTCAGAAAACAGGTTTAAAGTTTTAAAAGCGTAGTACCTAACAACGGTAGTAACTACCTATAATTGATTGTAACTTAAAAAATATTAAGGATATTTTCAAAAGTTTAGTATTGTTTGAAAGCTAAAGTATCAGAGAATATTATATAATAACAAAAAAATGAATATTCTGATCGATTTTCGTGAATTGTTGGGTATACATATACCTTAAATGTTTACCAGTATAAAAAGTAAGTAGACTATCGCATCTAAGAAACATCATTTGTATTCCAATCGACCTTTTTTTCACGACAGGCAAGTCTAGCGATTGTTGGGCTAAGGACTTGTCGAATGGCGGATTATACAATTTGTTACGACAGCTTTCCGAACAGCTCTAAAGAACAGCTGACACACTGATGCAGAGGGGAAGGGAAAGAGACTTTTTCAATTGACCCCGTACTGACCTCCCTTGCATGTTAGCCCTTTTACCCGCTTGGAATTACCAATGAGGTGCCTTTTCTTCATCGTTTTTGTAAGGATTTGGTATAAAAATAATATCGACTGATGTAATATGTTAAAACTCGGATGGACGGTCCGGAATAAAAGTCAATTTTATTTTTATCTAGCCATAACGAGGTTGAATAAGTGATAGAGTATGTTCCTTGTTGGAATGATTTATTACAGGGAGTGAAAAGATTTATATGGAATGTATCGGTCTTTTTTTTTTATTTCATTAAAAAGAATGGTATAATGTGTAAGGGTTAGAAAGATAAAACATTTCATTTTTTAGAGGTTATTTTTGTTTGTTGGTCGCGTGCGTAATGAGTTTGCGAAAAGTAACTTTGCTATTTTAATTACAAGTAATTACAAGTTATTTATATAATTTAGTATTTTTTTATTTATTTGGCTGAGATCTTTTTAAACCGTATGATATTCATAAGATACTGAATTTAAATTCATTATATTTAAAAAATAACTTTCCTTTCAAGTATAGAAATAAGCTACTCATTGAGTTTTGAATGCATTTAGAAAATAAATTTACCCGGTAGTCTGTTAAAGTCTGATTGTAAACAAATCTTATTACTTTTAGGATATTTCTTGTACAATATATGTAGAATAAAACAAAGGCTATTTTAAGACTCGTGATTTGGTCAAACCAAACATAGTTTTCATTAACTTATTATATAAACTTTAACTTCAAATCTATTTATTTTAAGATTATCTAATTTTAATAAGTGCATATAATTTTAAACTAAGCGTTGCTTCGAAAAGAAACCTTATTAAGGTTTTAATATTTGTAAGTTTTGATGGAAAAACTTATGAACAACCATATCATTTATTGTTAACTGGTTCCTTTCTGTCGAAATTGCTTTAATTTGAAAGGAATTTATTAAAGTACATATAATATACTAAAACAATAGTTTGAGTCTTAATTTCTAGAAAAATATCAACAAAAAATATGGCAATTGTTTGAAATTTGAATTTAGAAAACTTATTGTAATGAATTATAAATCATTAAATGTCAAATACATAATACAAATAAAAATATTCTTTTGCTTGTTTTGAGCAACATATTATTAATTACCGAAAAATTTAAAATATCTAACTATTAGCAGTTTAAATATTTTAAAGTTGAAAATAAAACGCATAATTAAGAATTATTTGATAAAACACAAATTAAGTTGTTTACATAAATATATTTTACTTCGGTATTTTTAGGATATATGTTGCAAAATAAAAATAAAAGGTTTTATTAAATTTAAACAAACATGAATCTTGTAAGTTATAGTAAAAAAAGTTCTGTTCTCGTTTGATATTTTTTTAAAGATTTGTTTAACGAGTTTGAAATAAAATTTGCGAACCGAGCATGCATATATTTCTAGAGCTAAAATATTTAATTTTCCATTTAATTTGTTTTCAAATCGCATCATAAATTGAATTGTTTTTTGTAGTTTTCAACTTTTTGAAGTGACTTCAATCTCTATTGAAATTTCTCTTGCTAGATGTTGTATTTCTCAAATTAACGTGTACATATAATTTAAAAAATTTAAATATAAAACAATGTTAACTATTAACTGTTGTGCACAGCTTCATACATTTGTTTAGGTGAAATACATTTTGGCTAAAACAGGGATAAAAATATTGCTTACGTACCTTACTGAAAGGATACGAATATTTTGAATTGCACTAACTTATTAGTATAAACAAAGAAAAATAGATTTTACTGGTAAAACTACCATTTATTTTGTCCTGATTAACAACTGCAAAAAATATGTTGATATTTTTTCCTTTGCTCGTTATTTCTAATAAAATATACTGAAAATCTTAATTCTGATTATTTTGTCTATGTTTTTCAAAGTACTATTAAGTTTTTGGCATTTAAGGGGCATGAAAAACAAAAAGTATGAACATTCATTTGATTGATTTATTGGTTCATTTCTGATAAAAGTTTCACAGTGAACTCGATTTTAATTTAAAAGCTTTGCTTTAATTTGAAAAAAAATAAAATAAAAAATAAGATAAAACATATAATGTAATGAACCAATCGCTTGAGTTTGGAATCATTGGAAACATATTGCAATAAAACATATTACAAAATAATAAACACATTTCTTGAGTTTTTTTTTTTTTTTTTTAACTCATTTCAATTCATCCAAAGTTTTATCTAAACATATAAAAGTGTTCTTTGTTTGCTTTTTTAAAAAATATATACAAAATTGTAACTTTATAATAAATGAAAATCGGGCACAATAACAAGACCATTAATTGTCATTAAATTGAGTTTTAATTGAGTTTAATGACAAAACATGCACATTTTGCAATGCATTCTTTAAAGACTCAACGATCACCAACTACTTTCAGCAGCATTAACCCAAACATTAACCCAATAAAAAAACACAAAACGTTCGTGTAAACGCGTCTCTCGTCCAGATCCAAGGTAGTACAAATGTCTCATTAACCTCCACCTCTTTTCAAAAACCACAAAAGAACCTTGAATGGCAAACTAAATTTAAAACCCTGGCGGACTTGGAAAACACATGCTCGGACGCATTTAAACAGACCAAAACATCGAAAACGTCGTCGAAAAAACTCGATGAGAATGCTGTTAGACAAGCGTATCATCCATGCAGCTCTACCACCTGCAGATGGGGAGCAATAAAATGCGAAATCCCCGTTTTCGCGAATACCGAGAAAAAGTTAATCCGTGAGACCTTGTTCCCTTGACAGCTCATAGAGACTTGCTTTGATGCACGGCTAGGGTTGGCGGATACACACCGGATCGCCTTTTCGCCAAACTTTGGTCGCCAAGTTGTTGAGAACCTTATTAGAATATAAGTTTTTACTTATACATATCGGAGAAAAGAAAGCATGCAATTGCTGCAAAATTTGTTTTCTTCGTTTGAAAGAATAAGACGTTCAATAAGAATCAATTAGGATATTTACGTTTTAAGAAAACTTTATCGGCTAATTTTCTTCTGGGCTGAACTTTTTTATTAATTGCACTTTGAATTATTTGCTTGTCATGAAAAGAATAAGGAAGATGAACTTACCTCAACATTTAAAACTGAAATAATAAAATACTTTAAACAAAATGTTTTGATTGCTTGAATTATTATTTATGTTAGATTTTGATAAATTCTTTATTTGACTTCTGAAATGAACTATTATAATTCAAAACTATATTATATGTTATGATACAAAAACATGTAGTAAAAAAAGCCTCATAAAATATCTTAAATATTTTAGCCAATAATTTAGTTACATATATTGCACATCTGGCCATTACTAATTTTAAGTAGTTTTTTTTTTTTTCTGGAAAAGTATGGATTTACACTTTAGAAATAATTAGAAATAACCTTAATTAGAAATAACCGAAGCGCATATAATTTCGAATATTTTCTCAAAATTATGTAAACTTTCTTTAATAATTTGTGGTAAACATTTAGATAGTATGTTGGCTTGGGTGTTTTTATAAAATCTCAAATGAAAAGACTACCAATAATCACTGATCATCAAATTTCTTCTAGAAGAAATAGTTTGTAAAAAAAGAAAGAATCAAATCAACTATAAGGTGTATGGAAAAAAATTATGTGTTAAAAGAAGCAGACAAGTTTGGATTTTAAATAGATGTAAAATTCACGAAATCTGTATTTAAAATTATTTTTTTAGCTTACAACCCTTAAGATGATTTTTTATCTAAAGAGCGTAAGGAATTAGTCTCTAGTGATATCCAATGCCAGTTACCTAGTTCTCCAAAATCTTTTACACTAAAATTGTTAGTCAACCCTCACACGCTGATCAGTTTCTCATCAACTCAATCTACAAAGCAATCCCAAAAAAGGCAATACTAATGCCAAATCCAGCAACCCTCTTCCCATCCCAAACCACCAAATGAAAGGAGGATCTCCCTATAAAACAAATAAAAAAATAATAAAAAAATAAAAGCGCCAAGCAGGACCCGAAGCACACCCTGTAGGGGTGGGTCACTAATGGAAAGGGACCAAAGAAAAACATTTCCATCTATATTCCACCCTCCGCAGGTAACGGACTTTCTCTCGGTTGTCGGACGTACGGACAGCAAGGAAAAGGCGGTGGGCTCGACACGGTTCTTTAATGACGTGCGACCCCCCCTTGTGAACTGGGGTAAAAAGAAAAGATAGGGTGATCAGTCAGTGTCGAAGATTGGGTCATTAGAAGTGGTGGTGGTTCGATCACTTCTTTTCGGATCTGATTGCATCTTTTATTTATTTGTTTCGTGAGGGTAGGGAGGAGTTTGTGGTGAAGTATATGTTGGTGGTTTATATTGAGTATTGGTAGTAGTGTGATTCTATGGTGTATATGTTTAGATATTGTGTGGGAAATTATGGATTTGGATAATATCTAAAGAAAAAAAAATAAGATTTTAAATATTTTGGGTGATGCTTCATTTGGTGCCATTAAGTTGATTGGTTTGTACTAGAGGTCGGAAATATAGATCAAAATAAATATCGATACTATATCGTTGCATAGAAAAAATATCGATAAAATATCGATATATCGATACATGATTTCTTTTTTTCTTTCTTTGATTTTCAATTTTGCCAGAAACGAAGTTTTTCTGGGCAAATTTCTACTTTTCATGAATTGATGCCAAAATTGTTTTAATAAATAAATTATAAAAATTGTTTTAATAAATAAATTAGAAAAATTGTTTTAATAAATAAATTAGAAAAAATTGTTTTAATAAATAAATTATATTATCAATCAGAATAAATAAAATACATTTGAAAGTCAATGCATAAATTCTCATTTATTCTTAAAGAAGACATTTTGAAAAGTAGTTTACCGCATATTTTGATCATAGAGATGTTTTTAATATTTAAAATTAGATGCAAGTTCCAGGCACACGTTGGCAACAGAAACGTGTACTAATAAATAATCTTTTCTTTCATTTACATTATGTTTTTTTTTTAGTTAGAGTGCCATTTTAACTGTCTCCAAATTAAGTCCAAACTTTAATTTTGAAGGTTTAGAAAAGGGAATAAATAAAATCGAAAAAACGCATGGAACTACAAAACGATCATCAAAAAACTAAAAATGTTTGAAAATATCGATATATAGGTGACTTGTATCGATATTTTTAATATTGATATTTTTCTCAAAATATCGATAAATATATCATTGTATCGATATATCGCCGACCTCTAGTTTATACGCTCAATGACCTATTTTCCTGCACGACTAACAACGTAGACCAGCGTTTCTGGATACCCATTGCGGCATATATGTCTTTGGATTTGACAATTCGTGTTATAATACAGGGTGGCCAGCATAAAAGAGGCGCCAGATTATTTTCAAAACATAAGTTTGCAATCGATCATTTGAAATTACATTTAACAATCTGAAACGCGGTGCCTATTTAAATCTGAGGTATTTTTTACGCTGACTACTGAGTATATGTTGATTGAGTGTGTGGGGGAGGTTGTATTGTGTTTTGGAAGTAGTATGTATCTATGGTATATATATTTGATATTTAGTGGAAAAGTATGGATTTACCCTTTTATAAAATCTAATGAAATATTTCATAATACCATTTACTTTCATATTATCTAATGTAATAAGATTTTAAATAATTTGGGTGGTGCTTCATTTGATGCCATTAAATTGATTGGTTTGTAAGCTCAACGACCTATTTTATGGCCAATTATGGCTAATCAGGCCTGGACCTACAGCTGAACGTGAATTCCAAACCACGTCGAACATCTATGCCTAATCCGGGATTCGAACACGGAACCTTTGGCGTACGAGATGAGAGTGCTAATCTGACAGCCATCAGGTGGGCGTTGCTATTAGGAGTTTTAGAAGATAAGAAAGGATTTTGAGAGTTTATCGTTTATTTTGAATATTTTTCTTGATATAGTAGTTATATTTGATTATAAATGGAAGTAATTATTTCTTTAACATTATATTTATAGAGGTTTTTAATCTTAACTGAATTTTGATGAACAAAGAAAACCGATTCAAATATTGTTTCGTACAACTAAAATGTATTACTATAACTTAAACATTAATCCTAAAGTAACACTTAAATTTTATTATTTAGATCCAATTTAGCAATGTTTTACAATCCAGTAAAATTATATTTTAAGCTAATTTATACAATAACCACACACACACACACACACTCACACACACACACACACACACACACACGCACACACACACACACACACACAAAAAGCTCTCCGGACTTTTAAACTTCAATAAATCAATAAAATACTTATTTTGCCAAATATTTTGAAATAAATAATTAACTACTTTTTCTTTACACATTTAATTGACAAATAATTGATGCATTTCTATCACATGAATCTAATTATCGTATTTACTTTACCTAGTTTATTTATCTATTGCGTTTCTTTAAAAAAAATGCTTATATGTCAAAAGTAATTAAGAAATATTCAGACAATGCTATGCATATGTTGACCAAACGCCAATTCTTGAAAATATGCTCTAGACGCTTTTATTTTAAATAAATACCTTTATTCGTTTTGAAATTTTTTAACTTCAACATTCACTTAAATTTTAAGCAGTTGATGTTCATTTCATTTTAATGGTTATGTCGTGTATATGTTCAATAGAATACATATCGATAGCAATTTTTTAAAAAGAATTTGTGCTTGATCTTGTTATGCATATCAATGCTTATCTCATAGTTCTTTGAAGATGAAAAATTATACTCCAGCTTTCAAGTTTGAATGGCGTGGTATAATGGGTAATAATTTTTATTTTTGAATTAAAAACTCTCACATTCATTTGTAATTTCCCATTCACCCTATTTTGGGTTAAAATAGATATACAAGTTCAATGAGCAGTATTCTATTAATTTTAGTAACAATTCTTGTTTTAAATATTCTGCTATAAAAAGGAAGAACCAAAAATCGAAATATGAAAAAAAAAAAAAAAAAAATCAATAAATCAATGGGAAAGTTTAGCTATTGACTATAAGCCATTACAATGGTTGGACATAGTACAATTCTATAGCCTCCTCCCCCCCTCCCCCCTCCCGCTTTTATACTTTCCTCTTCCCTGATTTTCAACCCTAATCTCCATAGGAACGAAAATCCGAAGAAATGAAACTTGTAAAACCGCTTTTTCCTTCCCATGACTTACAACGGACGAAAAGCTGCGACTTGGGGTAGAAAATGTAAGGACAAAATAACAGCACTGTTGGTGAACCTCAGATGTTCAATAAGTATTTAGTAATGGAAATTAAGATAAACCTTATATAAATCACATATAGTATCTAGGATCATTTTAAATTAATCTGTGTATGTTATACAAGAAAAATGGAGATTGATACAGTTAAACTTCAACTTTAAGCTGTAAATATATTTGTATTTCTTTTTGCAAGTAACAGGTAAGCGACAAAATGTTCGATATTGAATTTTAGGTATCGTTCGGTTAATTTCATCAATACCTAGCTATATGTAGTGAATTTAAATCATAATTTTACTTTATGTGAAATTAAGACGATTGTCGCTTATTTGTTATTTTTATAAAGCCATCCATAGGCGACCCCAGGAGGGTGCAACTGTGTAGTTCTCAAAATTCTAGGAAAATGTTTTGTTTTTTAAGTTATCAGATATATTATCTTGAAATCTATTTTAAGAATTCAATCGAACATATTTCATTAACTGCCTTGATTTTTCATTTTGATTTTTTTTTCCATTATATCCGAAACTTGGAAGAAATAAAAAAAATGTACTCTTCTGTAATTTTGCTTCTTCGAATTCCTCTATTCTAAACACTATCTCTTGAATGCAGTGAGATCTAGTTGGATGATAAAAAAAATCGTTAAAAATATATATTTTAATATTTTTACTATTTTGTGTTTTTTTCTCTTTAACAGGGTTGCGCTTTCAATATACCATGAATTTTAACTATTCTCAAAGAGTATAATTTATAATGCATAATTATTAATTAACATTTCTAAAAAAAAATAATGATTTAGATAAAAATCTAGTCTTGCACCCCCTTGCAAATATTCTTGGGGGGCGCCCATGAAGCCATCCAATTTTAAATAATGACAAATAGGTCAAACAGAAAACTCGTACATTCTACCTTACAGCAATATCGATCATCTATTAATATTCATTCAAAGAATACCACCCCCACCCATCAAGTCATCAAACCCTTAAAACCAAACCTAGACACCCAAAAAACTTTCCTCGCAGTCACAATTGATTGAAGGGGTGACCTTTTTAACCCTTCCCCTACTGCAATGCCATTGGGGCAGGATGCATTCGAGAAAGGCATCCTATTGGTCGGAGAGGTCGAGAGGGCAGGGCAAAGGTCGTGCCATTCCCAAGACCACTACCCAAAGCGGATCGATGATCAACCATGATTCATTCATCCACTGCTCAGAGAGTTAATGCGCAAGGATGGAAACTTACCGCTTCACGGCATGGAGATTCGCGGGAAAACTTTCTACCAGGGGGCGAATCGCATTTCCTTAATGAAAAAAAGGGTGGGTCACCCTGATGATAGAGTACGCTTGATGACATTTGGCGAGAGAGGTTGCTAAGTTTGACTTGGTGAATGAAGTAGGAAATTGAACTCTAGGATTCATTGTAATGTTATGTACAACTAGGAAATCTAACTAATGATAATTCACTGGCGAATTTTCATCAATGTAGAAATAACTTTGAATTGGTTAGTGAAGGGTTTTCCATCCATCCTGTGTTCAGATGGTACAATGGAGTAGTAATAAAAGGTTGTTAATGTCGTTTAAGATTTTTTGTTATTCTCTATGAATGGAGAAAAAGTTAAGCACTCAGCGTTTTTGCAATTAAGGAATAAAAGTATGTGGTGTTTATTAATGTTCATCTCCTTTTTATGTATGGGGATATGTAGAGAAATTGCAATCAAAGAGCATATTGTTTCGTGTCAGTAATAGTAAGAAATGGGACATCAACCCTGTGTTAAGATATTTTAAATGAATTTGCATTATAAAGTTGATATCATTTAAGATGTTTAGATTCTCTGTATTGGAGACAGAAATGCTAAGCAGGCCCCATTTTATTTTCAGTTAAGGAACAAAAGGTGTTTATATGTTTATATCATTTTATGTTTGGAGATATGCAGGGAAAATTTCGTGAAGGAATAATTTGTTTTAAGTAGGTTAGTGAAAGGGAAGGAGCATCCTGTGTTCAGATGGTTCAATGTAGTTGCAATTAAAGGTTGCTGATGTGCTGAATAATGTTTACCCTGTGAAATGAGAAGAAAGAGCCAAGCAAAATTTATTTTATTTTATTTATTTGCAGCTAAGGAACAAAAGTATATGGTGTTTATTAATGTTCATTTCTTTTTATGTGTATCATATGTAGGGAAACTTTATCTAAGAACGAATTGTTCTGAGTGATAGTTAGTAGGAATGAGAAGAATGGTTCAACGTAGTTGAAATATAAGGTTGTTGATGTTATTCAAGATGTTTAATTTTTCTCTGCTATGAAAAATTGTTAACCAAGATTCATATTATGCAGTTTATTAACAAAAGTAGGTAGTTTCTATTACAGTTTTTTTTTTTTTTTTTTTTTTTTTTTATGAATTGTAAAATTTAAAACATCCTTCATCAAGGATTAATTCGTTTTGAGTAGGTTAGTGAGAAAAGGGATAATCTTTCATGGGTTGAAGTGGTTCAGTGTAGTTGGAATATTTGTTGTCATTTAAGATGTTTAGTTCTTCTCTGTGAATGGAGAAGAAAGTATTAAGCAGAAGCTATTTTATTTGCAGCTAAGGAATAAAAGTATCTATTAATGTTCCATTTCTTTGATGAATTGTGGCATGCAGAAATACTTTCATAAAGGAACAAGGCGTTTTGTGTGAGGGTTATTAGGAAGAAAAAGGATAGTTAGATCATGATGATATAGTTAGAAATCATGAGATAGTCATCATCATGAGATAGTTAGATTCATATGATTCAATGTAGTCCCACTTTGAGATTGTTAATGCCATTTAAGGTGTTTCATTTCTTTATAGAGAAGGAAGTGTTAAGCAGGTTTCATTTTATTTGCACTTTGAAACAAAAGCATGGTGTGCCTACATATTATTTCTTTTTTGAATGGTGATATCTTCATCAAGGGGAAAGGCTCTTTAAGTGAGGGCTAGTAAAAAAAAGGCAGATCTTTCATTGTTAATTCAAATGGTTCAATGAAGTTGTAAGACGCCATTTGAGAAGTTCACTTCAGTTTTGTAAATGAAAGGATTAATCAGTATGTACTGTATATGCAATCAAGTAACAACAATATTATTGTGTCTATTAATGTGCAGTGTATTTTAAGAATTTTAATTTGTGAGGAAACTTACTCTAGTATAATTCGCTTATTGTTTGTGAGAAGAGGGAAAGTCATCTTTCTTGTATATAGATAGTTCAATGAAGTTGTTAAATGGAAATTGATGTCACTTAAACCTTTTAATAGTATTCTATGAAGGACAGACAAAAAATGTTAATCCAAATTAAGATTCAATGTAGTAGAGGAAAAATTGGAACATTTTATTCGAAATTTTAATGAAATATGCCGTCTTTTAATGTTCATTGCATTTTAAGATTGGATTCATATGAAAACATTCGTTCATTAGAAAATTTCATTTTCTTAAAAAATATAAGTTGATTTCTTTTATCGATTAATGGCGGGATAGTATTTGATGCAAGAAGAATGTTCCATTTGATACAGAGTGATTGTTACGTTCGACTTTATGAATACAAACTAAACAAATCGGGATTTATTTTACATTCTATTGAGAAAGAAATGAGTTCAATGTCTATTAAATTTCAAATGAGAGAAACAAGTAGTAATAAAAGGTAACTATTAATAATTAGTTAAAAAGATTGAACAGCTTATTATCATCCGTATTACTTACATATGCCCAGTTACAGCGCCATAAAACTTTATAAAGGAGCTGTAATATTTGACAATACATCTTCAACATCCACAATAGACAGGACAAGCTCAATAAAAGAGTGTAATAAAAGGTGAAAAGGTTCAGAGTATTCTATAATGGAAGATCTGCGAGCTTTTAAAAAGGGGAATATCCTGTGTATGAAAAACGAGTGGACAATCTTCGATTTTCTTTTTTGGAATCTCTTTCTATTACTTAGGTGTGACCTGGATTCTAGATGTTCGTCTATTGGATAAGTCGTCACCCATTCATCAAAAGGAGATGATCTTTTTTTTTTTCATCCATGGATTCACTCAGGCGACTAGCGGTCAGGAACAAAAACCCCGCAACTTCGCAGTCCCAAATCGAAACTCAAATCAAGAGACTGTGGTAGGGGCTCTCTCCATATTGAAGAGATGTTGATGTGTAGGTCTTTGTAGGTTAAATATTAATTAATGTGTGGGGAAAAGAAAAATAGTATAAAATTAAAGTGCTTTTGGTAAGACTTTTTTCATACATAAATATGGGTTGAATTCTCTGTTTTGTATCTAAAGAATTGGTCGAACAAGCATGGAAAAAAACCTTCAAACAAAATCCCCTATAAAATAGTACTGTAATTTTTTTTTTATATTAATAAAGAAATTAAAATAAAGATGATAAATTATAGCTATAATTTAAATAGTGGTTGTTTTCAGATTATCTGGCGCCGTCAGCAACACGAGGGCTATAATGCGCCTAAACATTCGTCATTAGACAAGCCAACATACATTTACAAACACCCATACCTAACACGGGACTCGAACCAGTAACCTAGCTCTCTAGAAGCTAGCATGCTAACCACTATACCATTTGGTTGGCGTAATTTAAATAGTAAATACTAAAACAAGATGAATAAATTCAAACTAAATATAAATAAAAGAAATGTATAAATGCCTTAAAAATTATTGATTACAATCGATTGTTTAATAAAAATATCATTATAGAAATCTTTTTCTCAAATTAGAAAGAATATGGCATAAAATTTAATATTCTCTTCTTTACCTCCATAACCTTCTTGAGTAGGAATATACGTGTGTAGTCAGACAAGATTTTTAATAAAACAATTAATAATCCAAAATCCATGGTTTTAATTCAGTCAAATAAATTAAAACATGTTTAATTACGAAGTTCAAGTCATAAGTTTTCCACAAAAAAGATAATTTTTATAAAAATTAAATGTCCCTGAGGTCGAAACATTGCACTGACATTTGTTCTGTAGATACACTTTTCCCCGAGTTTTTTCACACATGGTAAGTGACCGTATAAACTAATGAGATAAAATATGTATTTTAAAAAATGGTGTTCAACACTTTGTACTTATGCGATGAATAAATTTATTTCCATAATTTAGTCGGTCCGTAAGAATATATTTCACTAATTTTAGTTAAATTATCAATTGGCAAATGTGTAAAATAATGTAAACAGAAAATACTTTTTACTACTTTTCAAAACATGTGAGAAATAGATTACAATTAAGCATACTAAGTATCATTTTTTTTAGTTATAAAACGAACAAGTGTAATAATTAACACAATGAAACATTAATGCTACTTTTGAAAACCAGAAATATTGAAAAAAAAAAAAAAAAAAAAAACTTTTTTTTTATCATTTAATCTGCACATAAGTTATTTAATTTTGTATTTAAATTACTATAAAGGGATACATTTTTATCTAATATCCAATTTATAAACCTACCACCTAACATTTAATCAAGTAATACGTAATATACTCTTAAGTAAATCGGCAGTTTATTTTCAATTTTTATAAATTTAAAATAAATGTGGCACCAAATACACTGTAACTTAATTGATTTCATTAGTTCCCATTGCTATAATTTTATTTTTTAAATTCCCCAACTTTTAATGAAGATAGCATAGTTTTAAATTGCGTTAAATAATAAATGTTAGTATATAAGAGATAAATTGTTAAATAATAAAAAAATAAAGTTGGTTGTAAAATGTTTGCTCTTTCTATTATCTATAATAATAAAACAAGCTGTGTGTGTATCTGTGTGTCTGTGGATCTATAGAAACTTACTTAAAATTGGAGTAGTGCTCTGAAATTTTCAACATAAGAAGTTTCGACCTTGTAATTGTATAAGTGTCAAACAGAATGTTAAAATTTTAATTAGTTCTTTTTTTAATTAATTGTTGTTGTTTTTTATCAAAACGACTTTAAACAGAGATACAGCTCTGAACTTTTCAACATAAGTAGTTTTAGCCTGCTAATTAGATTTTTGAAAAACAAAATTTTAAAAATTTTAATTAATTATTTTTTAATTAATTTTCTTAATTATTTAGCACATTAATTTACAAAACGACTTTTAATAGGACTACAGCTCAAAAAATTTTCAACATAAGTAGTTTTCCTCTTCTAATTGGACTTTTGAAAAACAGAATTGAAATTTTTTATTTAGTTTCTTTTTAATTAATTATTTAATATTTTACAAAACGATTTCTAATAGGGGTACATCTCTGAAATTTTCAACATAAGTAGTTGTGGCCTTCTAATTGGACTTTTGAAAAATAGAATTTTAAAATTTTAATTGTTTTTTAATTGTTTTTTTTGTATTTAATTAACAAATATTTTTCAAAAAGATTTCTAACTGGGCTACAGCTCTGAAATTTTCAACACAAGTAGTTTCGGCCTTCTAATTGGGCTTTTGACAAAAAGAATATTAAAACCGTAATTTGTTTTTTAATTAATTTTTGTAATTAATATTTTCACAAAAAGCGACTTCTAATAGACCTAGAGCTCTGAAAGTTTCAACATAAGTAGTTTTGGCCTCTAATTTTGCTTTCCACAAACACGTGTTAAAATAATCTTAAAGGGGTGTTGCATAAGATTTTTTTTCTCGACAGGGGAGAGACTTCTAATATTAAGGCTTTACGTAGCAATTAGATTTTAATGAGTGAAGCGAATTTATGCTTAAGCAGCAATGAACCGTTTAGCGAGCGAAGCGAGCCTATGATTGCATAGCAATAAACCTTTCAACGAGTGAGGTAAGCATGTGCTTATGTGACAATGATCTTTTCAGCAAACGAAGCGAGCTCGATTTTCCGTAGCGATGAGCCTTCTTGCGAGCGAAGCGTCAAAAACTGGAACCTATACACCAATGACGGATTTCCGCAACGCGAGGCCTCACAGCTAGCTTAAATATTGCACATGTTAAAATTTCGTACCGAAGCACTGGTATTCAGTTAGTTTAAAATATAATATTGATAGAAAGGATGATTAATATTTTTAATGCTTAATGCAAACTATTTTAGAACTATATTTAAAACAAAAAATTTCTAGTTATTCCTTTGTTTTTTGCATAAGATACGTACATATATGTACATTTTAAATTGATTTCAAAATGTGTTGCATTCAAGACACAGTAGAAAGTAAATTAAACATAAATAATTCCAATTACAGATAAGATTTAATATTTACAACATTAATTCAGAGAAATGCTCACGCAATTTATGCATAATGACAGTTTAATAATTGCCTTCTATTTTAGAATATTTTCTTCAAATTATATTATATACAAAAATTCAATAAGTAATTTAAAATTCAGAATGTTGCTTAATTTGTACTATATTTTATGTATTAAATTACAAAACTCTAAAATAACTTCATTACCACCCGATACTATTTCTATTCGTCCTTAACACCTATTTTAAAACTAATAGAAGCCCGACAACCATGCTAGGTAAAAAGAACAAAAGTTTTGTAATAACCCTTTTAAAAAAGCATTTAAAACATGTTCTCCATCTTCTTAATATGACTCCTTAATATAATTACTGTAATATATTATTTATATAAATAAAGTGGATGAATGTCATGTCCCCCCCCCCCCATTATCAGTACATAAATAATTCATTTTTACAATTAGTTCTCTGAGTCAGATTAAAAGAAAAAGAAAAAAGAAAGAAAAAAAAAAGAGAAAAAAAAAGAAAAAAACTTTATCAATTCGTACACATTGCATTTGTTCGAACTCAAGTATATATATTTTCTATTTTTTATTATAAGATAGCCTGATTCCTAAGGATACTAAAGACTTTTTAATAAAGTATTTAACATTTGAAGGGAAAAAAATAATATCAGGCTATTTGCGCTAAATTCCATTCAGTGTGTTGTGAAGTGATGTCAATCTATATAATTAACCAGAGTTCATAATTAGATTTCTACATACATACATTAATCCATTCCACAAACTAAAACTTGCATGGAGTTTTAAAATATCCAACTAGATTTATTTTTTACGAAAACAAATGACTATTTAACAAATTAAACTTGCAGATCTAAACATAATAAACTTTTTACACCCAAACATTTTTAATAAAGTGATCTTTTCATTAAACAAGTTTTAACAAGTGAACATCATTTTCTTCAATCTTATTTTAACGAACAATTCAATTAATAATATTCACCTTTACACAATATTTCCACCTTCCCTAACACACCACACGCTCACCAAAACGGAGAGAAATCAACTCCCCCAAACCATCCCACCATCCAAATTTTGTCCTCCAAAAAAAAAGTTAGATGGGTGGGGGAGGGCAGTCCACAACCAAAAAGAGAGAGAAGAAATACGACCCAAAGAAAAGAAAAAAGATCAGAAGAGGGAATATGGAGATTGGTATCAGCCGATCGAGTCTACTAAGAATAATGAAAATGGAAGAAGAAAAAAGAAAGAAAAGAATAATAATAATAAAAAAAAACCTTCCACCATTGACTGCGATAATTGAATCACGGTGGAAGGATCCAGTCGCTGTATCTGTAACGAAGCCTGGCCCCTCCTCAGAGCGTGCTGGTTCAAATGAGATTGCTGAGGCTGGATGACAGGGATACCTCGTGACGTGCCATAGGAATCGAAGATAAATGAGCCCGCTCAATGTCACAACTGGATTAGCCTTGTTTAGCTTGTTAGCAGTTGATGCAATGTCGGGGGCTGCTGTGTATTGCTGAATGGCGAAGAATTTTAACAGCTGGAAGAGTTTGAAATGGAAGACTTTGGTTATCAGATTTTAAAAAATGATGTTTAGGAAAAATCATTGCAGTAATATTGCCCCGATCGCTTCTTATAACAGTACGATTTCGAAAGGTGGTACGGTCGTCTGAACTTTGTAAAATAATATTATGCGGAGGCGAGGGGACGTGTTGAACTATACAGTTAAGTTAAATGATAATTATTATTATTATTTTTTTAATTATTTTTTTGCACAGTTTGTCATATGGCATGGATATGCGCTATCTTAGGGGATTAATTTTTTTTTTTTGTGATATAAGTTTAAAGAAATCATTACAAATATGAACATGACAAAATGTAAAAATGAAAGTTTGTTTTTTGGAAAATTTTAATTAAAAATAATTTCTACCATTTCTATGAAATTTAATATAATTCCTATAAAGCAAATATATCATAAAAATCATTTGTATTGTTAATGCCAGTGGTAACAAAAACTTTTGAATTAACAATCTCGAATCAAGTTTATTTCATTACTTAGTGACACTAAAATTCTTTAATCCTAGTCTTTTAGTTAGACGGATGCAAATTTAAGTTCATTATTATGAAATTTCTTTGACATTTAAAATTAACAATTTCTTTAAATGGAAAAGAGCATAAAGGTTCATCTAAATTTTAGTGAAAATATTTTCACCTAGACTTGGATTGATTAAAAACTTTGCATAGGAATAAAAAGAAATTGTGGAGAAATGAACTTACACCATAAAAATATTAACATCTTGTGTTAATAAATATTAGAAAATACAATTAAAATGCATATTTTTAAATGAACCATTTTGTTTCAAATAATGTTTTTACAGAGTTTTAGTGTATTGTTTTCAAATAATGTTTGCACAAAAATTAGGAACTCTTTGTTGATTTGAAGAGATGATATCTAAATCATATTTTTTTTCATCATCAAAATGCATATTGTGTTATTCTTTTGTTGTTATTGTAGTTCTGTATGTCCTCTATCAGGTGACATAAACTCAGTATTTAAACTATATCAACTAACTAGTATTTTTTTGGTTCCTATAAATTATGGTTTATCAATCGAGGTAACCGAGAATTTATTTATTTGTAGAACTATGTTGTACTAATAGGGACATTTTTAAATAAAATATTTTTTGGCAAATGACAGCCAATTGCATCTTATCAAACCACAAGTTAATAAGTTACTTTGTAAAGTTGAATATCTTAAAAAGTATCAATCACATCGACTCGATTGCCCTCAAGCGAAACACAATAATTATCAACATGCAACCCTATACAAGTCTAAAACAAAACTAATGAATTTCCTTCCAACAGACAACAAAGAAAAAATATCGAACACAACTAAGTAATTGAACCTTAGCTCTTTAATTATGCTTTCAGAAGAGGTTGCGGACAGCGGAAAATATCAAGTCTCAGATTCCAAAAGTGAAACTCGTTTTAAATTTAAATTGCATGATAATGACTGAAAGCCCATTATCGTCGTAGCCGACCTAATCAACAAGCTCATCTTTAATGGAACGCATTTTCCATATAGACGCGTATCCAATAATCAGAAAGAAGATTACTAAAAAGAGAAGGGGGGAGCATGTTTGGAAACAGAGAAAAACTTTTTAAAGGTTGAAATGCGACTGAAAGTAGGGAGAGAGGGGGTAATTGCTGATGCAGCGGAAACATTTATAATTAAAAAATGACACGAGTATTTGGAATTAATGCCCGGGCGGGAAACAAGTAGCCAATTACGAATTGAGTGCGGCATGATGTGCAGAAAGGTCGTTACTTGAAGTTAATCTGAATGGATTTTTTATGGCTTCTGTTCAGTTTTGAAAAATGGTTGCTAGATTTTTGAGTTTATCGTTTTCTTTGGTGTGGGCTGCAGGCAAATGAAAATGAAGGTTTCGTAACAATATTACGAATAGTTGGATAATGAAGTGTTTCATTTAAAAATAATGGACAGAATTTTTTTAATTAATAAAGAGTTGCGTTTCCGTCCGTAAAATATATGATAGAAGCAATGTATTAAAACCGGAATACCAAGAATACCAAGGCATTTTATATAATGCGGAAAACTGACCGGCAAAGTATGAAACGATTAAACCCATTGAGAGTCCAGGGAATGGGCAAAATTGTTCACTTGTTTTCCCTGCAATATTTTTAAATAATATTTCTGATTCTAATACATAATTAATTTAATTAATATTTTTATTCAATTTGTTTTAAATGGGTTTTAAACTATCATCCTAAATATATATATACTTTTTTAATTTTATTTATAAATTTAAAAATGTTGTGTATTGCTTGAAAAACTGGGGATAAAAGGACGAAATAATCCGGAACAACCGCTCTATGGGTTGAACATTTCTCACATTGTCTAGCCATTCTATAGAATGTCAAATGACAAACCGACAAAGTATGAACTTCATCTCATTTCGTCCCGGCGTTTTTAGCCAATGTATGAAATATGAGAATTATTATATACTCTTCCTAGGCATTGTATATTATGCCTAGGCATTCTATAGAATGTCATTCTACAGTGTGAAAAGTATGAAATTTGATATTATATACCTTACCTAGGTATTTTATAAAATGTCACTCTATAGAATGAGTTATCATGGCCCTCTTTTACTAGTTTGCTAAAGAGCAGTTGTCATTCTACAGAATACCTAGGTAAAGTATGCATTTATTCTCATTTCTCATATTGCATAACAACGCCTGGCATAATATAAAATGGATAAGTATTTTATAGAATGGAGGCTTTTCAAACATAGCCGGCAACATAAATAACGCTAACGTAATGAGCTAACGACTTTCAACTGGACTACTCACAATTTGGTAATCAAACACTAAACTCAATACAAACAATTAAAAAGTCATTAGTTCATATTTCATAAACAGAAAAATGTATGCATGTAACGCTTAATAATTGTATCAGTAAAACTTTTTCTTATAATAAAAATATATATTTAAGTTTCCTGCGAGTTATATGTTCTCCTAGTTTTAATCTTAAGTTTTTTCTGTTCAGCATTCTGTTTCGACGATATTTATTATTATTTTGTTGTTGTTAATAAACTATGATTTTATAAATAATACAAAGTCATTACTTATTATTAAAACATAACTCATGCATCGGAAATCACTTTCATATTTTGGGGAAATAAATATTTTTCAACAACTTATTGAAATAAAGAATCATTCAAAGCAAGTAGTTTTGGACAAAAACAATTATTCAATGATAGATTTATCTACAACGACTTATTACATTTTAGCAAAAAATAATCTCCAAATTAAAACTTCTACTCATTTTTCAAATAACATAATACAAAACTTATCCAATAAGTATGTTATTGATCATAATCAATATTCATTGTTTGAATACAAAATCATTTACAAAAATCGATCTCGTTGAATTACTTTTTAATAGAAGATAAATTCGCCACCCTCGCCAACTGTTTCGCCGTATTTTAAAATCCGAAGTCTGTGCAACCCCCAAAATCCAACCGCTAATCAAAGTATCTTGTTCGTTAAATGATGTCATCAACCTTGAAACATGCATTCCATTATTAGTTAATTTATAAAGAATAGAGTCCTAAATTGCTCTCTAAGTTCTTGTTCTTTTGATTACTTTACATGGATTTTAAATAGAGTTCTTTATTAGAGTTTTTAGTTTCTTTTTTCCATAAAACATGTGTTCTGCTAGGCATTTGTCGTAATTAGATTTAGAATTCAAATTGTCTTTTTAAATTTAATCTCTAATTCCCTTCTTTTTGCTCATAAGCGGCAAATGACAGACCCCCTAATTCTATTCTGATATTTGAGGTTTTCGTTAACGTTGCTAAAGAATTCATCATAATAAAACAAATCAGAGAATTGCATTATGGACAATCTCTTTTCTGCTTCTCAACTTACTTTAATTCGAGAGCAGTCATTTCAGAGATCAAAGAAAACAGAAAAGTAATATTTCTGAAATTAAGAAATGTTTCAGAATGAATGACATTGTCCAATTCTGTGGCTAATGATTTAAAGGAGCCTTTATAATGCTTTAAAAATTAGTATGTTAGGTTTTTGCTTTTTTTTATTTTTAGAAATAATCTAAGATGGTATCAGTAAAAAAAAAAAAAAAATCAAAATTTATTCAGTTAGAAAAATATTTATTCTGAATTATTTAATAACTTCATTTGCGATTACATTTAACTATTTTTGCATTGTAATTATTTCATTTTTTTTTTGTTTGGTGTACTTACTAATTCTTACAATAGACAATAGAACTGTGAAATCGCCATTTGATAGAGAAAGCTTCAAAATTGTAAACCTATTTTAGTTTTAAAATATTTAACTTACATATCCTTATTAATAAATATATTTACTCTTTTATAAAAAAATATTTGTTGTGAATTTCAATAAATTAAGGTAATAAAATGTGCACATGTAAAACGTTTTGTTTAAGAACATGATATGATAAACAGAAAAATACAATATATTTTAGAAAATGCACTGTGCGATAACTTTAAATTTAACTTGTTAAGTCAACAAGTATTGCATTTAATGTACTAACAGACTGAAAGAGTTACTGTAATATCTTATTTATAAGATATTCATGGTCTAATTTTAAATTCAAAAAAATTTAGACTGGATCTTTTATCGTTTAAAATACAAATTAGGAGAAAAAAATTACAACATAAACTTTCTTCTTAAGCTATTATTCACAAACACACAATTAGAACTATTGTATAAAATACTTCATTTTTTTTAACTCTTTTAGATTGTTATATGCTTCTTGAACTGTTAAACAAAAAATTGTTTTTACTTCACAATTGTTAGAATTTTGGTTGAAAGTATGTATAAAATGACTTTAATTTTTATAAACTATGCATATTGGCTGTTCCAAAATCTACATTCTATTAATTTGTTGAATTTAGTTTGTTCAAACTTTTAAATTATTTTTTAATAGTTTTCTCCACTAGAACGTCGTTGTTTAAAATTGTGGGAGAGGGGGGATACGAAAACCTATAAATTAGTGTTTCTACTTGCTAAACGGAACTACTGTTTTTCTTTCACTTTTTTTGTTCTTGAAATGCACTAAAGTATAATCCAAGATATATATAAAAAAAAAAAAAAAAAAAAATTGAGAAAATATATAATTTTTTTCTATAAAATTATGAAAAGTTTGATCGCTTTCCTTGTATTCTTAATTCCTTGTATTATTATGTTTAAGTAAGAATATCTACTGACGATTTTTTCGATAATAACTGTGTTCTAATCACACCAGTTTGTTAGTCGATCAGGAACATAATTTGATTTTATGCAACTTACTGTTCATTTTTTCGACTTTATGACTTGATGAGTTGATAGTAGAGGTCGGAAATATCGATCAAAATAAATATCGATACTATATAGTTGCATAGAAAAAAATATAGATACATCGATACATGATTTTTTTTATTTGATTTTCAATTTTGCCAGAAACAAATTTTTTGGGGGCAAATTTCTACTTTTCATGATTGCTTTTTTGTAAGTTGACTACTTTTTCAACTGGAATGGATCTTTTACGAACAAAAAGTTATATTTTCGCTTGATTGGTGAGGTGACTTTAAGAAAAATTTAGATAATTTTAAATAGCTTTTAAGTGTATGGCAAAATATTGAATATTTTTGACATTTTAACTGTCTCTTAGCCAAGTTCAAACTTTGGTTTTGAAGTTCTTGAAAAGGGAATAAAGAAAATCGAAAAAACACATGAAACTACAAAAAGATAATCAAAAAACTAAAAATGTTTGAAAATATCGATATATCGGTGACTTTTATCGATATTTTTAATATCGATTATTTTTTTTAGAAATATCGATAAAAATATCGTCGTATCGATATATCGCCGACCTCTAGTTGATAGCAAAATAATGTAAGATTCATATTTTTAGTAGATTCATGATCTACAAGCTATTAGTTTTCAACCGTACCAATGCAGAATCAGTATTTTCTCACATTAAGAGGAAATCCTAGTAAGCATGGTTCCTAATACTTGCTATGTTACAATCATCTACTAGCCCAGTGCATTTAGAAACTACTTTGTAGAAAACCTTGAAAATTGGTAAGTCGGTACGAAAATGATCACTTAATGAAGTGACATAAATTAAAAACTTATAAACAGCGTCTAATTTATTTTATTTTATATTTGAAATCCTTACGCCAATGCATATGTAGTAGATGTCGGCAATATATCGATACGACGATATTTTTATCGATATTTTTTTTTTAATATCGATATTAAAAATATTGATACAAGTCACCGATATATCGATATTTTTTAACATTTTTAGTTTTTTGACGATTATTTTGTAGTTCTATGTGGGTTTTTTTCAATTTTATTTATTCCCTTTTCAAAAACTTCAAAAATAAAGTTTGGACATGTCTCTTGGCACCCTAACCAAAAAGAAAAAATAATGTAACGGAAAGATAAGATCATTTGTTTGTAGTCATTAACATAGCGCCGTTTCAGTTGCCAACGTGTGCCCGGAATTTGCTTCTAATTTTAAATATTAAAAACATATCTATCAGCAAAATATGCGGTAAACTACTTTTCAAAATTTCTTCTTTAAAAATAAATATGAATTTATGCATTGACATCCAAGTGTATTTTATTTATTCTGATTGATAATAAAATTTATTTATAAAAATAATTTTTATAATTTATTTGTTAAAACAATTTTGGCATGAATTCATGATAAGTAGAAATTTGCCACGAAAAACTTCGTTTCAGGCAAAATTAAAAATCAAATTTAAAAAAAAATATCATGTATCGATATATCGAGTTTATCGATATTTCTTTCTATGCAACGATATAATATCGATATTTACTTTGATCGATATTTCCGACCTCTAATATGCAGTAACTCCACCTGGTTTTCTCTTTTGCTATTTTAATTTTCATTTATAATAGACATTAAATGAAAAAAATTTGTGTCATTTCATTAAATGATCATTTTCTTACCAAATGTCAAGGTTTCATACAAAGTAGTTTCTTATTGCACTGGGTAAGAAGAGTATAACATAGTGTGTATAAGGAATGATCCTTACCAGAACATTCTCTTAAGAAGGTGGCCACAGATGGCACCGCAATCTACGTGAACAGCAAACTACGTCCTACTAGATGCGAGTTTAAATTTTAGAGGTCGGAAATATCGATCAAAATAAATATCGATACTATATCGTTGCATAGAAAAAAATATCGATAAAATATAGATATACCGATACATGTTTTTTTTTTTAAATTTTATTTTCAATTTTGCCAGAAACGAAGTTTTTTGGGGCAAATTTCTACTTTTCTTGAATTCATGCTAAAATTGTTTTAATAAATAAATTATGAAAATTGTTTTTATAAATAAATTATATTATCATTCAGAATAAATAAAATATATTATCATTCAGAATAAATAAAATGCATTTGGATGTCAATGCATAAATTCACATTTATTTTTAAAGAAGAAATTTTGAAAAGTAGTTTACCGCATATTTTGCTGAAAGATGTTTATAATATTTAAAATTAGATGCAAATTCCAGCCACATGTTGGCAACAGAAACGGCGCTATGTTAAGAACTACTAATAAATGATCTTACCTTTCCATTACATTATGTTATCTTTTTAGTTAGGGTGCCATTTTAACTGTCTCCCAGTCAAGTTCTAACTTTAATTTTGAAGTTTTTTGAAAAGGGAATAAAGAAAATCGAAAAAACGCATGGAACTGAAAAATAATCATCAAAAAACTAAAAATGTTTGAAAATATCGATATATCGGTGACTTTTATCGATATTTCTACTATCGATATATTTTTTTAAATATCGATAAAAATATAGTCGTATCGATAAATCGCCGACCTCTATTGAATTTGTGATGTACTTGCTTTAAAACATAGCCTGTTGTGTAACTAAAATTGTGGTATTCACTTCAAAATGTTTTTTTTTAAGTCTGTCTTTCTATTTGATGCCGGAAACGGAGAAACGATATTTGCACTCATTAAGATGAAGAAAAACTACAGTAAGAGCGGCATTCATTGAAGAGATCGAAATGCATGCAAGTGTTTGTGTTTTAGAAGAAGTTAAGTTTTCGGTTTGATATTCTCAAAAGAATAAATATTGAAACAATCTTTCTATTTTAAAAAATAAGGATTAAAAAGAGTTGCCGCTGTTACAGGATTTTTCAGCAGGGCCGCATTTTTTTGTCTCACGCAAAAACTATTTTATTTAAAAAGTATGAAATTTTGCAAATTTGTTGAGAAACGTTGAGAAAATTTACTGATAAGAAACATAAGGAGGAAAACTTTAGATTTTGAGTTATTTTATCTCAAAGGAAAAGTTTTTTTTTTTTTTTTGTTTTTGTTTTTTTTGCATGGGACGTTCTCTCCATGGAAATCTAACCATTGTAAAAATCAAAAAAAAATTTGCAAGCTTTGAGGTATATGTTATTCAAAAACTCAAAAGTCCCCTTTTATTTAATTTTGTTACAGTATTTCGAATACAATGTCGGTGTGAATATTTTTTTTTTTGTCAGATAGCAATAAAAATACTGTTGCTGAAAATCTAGCAACTTTTATTTTGAGAGTTGAGTTAGATTCGAGGTCGATTCAAATGCTATTGTTTGCAAAGACTATATGCGCAATATTTTAAGGTTAATGGATAATAATTTATAATTTATTGATTTCCAGCCTCACGTCGCAAAGATTTCATTGACGGACGGTTTTCAATTATTATTAACTTTTAGTAGCAATCCTCGAGTATAGCGAGCTCGAAAATTGGCGAGCGTTACCGAGCAGACGACTTAATTGCGAAGCAATCTACATAGTTAAAGAAGGGATTGGTGAGTTAACTAGCAGAAGGTGAAGCCCCCTAATATACTTAAACTACACAATGCATAAAAATATGTCATGTTAAATGAATTTATCAAATCATAATAATGCATAAATGTGTTATTTTGTTAATTGATGGTAAGACCAAGCTATCGAATTTCTTTGAAATAAGAAAAATAAAGTAATTCGGTTGGAATTGGTTGCTTGAAACGCTGAAAATTGTCCGATGTGTAATGTTATTTTACTTTCTCAATAGAAGATTTCCGTATTTAAAATTATATATATATATATATATATATATATATATATATATTTATTTCCAAATGTTTCGAAAAGGCCATAAACACAAAAATTTCTGCTCAATGCATTTTTTTTTTTTTTTTTAATTTGAGATCAAAGTTACCTTACTAGACGTTGGAGAGAAAACGATTCATTTCGTTGGCATTGAATGTGACGTTACGGCTTCACAAACATCTTGACTTGAAATGCAGCAACGAAAACCAGATTTGCAAGTTTCTCATAAATTATGCCAACCTGTACGGAATGTGGCAATGGTCTACCAACTCCAACTATTTGGCAGAAACCTCACGATAACCATAGAAAGTGTAGAAACCCTTGACGTCACGGATTTTGCCGAGTATTTTGATCGGACTGGTATTGGCTTGATTTTGAGGCAATTTATTTTCTTAATATTTAAATAACTATTTTTTTTTAAGAACTTTTGTTTAAATATTTGAAATCAGAAAGAAATTCTTCATAAATATAATTTAATTTCACTCCTTTTTAAAAAATGCGAGAATTGTTTATTGTTTAATTAATATTACTCATTGGCTTGAGTTCTTTGACAAATAGCGCGATATTTTCACGTGAGTTTAAAGGGTTTTATTACAGTTCTGTGATTTATTGATAATTTAAGTGGAGTGTTTAAGTCAGAATATAAATGAAAACGCTTCTTTTTATTTTAAACCGTTCTTACAATATGACATATTTTCACTAAGAGATCGGCGTTTATTACTAAATTTAGTTATTTGAATGCGATTTTGCTACATATTTCTACCCTTACTATAAGAGTTACCCTGATCACTGACTGACTGACTCATTCTGTAACGTTCTAAGTGAAGTATATGTAACCGATCATTGTTAAAACTCTTTCATGTCTTCAAAATTGTTTTAATTAGAATAAATAGAAGATAATTGGACGTAAATGCATGCATTAAATGTGGAGTGCGGTCCAATCAATTTAACGTTGAGTAGCTTAGTAACGTTGTAAGTGAAATGGAGTTTTAAATACATCGTGTATATTAAATTAAAGAGTTTGTAATACTCATCATTTTTTTTATGAGCGCCTTAGGCACCTAATAACTTTCTAGTTAAAATATGCCTAAGCATTTGAAAACGTTAAAAATATAGATTAATCAATTTGTTGTTATAATATATACATTGTGACATTTCATAGTAAGCCACGGTAGTTCACCTAGTCATTTTACTTATTATTAAGATGGGAAAAGGAAATATTACTAAAAAAATTATATCATAGCTGCCTTTTTAAGAAATCCTTACTTTTATGTCGCCTTAAAAATAATTCTTTCCCTCATCTCCATACCCACTCCAAAACAACTTTATTTACAATACCGCTCAAAACCATATCCAAAACAAACAAAACCCAGATCCCCCCTTCACAAGAATTAAAAAGAAGAAAAAAAAACAAGAAACACGAAAACAAATCAAAACAAAACAAATCGTGAAAGGGCGCCTCATCACGCGCGATTATTCGCCTCACGTTCCCCACTCAAAAAGCCCCATCATTAATCCGGCGTGAGGCACAGAGCAAGTCCTTTCCATCCCGGATGCTTAGAAGACATCAACCAGTCAGTCTATCACTCAAAAAAAGCAACAAAAATCCAATCTTAATGGACAACCAGGCATCCCTGTTCCTCGAAGATAAGTTAGAGCTCTTCTCTCTCTTTTTTTTTTCCATTTATTTACTCGAATTTATTTTTGTTCTATATATATACATATAGATTCGAAACTCTTTGAGACCTGGCGCATGACAAGGTGTCACCGACTAACACGTGCTAGGAGGGCTGTAGATAAATCTTCTTTGGATTTCTTCGTGGGCAATCAGTATGGGGAGCGTATACCAATATTTGGACTGTTGGTCGAGTATATTGAGGGTGCGTAAATCACACCGGATTGTATTGGGTGAGGTTATTAGCGAGTGACAAATTGGTGTTAAGAGGTGTCCGGGATGATTAGCTGTTTGAGGATTTGGTTTGTTGAAGGGATTAGGTGGTAAATGAGCTGATTGCTTATGGATTTGCTTTTGAGAGAGAAAAAGTTGTTTTTAATCGGAGCGTAGAACAAATTAAGAAATTATTAATATCAAAGCCATTCAAATCCTATTGTTATAGAAATGTGTTTTAGGATAACCTAAATTTCAGTAGTGAAATACAGGGTGTGTCCACAAATTAGTTGGGCAATGGAGTTCAAATTGATCTGTATAACTCTTAATAACGTATGTATAACCCTTAATAACGTATGTATAACTCTTAATAACGTATGTATAACTCTTAATAACGTATGTATAACTCTTGATAACGTATGTATAATTCTTAATAACGTAATAATGTATGTATAATTCTTAATAACGTAATAATGTATGTATAATTCTTAATAACGTAATAATGTATTTAAACTCTATTGTCCGATTAATTTGTGGACACCCTGAATTAGTTGCATAATAGGATCTAATAAAAAAAAAATTGGAAGTCGTGAGTTTAAGTAGCTTTAAGCTCTGGATGTAATTTTGTAGAATTCTCGTGTAATATAATGTGCTTTTAATTTACAATAATGTGTTTTTAGAATAAGTTGAACTAATTTCCTTAATATCACATAATTGACCTTACTTTGAATGCAAAACTTAATTTATATTATTCATTATTTTCATTTTGAACGAGAAAGGTTTTAAGACCAGATTGCGGCTTTTGGCTTTGAGATGACAATAGAAATTGGGTGTGGTTTTGTGATTTAAAGTTTTCATTAATAAATATACTAATTTTATTTTGACTTAAAAATACTCAGTCAATATATATTTATCCCTATTTTATTAGTTTCTCTATTATTGTCTCATGATGGTGAGGGTTTAATAATTGAAAGAGCAGTGGTTATTTTTGTATAAAGTTTTAAGTAAAGATACATATAGGCATTACTCAAACTGAGGCTAACACAAGTCAATTAGTGAAGTATTTAAATGGTTGTATAAATACTAAGTTATTGTGTTGGGTAAGATTATGTTGCTGATTTTCTTGGATGCGAATTAATGCTTTGGAGGAGTGGATAGTAAGTGGCTTTTGATTAATCATTGCTCTAGAATATATATTTATATTTTTAGTCTCATAGTTTTGGCAATATTATAGTTCCTGATTTAATCCTCATAGTTGAGTTGTTGCCGTTTGACTTGTTTATATTATCCATATTTCCTAAAACAAAAACAAACGATTCCATATTGTAAGCGATTTCCATTTTCTCCGTTTTAAAAATATTTTGTCTCAAAACTACATTTGTTTACCTTATTTTTTATTTTTTTTTAGTTTACCCCAAAGTAGGTAAACAGCAAAAAAATAATCGACTTGTATATTTTATAGAGTAAGATGCACATTGCGCACTGTCGACTTGTGTAACAGTTGTCCAACTACTATTGAAACTCAATAGCTTTTGGGTCAATTTTCTATCATCAGTGCAGTATATAAGTTAGAATCATTTTACATACCTCACTTACTTAACATACCCTATTACATAACATACGTCATCCCCTCCTCCCCTTTTTACTTTACGGTCAGTGCCATATAACATAAATCATTTTAATAAATAACAGTTATTAAACAAATTTCATTGCTAAAATCTATTTTATAAATACAGGGTTACTACAAAAGAATAATTCATTTTCAAAACCCTATTGACGCGATCATGCTACAAAATGTGGGGCTTGAATTAAACAATCGCCTGGACATGTGTCGTGTAACCAAGGGAGCACACATAGAACATTTGTAGAGTTAGCATAAAACTTGAATAGTTTGTGGTTATTTTCGTAAATCAATCATATTTGTAAGTATAATACTTTTGAATAAATCGGGGTTTGAAAATGAATGATTCTTTTGCATTAACCCTGTACATTGTAAAGCATTTAAGGATAAATGATGAAATACGCAATGCACCTTATATTGGGTGGTTATAATTAAAAGTCCGACTTTCAAACTGTAAAAATAGAATCACTGGTCAGATTGACCTGAAATGTTACCTGCGTATACGAGAAGAAAAGGGAAATGGTGTCAGAAAAAAATTTAAATACTTTCTTCACGTATATTCAGGTCAAATTTCAGGTCATTCTGACCAGAATTTTTTTATATTACAGCTTTTTGAAAAGTACTTTAATTGACTCACCCTGCATATGCTTGCCAAGTACTTATACACAAAGACAGTAAACAAATTCAATGGGATTCCAATAACTTTTCATTAAGAAACAAGACCTAGAAAGATATGTGATGAATGAAAAGATGTATCTATTTACCAAGTTCATCTGAAACAGGTCGAGTGTAGACATCTTTTCATGTATCATCCATTTTTATAAGTCTTATCTTTTAAAGTAGGCAGTGGTTTGAATCCAAATAAATCAGCCCTGCCTGCACTTGTGTTATATTATTTATCTCTATTTTGTTAAAGAAAATATTTTAGAATCTCGATGCTTATAAAATACGTAAAGTTTTTAGAATATTTTTTTCTTTTAATGGTGACGTTAAGAATATAACTAACATTGGGAATAAGAAGCTGAAATATGAAAACGTCCCCCTACTTCTTTTGAAAAAAAATATTTAAAAATTCGCCACCTTTCTCTCAAAATAAACATTCAAAAGGGAACGAATAAGTTCAGAGATAGAGAAAAAAAAAAGTGCTTTTGCGCTAACAGTCTAATCTCAGAAACACTGGATCTAATCCCTCTTCCACAGCGAGATCAACCAACAACAAATTCGGAAGATCAGGAGGAAACGAAGAATAGGAAGAGATTGAAGGATGGAAAAAACTAAGACGGTGGAGAGAGGGAGAAACTTTTCAGTTCACTTTGAGGAAAGTTCCATCTTACTTCAAAATCCAGTAAGGGGAAAAAAAAAAAAAAAAAAAAGACTCGGAGATGGTGGATGTTATGAAAATACGCCAAGTTGCAATTACTTTGGCGTAAATCTCCCTTGGCCCACAAGGAGAGATTAAAGGGTGTAATTTTGCGTTCTTAACTCTTCATTTTCGGCTCCTATTTAAGTAGCGGAGGTGTTTTGGCGGCTACACACAGTTTTTGTGGCGTTATTTATTTTGCTTTTAAATTCTGACAAATTTCCTTGGCGGCATTTTCTAAAGACTTACTTGCTCATTCGTCAGTGGCTTATGAAGGGTTTGGATATTTTTTTCCTTCTCTTTTAAATCTTCAGTTTGATGGAAGTGAGGAGAAGTTTGGATTACGATGGTGTTACGGTAGTCTTGGAAATGCTGAAAAAGTCACGAGTTTGAGATTTGAGGTATTTCCACTAAAGTAATCAGTAACTTAAAATATAAATGTTAAACGGTTAAATGTCAATTAAATTCGAATCCCTTTTATTTGTAGAAGGAAAATAATGTCAAAATCTTGATTTGTGTTTTGTTACGTGCTTCATTTAATTCAAAATGATTTAAAATAACACAACTGAACTCGGTCTGGTTAAATGCAGGTATTCCAAAACAAATGGGACAAACTTGAACTTGTAATAGAGATAAGAGCGAAAAGAAGACAACTGTCATGCGATGTCGGTTGCAACTGAAACATTTAGGTGCTAGACGACACATAATAGAACGCTTTATTTATTCTGAGAGTGTGTGTACGTACGTGCGTGCGCGCGTGTGTGTGTATTTTCTGTAACTAATTTCTACAACCATATGCTTACCATTAGTTTGTGCATTTTTTTTAGAGTTCTTCCTCTTATTGGACAGAATCATTGTGGCAACGTGAAATATAAATTAAAAGGTTGGGCACAACAAACACAAAACAATTCAATGGCATGGCATGCACTTATTGTAAAAACATTAAGGTAATGCAAAACTCTGCAGTTTTTCTAAGTTAAACAAGAAAATGAGTTACATAAATAAGTTTTCAGAAATAATTAACAATTGCATGACATTTCCAATCGCCTTATAATACTGATCTTGTAATTGCATCTTAGTCTAACAAGCAAAAAATATGATTTCCCAAGGTTGTCATGACATTGCACGCATTTTCTGTGACATCACACCTACCCATTGAGAACGCATCTTCTGTAATGCATAACTCCACAATTTTTATGTTTAACTAAATTATGTTTTTATGTTTAACTAATTAAATGTACAACTTAATATTTTGGGTTTGAAAATAAGAAATACCGGTTTATGTTTTAACAACTGCACGTAGTTGAAGTTAACTAATTGACTTATTTAATAGTTCCCGTACAGATACGACTATTGAACTTCATCATTATATAGAACAATTTACAGAGAGAAAAAGAGAGTGAATGAGAATATCTCGTCATAATAACTTAGTTTCTCCAAACAATCTAAATGACTTCTGCAGTGTATGTTATGTCCAATAACATGCATTGCTATGCTAAGCTCAGAAGTAGAGAAGTATTTCTTGTTGAAATTATGACACTTGAAGAAAAGTAAGACGTTTCAAGCGTATATAAACTACAAAATAAATTTAAACTTAGGTTTCTCAAATTGTGATCCACAGACTCACGGCTCTCCATACTTGAATTCTAAGGGATTCACGAATAATATTTAATAAAAGTTAATTTTTTTACACATTTTTAAACATTAAAAGAGTTAAATTAAATTTATTTGAAATACTTATGTTGATGTGCAATTTATCGCGTTTTTTATTCGGTATTCAAAACATCTCATACTAAGAAAAGGAGGCTAAGTTAATAATACGAGACTAGTCTGATAATCTACACCAACCGATCCAAGCTAAAAAAAAGGTTTGAAAAACATTGAAGTGTGATAAGACCCAATATACTAATACCTTTTCTTTTTAAGTATTTATCTCATTCACAACTTCAATTCTCTTCAGTTAATTTTGAAGCAGCACTAACGATATAACAACGGAATTATTTAAGGTATTTAACACATTCTATTTAAGGCAATATCCTTAATATCACTCATAGATAGGCTCTTTTCTCTAAAAACCACATCGGCATTTTGCCGCCTCACAAACTATCTTCTCTCTAGATCCGTCTTCCATTTTTGTTTCATGTCAGCAGACATAAAAAGAAACAAAAACAAAAAGACGACAGAGAGAGAGAATTACGGTCGGACATCCAACAGAAGACGAACGGCTCCCATTAACTCCGAGGAAACAAGACTTGCCAAGCCCTGGTACCACACCATTAATTCCCTAATGGCAGACGACAAAAACGCACGTGTCGTCTGCCCATCAACTGCCCACCCCCCTCCCATACGAGGGGGAGGGCAGCCGCATGTTGCCACCCAAATCAAAAGTTCGCTGAGAGGTTTTGTATCGTTTGATGGGTTCTTGACATAAACTGTATAATAGAGTTCTGATGTGTATGTATCTTCTGAAACATTAGTTTTCTATTGTGTTTAATGAGAGAAGTGTAATTTAATCGGGATATATCTAACGCAGGATTATTGTAACAATATAAATACTACATTGAAAGTTTATTTTCAACATTAACCAAAACAAGTAATTCATACTAGCTGTGTGATCCACGTTGCTGGGTGAAAAAATCCATAAATGCTTCACTGCAAAAAAACTCAAACTATAAATAAATACATCTCCATTTGCTTTTTTTAGGTTTATTTGAAGACAAGACGATACAGAAAGACAGGAAATTAATTAATATTTTGAATTACGAAGGATCCATGCTGACCCCCTAAACAGCTCAGGGTCGCATCAAGATCCAATCTAATTTATCTCAAGATTTCGGCACCAGAAGCTTCTGATACATACTAAAAGAGAGCCTTCTACAATTTTAAGTTACAACACTGGTTACCCATTGAGTTGGTTGGTTGTTTTCAGATTATCTGGCGCCGTCAGCAACACGAGGGCTATAATGCGCCGAAACATTCGCCATTAGACAAGCCAACATACATTTACAAACATCCATGCCAAACACGGGACTCGAACCCGCAACCTCGCAGTCTAGAAACTAGCACGCTAACCACTACACCGTTTGGTCGGAGGGTACCCGTTGAGGTATATAGGTCTTTGAATTCGACAAAAATTTTAGTTGTAATATAATCAATACCAAATAAACACCTTATAAACAAAAGAATTGCTCATAAATCCTTTTCTAGATGAATTCAGTATGAATCAACAAAGAATACTTCTCGAAAGGTTTGGCGTATCATCCAATAGCCTCAAACTCTACTAAAAAAAAAAAAAGAGAGAGAGACTTTAGCGCATCTTTGCCAAAGTAAAAAAGGAGGAGTTTTGTCGCTAAAATTTAGCTTTTATATGGTTTGTTGTGGTTTCACTCTTATCCATTTTTACCTCTAAAGTTTCATTTTTATGACAATTTTGGTTTTGTCGAAATTGGTGCCAAGAATCTTAATTAAACGATCTGAGAAAAATTCGAAAATTCAGTGAGGTATTGAAATGCCGTCATAAGTCTTGTTCATCAAAGACTCTACCTATGGACTTATATAACATACATAGTGTTCTAATATTCATAAACAGAATTCAGTGGCGGCCAGTAGTCAAAATGTTAGTGCAGCCAGATCAGTGACCCCCCCCCCCTCCCCTCCCATCACTTCCCACGATCATTCATAAGTTCAATGGCAATTTTTTCATCTTAATTGCTCAAACGCAAAGTTTCTTTTCAGTATTCACAAAATGATATGAGAAAGACATTAGGAAAAAAAAAACTTATTTTAACTCACTTATAACGTAGCTCCATGTTTCAAAATGCTTCAATTATAAGTTTTAATAATAACTTAAGAAGTAACAAGAAACCACATGTGTAAAATTATCACGGAAACTCTTTCCGTTTGGTGGAGAAAATTATAAGAAATGCTCGTTTCTCTCCCACCCACACATACCGATTTACTCCTACACGGGGTCTGACCAAGAGGTCAGACCCCGTGGTTAGCCAAGTGTAGCCTAATCAAGGGGTCTTTTGGGGTCTAAACTAAGACACTAAAATATGAAGTTCATTTAAAAATATCTTAGGGTTCTTTAAAGCCCCCCAAAATTGGAACTTTTCATAAAAAATGCTTAAAATCACAAATTTTAGAAAAAATATTTAAAATATAAAACTTTAAGTGTCCCCCTGCATAATAATATCTATAAGGTACTCTAAACGTGTATGTAAAATATGAATTATGAGAAGAAATTATTTAGGGATCCAAAATTCCCTCGAAAGTTGTCATTTTTCATGAAAAATGCCCTAAAGTAGGAGATTTTATAAACGCATTAAAAATAAATAAACATAAATATCATCAAGCTGAATTATTACTTTAAATCAAAGTAGTAATATCACTTAAACAATATAGTAAACTTTTAATTATTTGAGCTGATATTTGAGGGTACTTTAAAACCCTTGAAATTTAGATTTTACCATAAAAATATAAAAGAAATCGAAGTTTTAAAAAGGTTAGTTTAATTTTTCAGTTTAGTTCTTTGTAAAAGATTCGATTCCCTTTAGAATGTGAATAGCCAAATAAATATAGATGAATTTGAACTTGTTATCGACCGAAATAAAGTGCGTAGAGAACGAATAAAAACCCGTGGAAAACTGGAAGGTGGTATGAATGTGCAGATGGCAGACGTGACGAAACTCTTAAAAATATACAAACTAATGATAATAAATATCCTAAACAAAATATATGGGAAGACCATTTAACATTAGTAGAAGAGTCACACTTCCTTTACTTAGGGCATCTTAAATTAAGAAGAAAATGTGCCAATTATATTTTTTGAAGGAATTCTCACCTTTCTGGAAGAAAAAACAGTACAATACCTCATATTTAATCAGTATTAGACGTGATGGGAAAGCAACAAATACTAGAATAAATGATGGGGTGATTCGACCCTTGAAAGAAAATCTCACCACACCTATGCACTGGACTATTTGTCAGTTACATTTTAATGAACGATCTCTTCGTCATCTTACTGAAAAGTTAGATGGTAAAACATCAGGGCCTAAGGCATTCAGTGGCATGATTGGAAAAAATCCGCAAAAATGTAAAAAATTATCAGTTGTTAATTTTCAAATTATTAATTTACATTTGAATAGGACATCATTGTTAAAGATTTTAGTACTGACCAAAAATACTTATGGCAAATTTGGCAAGTAATTTCCGAAGGCAAATCTACAGAAGCTATGGAAAACAAATATCCTGGAAAAATTGCCCATTCCCGATGGCTCACTTTTGTAAGCCATGTTTTACGAATTTACATTATAACTTGCCAGTCATCATCCCAATTGATATCGTTGCCCGTATTTATTATGCAAGTATACGTATTATTACCCATAGCTTCATACATGGGCCACAAAAATTGCAGCAATTCATAAGACGATCAGATTATTTGGCAGATGAGCTAAAACAAGTTGTACTTAAAGTAATTCAAGATAATGCGTATTTCGCTTATCCAGAAAATTTGCTCGCTGCAGTATTGTTTGATAATAGGTTGGTTGGTTGTATTCAGATTATCTGGCGCCGTCAGCAACACGAGGGCTATAATGCGTCGAAACATTCGTCATTAGACAAGCCAACATACATTTACAAACACCCATGCCAACACGGGACTCGAACCCGCAACCTCGCGGTCTAGAAGCTATCACGCTAACCACTATACCGTTTGGTCGGCGTTTGATAATAAGAAAATCGTTGGACAACTTATTCGTCACAATCGCATTATGAAGACTAGGAAATGTTTTACAGTCACATCTGCAGAAGTATGAAAGTTCAAAATTCTAAAAGTGATATTTCTGACAAATGATCACATCGACCAAATACAATTGAAGCCAGGAATTTCCAGCAATGTACTTAAAATAACTGCTCCGTGCATTTCTCAAGCTGTATAAAATTTTTACAATGTCGCTCTTCTACTAATGCTAAATGGTCTTCCCATATATTTTGTTTACGATATTTATTAACATTAATTTGTCTATTTTTAAAGATTTTGCCTCAATTACCATCAAACAGAGAGCTATAATTTCGTATTGCACATTCGTACCACCTTGTAGTTTCCCAATGGCTTTTATGCGTTCTTTACGCACTTTATTTTAGTCGATAACAAGTTCACATTCATCTATATTTATCTGGATACTCACTTCCTGAAGTGGAATGAATATTTTACTAAAAATTAAACTGGTTTTTTTTTAACTACTGTCCTTTATTTGAAAAGCCTTTTTAAAAACTTCGATTTATTTTATATTTTTATGATAAAATCTAAATTTCAAGTGTTTTAAAGTACCCTCAAACATTAGTTCCAAATAATTAAAAGTTTACTGCATTGCTTTTAGCATTTTAAAGTAATAATTGAGCTTGGTGATCTGTATGTGCATATTTTTAACGTTTTTTATAAAATCACCCGTTTTATTCATTTTTCCATGAAAAATGACAATTTTCGAGGAAATTTTGAATCCCTAAATAATTACTTCACATAATTCATATTTTGCAAACTTGTTTAAAGTACCTTATAGAAATTATTACGCAGGGTGACATTTAAGTTTTTGTATTTCAAATATTTTTTATTTTTTTTTAATTTTCGATTTTATGCATTTTTATGAAAACTTCCAATATTGGGGGGCTTTGAGGGACCCTAAGATATTTTTAATGATTTTCATATTTTAAGGTCTTGGTTTAGACTACAAATGGCCACTAAAAACATAGTACCAAAACGAATTTCGAAAAAAAGGTTTTTTCGATCCACCCTATTGGACATATGAAAAAACAATTTCCGAATTTGAATAATTGATCGCTATATCACTTAAACAGCATTGTGATCAAAAGCTTTTTAAAACTGATCTAAACATTTGATCACTTCAAGTATGTACTTATGTCAAGTTTGAAGTCTGTTGTTTCTCTACCTCAGTGTTCAATCAATTGATGTTTTGTGTGACATTGTACTCTCATAATCATTCAATTAAAGAGCACTTCTGCAACAACTTAGCAATGTCGCTCGGTTTGAATAATGGACGTGTTAAAAATTGTTGTTGAGCCTGATGTAAATTTTAAGGGCAATTTGAACACAGCATAAAAGCTAACAAATTTGTTACCATTAATTATAAAAGACATTTTCGAGTGTGTCAACTAGTGGGAATTAATAAGAGTCACAAGAAGAAGTTCCTGTTGTGTCAGTTAGTTTGGAATACAAAACGAAAGAGGTTATTATTCTCACTCTTTAAGGAAGGGAACATAGGACACAAACAATATTTTGTTTTGGAAGTCTTTTCTGTTGGAAATAATTACGATACAACTCAGGAACAAATTTAACATAACTCAATAATAAATTTAAATTGTACCAATGTTCTAGACTTTAACATTTTTCTACAGGGAACAATTCAAAATGTTTGAAAATCTGTTTTATTACACCCATTAATGAGACTTAATGAAAAATAACTAGTATTAAGATACAATCGTTTCCTTTAAAAATATTATTTAAAAAAAATTATTCCAGAAACTTTTCATTTATAACAAAAAGTAAACTTGAGGTATAAATTCATTGTTAATAATCCAATTGTCAGTCAATAATCATGTATAATAATTTTTTACATATACATTTTTTTTAAAACTGTTTTTTATATTCCACAGCTTATAGTACTTTAAAAGGTTTTATTATACCCCACAATGGAAAGTTTTAAGGTATCCCAAACATCTTGTTTCTTCGTTTTAAGTTGATTGTGATTAAATTCAATAAGGAAAAACCGAACCTTCAAGCAATCTGTTGATTAGTAGGTAAAGATAAAGTGTTAAACGAATCTACAACAAAATTATTTACTAAACAAGCATCATATCTATGTGAGGCTAAAAATGTCTGGTACTTTGTGAAACACAATTTCCCCGATAGGTTTTAAACAAGAACTGATGTTGACACCAAATCATTCCAACATGTGAAGAGGTCAACGGCAGCACTACCACAAAGAACAATCTGAGCCTTTGTATTTAAAATCAAAAGTCATGTTTTATTGCGCCAAATGCCTGGAAATATTCTTTTGAAACTAAATTGTAATATATATTTTGTTTTATATAAATACATCAATGTTGCATTTTATTTATAGAAGTAGCTCTGATTGTTTGTTTTAACTTTGACTCCAGTATATATGTTTGTGTATACAGCTGCTTGATTCTAATTCTTATGTGTTTTTTTTTAACTTTCCTACTTTAATTAATTTGGTTTAGTGGTTCAATTCTGTTGTGAGGGTTTAAAGGTTTTAAATGTTAGGAACTTATGCTTAAAAGGACACCCCAGTGTGTTTATCTGTTATTGTACACGAGTTCGTTGTTGGGTGTACAAGATAAACAACAACAAATAAAAAAGAAATGATAAATGCAACTAAAACTTGAATAAACAGTCATTGTTTAATTGGCATTGTTCACAAGATTGTCTTTGAGCGTTCTAAAAACAATTCTACGCTCATGTCCAAACGCACGAGACATTTTTTCCTTGGTAGAACTACGTGTTCAGCAGTGTGTCTGTGGAGAAGAAAATATTCTTTAAGATAACATCTTGGGTCAAAAGTGATTGAAACACTTGTGATCTTGTGTGATATAATAAAAGAAACTGCACCTGAATTTAGGACTCATATGATACTAGAACTTAAAAATACAATTGAAGAATACAAGTTACAATTTCAGTGTGAATTCTTGAATGATACAGAAGAATTCAGAACTCATATAATACAAGAACTTAAAAATGCAATTGAAGAATACCAGCTACATTTCAGTAGTAATTCTTGTCTGATACAGTAAAAGAAACTTCACCCGAATTCAGAACTCATATGATACAAGAACTTAAAAATGCAATTGAAGAATACCAGTTACATTTCAGTAGGAATTCTTGTATGATACAGTAAAAGAAACTTCACACGAATTCAGGACTCATATGATACAAGAACTTAAAAATGCAATTGAAGAATACCAGTTACATTTCAGTAGGAATTCTTGTATGATACAGTAAAAGAAACTTCACTCGAATTCAGAACTCATATGATACAAGAACTTAAAAATGCAATTGAAGAATACCAGTTACATTTCAGTAGTAATTCTTGTATGATACAGTAAAAGAAACTTCACCCGAATTCAGGACTCATATGATACAAGAACTTAAAAATGCAATTGAAGAATACCAGTTACATTTCAGTAGGAATTCTTGTATAATACAGTAAAAGAAACTTCACCCGAATTCAGGATTCATATGACACAAGAACATAAAAATGCAATTGAAGAATACGAGTTGCAATTTCAGTACGAATTCTTTTCTAACACAGTAAAAGAAGCTTCACGCAAATTCAGAGGTTATGTCGTTCAAGAGCTTAAAAATGCAGTGAAAGAACAAGAGTCCTAATTTCAATATATTCAGCATACACAACAAGAACACAAGCAAGGCCAGCTAGTCGATAACATTCCACTGAGTGTTCAAAATATGATCACCAAACGATTTCCCTCCCTTTTCTAAAGGATGAAAAAAATAGAGAAAAAGATGTGATCGAGAGTAAAACGAACATGTGTGTGTGGGAGAGACAGAAAAGTCGTTAAAGACAAAATCATTATGTCTGTTGTCGGTTAAAAACGATTTTTGAATTTTTCTCGGCGTGTCGTTGGGGATGAAGAAGTGGGGTATGAAAGGGGGGAGGAGCGCATTACTTTTGAGTGCAGGGGGCGAGAAAGATAATTCATCTGTCAATATTAAATACGTTTTTACCGCGAAGAAGTCTTTTTAGAAGAATGAATCCGAGCGGGAAATAATATTGAAAAGAAATATCTATTTTCAATGTAAGGAGTTTTTGAAAGATGGTGTATCGAGGGAAACTTTTCTTAAAGGGTTGGGAGTGAGATATAATGATGTTGCGGATATTATGTTCGGTGATGTGTATCCAGTGCATAAGTTCACATTTGAATACTGTTAGGAAATTGGTTTTAAAATTCCTTCCATATTTACTATGCTTCTTAGTAGATTAATGCAAAAGTTTCAATATTTGGTGATTTTTATGATACATTATTCATTTGGAAGTTATTTTTAACTTATTATTGAAGCCGATTGCAATTTTCTTCATGAAAACATGAAAAAAAGTAGGTGCATCAAATGAGGCTCCACAGAGAACAGTAGTCAGCACAGCTTAATTTTATTTGCCGGACTAATTCTATATTTTATATATGAGGCCTTATTCTATATTTTATATTTTCACAGCTATTTTGACAAATATATTTTTTTTTAACTTTATTTAAAATTTGCACTAGTAGTCTTATTGGAAACGACAGTGTGACCTCAATTAGATGACTGCATTTTTAAGAATTCCTTTAAATTCTAAAAGAGAAATATAGACTATTACTCTTTCAACTAAATTACAAATCAGGTAGGGTAAAAAAAAAATGTATGCGTTGTGATATATGTATTGTGGAAATAAAAAAATAAAAAATAAATATATGACGGGTATTAGGTAAATATTTACTGCTATATAATTTGAGTATTTATGTTTTAGCATGGTAAAGCGTTAACTAATTTAGGTACAAATGGTTTAACTGAACGTGAGAAGACGAAAATTAAAAACCGAGAAAAGACGAGAAAAAAACAATGCGGATGAAAAGGTACGTGACAATATTATACAACGCAGGTTTTCACAAAGAATAAAGGTAGTTAACTTCCGACATTACCTTCTGTTTTATAAAATACTTAATGCGGATATTTTGAGGAAAAATAGGTATGTGATAGATATGTTTCCCACTTATCCATTTAACCATGCAGTTATTAGTTTACAGTTAATATCGTGTTTTATTATGATAAAGGAAGGTTTAATTTACTTTAATGAAATTCTGTAAAATTTCAATATTATTCCTAATTTTGAATATTTAGCTCGATTACCGAGAGTAAGGTAGAAAAATCAATATAAATATGATGTAGAATTCCAAATGGAGTCTAAAAGAATCCATAAATGATGTTTCTTAGTATTAAAATGAAACTTAAATTCCTTTATTTTCTGGTACTTTAATAAAACAAAATGTCATTACACATATTGAAAAAAGTTTCACAGGGAATATTAAAGTTATTATGATGAAAGCTACCAATTACAACGGTAAGTGAATTTAAAAGATTCACACCTAAATTTTTGATTGTGTCTAATTAATTCACCTAATGTGATTTTCATAAATGTTATTTTTGAATTCTTCGTTTTTGGGTGTTTGTGTGTAGCAGACAAATGTTCGACAAACAAATTAATCCATTTTTCGTCATCCAAACGATATGAAACTTTACGGATAGACTCGTTATCGATGACAATGCATTCTTTTTAGCTTTGGGACTGTCACTAAAAGGCCGCTTTTACACACGTTTCTTCTGTCGTACGTTTGAGATCCAGATTAAAAGACATATTCAAGCATGTACAATTTGGATATATATAATATCTAAAACCTTTCCCTGTTAAGGTCAATGAAAAAAAAAGTTAGTTAATGGCCCAGAATGATATTTTTTTTTCTTTCTTTTCTTTACTTTTTTTTTTCGTAGTAGTCAAACACCTTAGAATCTCGATTTGAAATTAAAACCGCTTAAATAAGTCCCAATTGCACATCAAAGTCAACGATAAAAATAAATTATTATTAGTAAAAACTTCTTTTTATAGGCTATTTATTATTATTTTTTGCCCCCCAATCCAGATTCATAATTATCTAATTTTAGTTCATCGACATCTTTCCAACTTGTAAATGCCACTTCTCATTCAACCACCAGACCCCTACAAAGAAAGATGATACTCAGCAAAGTATAGAAGGGTAATAATCTCAAAAGTCATTGTCGGTTATTCCGAACAAGGCAAAAGTGTTGGGGGAAAGCCTTTCTCTTGATTTATGGCGGGAGTGTGGGGGAGTTGAGTTATTGGGATAATTGATGGCGGCGTGCGGTTGAAAATCATATCTCTAAAAGCCTTTAGCAAATTTCTGTGGGATGCTACAGGGAGGGGGAGGGGGTAAGCCATATGTTGTAGGAGGGGAGAATTGTTAAAGGGGCTTTTAGAGGGATGTTTCGAAAAGGGGTGAGGTTGAGATTGTGCGGTTTGGGGATTGGGTGGGATTTAACTTTTAACTTTATGCTCTATACTAATGTAGTGAGGAGTTTATACAAAGGCTCTCCATATGTCTACTTGCAGTCAGCATTCATAGGCAAAACTACAAATGACTACCAAAATTCGAACAGAATTACCCGAAATGAGAATGGAAATAAATTGCCAAATAATTTTGAATTTGCCGAAAAAGTTCACCAATCGGATTCCCTTAATCCAATGGTTGGCAAACTCTGACGTCAAAAGACAAAGATCAGCAATATAACGATTAATACATCTTTAAAGAGCCAAATTTCGTTTTAAGAACCATGATTTTCAGGAGTATTACAAATAACTATAAAATTCAAACAGAATTACCAGAAATGATATTGTTAGCCAATTTGCCAAAAAAGTTCGATAAGCGGATTTCGTTAGTCAAATGGTCGGCAAACTAACGTCAAAGAGCCAAAGATCAGCAATCTAACCATTAAGATGTCTTTTGAGAACTAAATTTCGTTTCAAGAACCATGGTTTTTTGGAGTGTGTTTAAACTAGCTACTAGCATTAAATAAAACCATATATAATAATATTATTAAGTGACAAATTTGACCATCCTCACATGGCTAAACAGTCGCACGTGGTTCGCAAGCTGCAGTTTACCGACCTTTGCTTTAGTTTATCCATATAATCGGTCCGGACAGATGCCAGGTCACTTCGCCGCCGAGGCTTTTCACGCGAAGGCCCCGACGCTGATCTGATCCGAACCGGATCTCAGAGAAAGCTATGAGGTTTAAAAGTGAACGATCGATGGAATATCAACAGTCTATTGGATAATATTGTTAAGTAAGTCTAAATTATACATTAGTTTTAAACTATAAATGCTATAGACATGAGTCATATATTAATTTGAAGATATCTATAAGATTAGCATGATTACGTAGCATTTAAACGGAAAGTTATTCAAAATTTGACTGGAAGATATGAACTTCCATAGAAACTCTATGTGCACTTCACATCTTAGTCAAAATAGATATCGATTTAGATGCAGGATATTGAATGACAGGTTTTCGCGTCAACTTTCTGCCAAAAATTCAACAACTTCATTAAACTTTTGTTCATAAAAATTCCAAATTTTGAGGATATGTATTAAATTTTGTCATTCTTAAACATTGGAAGATTTCAGTCATGAAGCATTGAAAAAATTGTACATTCTTGGTGTCTGGGTCTAATACACTACAATTTATCATGTGTGTTTTCAAATCAAGTGTATTTTGTTAGTGATAGTTAAGTCAATATCCAACTTTTTACAGATCTAGAGGCGGTTGCATGATCTTAGAACATTCTTCTACAACATTGCAATATAATTATTTTCATATAGTATGGTTTGAAATAATAAAAAAAAAAAAAGTGGATTTATATTTATACAATTCTTCTTTTTAATTGTTTAGCTAAGACGGCTACTTTTTCTCATTATATTTGAAAAAATAATTTATGCACAGTTTTATATACAGTTTATCTCATCATTAATATCATCAATATAACTAGAAGGATGTTTCTTAAATATTTAAAAATATATATATATATATTAAAATTTACTTTAACTTAGATTTGAAAGAAGATGAAAACCCTCTAGATTCTCATCAGGGTATTTGCTTTTGAATAATACTTAACAGAGTGACTTCAAAATTAATTAGAGACAATTACATTTGAAAAGAAAAAATGTTACTTCATTGAACAATTTTCTATTTAAATAGTTATCTAAGGTATATTAATAATTATATTATAATTACAGGACATACATAATTATGAATCTAAATTTATTCTCAATATCATATCCCTGTTGATAAAATAAGTATTAACGACCTAATCATTTCAATTAAATATTTCATCAGAGCTATCCAGATTATCTTTTCTCCTATTCAATGTGAGTTCTCATCCTGTTTCAACCAGAAGTAAAAATAAACGAAAGGAAACGAAAAGAGAAAAATAAAGGATTTAGTTCTTGTCGATTACCTTCCAAATCAGGGTCCTTATCCCTAAACTCTTTCACTTTTAGGAATGCCCTGACGAGAATCTAGAGGGTTTTCATCCCTTGCACTTAGATGCCAGATAGCGGGATGTGCCACTGGCGAGATGGACTTTTCTTGGGGGGGAGGAATCGCCAGATAAGCAGGAGTTTATAGGGTTGCCGTCATTTAAGAAAAGGTCGCCAACGAGAGTTGGAAGTTTTTTAAGTGGTTAATATTTTTTTTATTTTTTTATTTTTTTTATGCCTGTTGGATTTGTACCGCAAAATTTAGTTGTTAGCTTATATGAGAAGAAAACAAGAGGAGGTGGCTTAGGGATATTTCAACTGCTGATGCAAAAAAAGTATAACTTACTATAAATGAATTCCTTTATGCACGGTAATTGTTGAGTTTTTCCGGCGTATTATCAGCTGAAATTTACGACTAATCCCAATAACACTTTCCAAAATTTTCAAATTTAATTAGCCAATTACAAACTCGAACTTAATTTTCATTGTCGGATATTTAGAACAGCAGTTGCTTGTGACAACTAAACATTCTTAAGAATTAAATTTTTTTTTTTTTTTTTTAATTTTTAATTGAGTTTTGAAAAAAAAAAATCAATTAAAATATATTTATGATTCATTATAGTAATCAACTCTATATGACATCAATTTAGCTAGCAATATTTATTTGTCAATTTAATAGTCATTTTTGAGAAATGTTTCAAGGTGTTTAATTTAATATTGTATTAACGATCTGTTTAAAAAATATAGGTTTACGACATTCATAAACATTTAATTAATATATCACAATTTATAAAGAATTTTGTCTTAAAAATTCAAAAGTAAAAAGTTTTAAGAACTTAAAAATTTAGTAACTGAAAATAAAAATAATTAATTTGAAATAACATCCGTGTAATTGTTAAAGTATTGAAAACTTTCCATTTGAATATTTTATGTAACGAACACAGCTCTTCCATCATCTTAAATATAATTTAAGAAATTTATTTTTGAATCTACAATTGGGAGAAAACTTTTAGACCAAGATTTGAATTTAAAGAATTATTTAGATTTTGTTAAATAAATGCTTTGAATTTTATTTTATAAATTATAAGTTAAATTTCGAGAGCTTTTAATTGCATTTTTTATTTTGAGGAAAGTAATTAATCCGTTACATTTTGCTAGAAATGTGCATTATCTATCCATTCTATTAACTATAACAATTTTATTGTATAGAAAACAAAATAAATTAATACAGTTCCTACAAAATACAACACTAAACCATTTTTTTATTTACTTTTCTGTTGCAACGAAAACATGTTCTAATAGATGTTTACAAAAGTGCCACGAACTCCGATTTTTTTTAACGATTGCGTATTATTCAACTATAGCTAATAGCTTCAAGTATTGGTTTTAAGCAGTTGAAATTTATACAGTTATTTTTGCTGTGTTTGAAAAAAAGCAATTTTCAGAAAAAGGTTGCTCTTTGTCAAGATGCGAATATGTCGGTGATACTTATTATACGTAAGTATATATCGAAACACAAAATTAATTCCCCATGATAATCTTAAAAGCAGCAAAAGATTCAGTTAAGACAATAAAAAACTAGCGGTGTTGAACATCGCACAACTATCAATTACACTAAAATATTAGTAACTATACTTAAATTTAACGTGGAATAGTGTTATTACCATTTTCATATTTTCATTCATTTGAAAAAGTAGCCAGTTAGGCTATATTTTTTTGCGAAAATTCTTACATGTACCAAAAAAAAATTTGCCTAAATGGCGAATTTGGCGTCACAGTTTTCGATTATTCTTACATTATCCTTTTTTTGTAAATGAAAAAGAGGAGAGGGAGAAAATGGTCGCTGATGAGCGATGCTTAAGAGAATATAAATCTGTATTAAAGATAATAGTTTTTCAACTTTGTACACCTTTAACAGCATTTTTATGTGAAGGGGAAGGTTTAGAATACCTTAAGAGGTATTGTCATAGTGAATATGATCAAATCGTTAGAGCCAGTTTTTGCAACTGCTGAAAACATGATTGTGTCATGTTTTGCGCATGCGCAATATTGACGAAAATCTTAATGACAGGTCCTATGGCCACCTCTAACCCGTTCACCAAATTTGAACATAGTGGATCAATTCGTTCGGGAGTTATGCTGATCACGTACGCTCAGACAAGACATCTATTCGAGACCACTTTTCTGAAGTCAGGCCGTTCCAAAACGATTTTTTGTACCGAAAACTATGCTTTCATTACCCTATGCTAACATAGGATAGTTGAATGCAAAAGACGGATGTGTCAACTTTCGCAAAAAGATATAACTTTATCGCCAAATATGACAACCATGTCTCCCATGCATATCGTTCCCCTGTGACGTGCATAATGGAGTGGCGCAGTCCCTGGCTATGCATCATATTCCTTTTCCCGAGAATAAGAAGTTGCGGGGGATGGGGATAAGAACTTCATCCCAAGAAGACCCTGATAAGAAACTTCTACCTTCGATTGTTGACTCGAGGAGTGCCTATCGAGAGGGCACTTCGAATTCTCTTTTGGTTCTCCCTCTGTGGTCAAGACCGCACGTTCCTTCCTTTTTTCACCTTACATATATGTATATATAGATATACTCTCGGACTGCTGAGAAGTGAGGATTACGCATCATAAAGGGTGTATTTGCGTTGCCGTCCTGGATACCCTATCTTCTGATGGGGACAGGGTAAAAAAACTGAAAGACTCGGGTAGAAGGGGAATGGAAAGAATTGCAGAGGTGGTCTGCCGGTTTGCCCATGGGGCATGGAAAATAGAGTCATTTGCCTGGATTTTAGAAGCAGAAAAAATTTTGCCCGTTCCATTTTTTTCTCCTTTTGCTTTTCCTTCTTTTTTAGATGAATATTATGGATGTGGTATATAGGTGTAGTACTGTCTGCTTGGGGATTTGCACATTTATTGAAATATAAACTTTATTTATAAGATGTTTAATAATTGCTTCATATTAACTTGAATTAATGCAGAATTAGAAAACTAAATGATGATCTGTTCAGTACTTTTGTTTCATGGCTTTGAAATATGGACAGGCAGCATGTTTTCTTTAGGAAAATAATTAGTAAATTTCCGTTTTAAATTCCTCATTGATATATTCTTCATTGAAACTATTTGAAACACCTGCTTTTATTATTAATATGAGCTAGTACTTTATTCATTGCTATTATCATGGAAAGACATTTTGAAGAGATTCTTGTTTCTTTACATTCCCAATTTAGGAAATTAAAAACAGAAACTGATTGCTCATAAATTTAAATAACTCAATCATTAACGAAACGTTTTTGTTTAGAAAAATCTATTAGATTAAAGACGAAACAGAATCAACGAAAAGCTTTCGAAAGTATTTTCATGAAGAACTACTCAGTTGTAAGAATTTATAAAATTAGATTTGGTAGGGTGTTTGCACGCTCAACGACCTATTTTCGGGCACAATAACGACTAATATGACCGGGACCTACAGCTTAACAGGAATTCCGAAGCACAACGAATATCAATGTATAACCCAGGATTAAAAGGCGGGATCAACATGCAGGGCCAGAGAAAACACCAAGGCCATAAGGCAAGGGCAACAAGGTTGGAATCTTTTTAGAAAAATTAAATTTACTATACATATTTTTACATTTTGAAGATTGTTAAAAGGCAGCAAATAGAAAATTACTTATTTGAAATTACTTTTTTTTTTTTCAAACAAATAACTAGAGTTTAATCCTACACAAAGGTGATATTGGTTTCGAACATTCTTCAATTTACCTATCAATAGTGATCACAGTTCCTTACTTTCACCGCCTCACATCAAGACCACTCCACATCTTTAAAAACACATTCGAATCCCAGTTTAATGACACCAAATGATTATTTCATGAGAACAAACACCACCGAAACCATTAAACCATCCTTCAAACACAAAGAACCTTCAAAATCTTTTTTTTTTAATTCAATGATAAAAAAAAAAGAAGACAAAAAAAATCCATCTGTGTTTACATAAAAAAGTAGCACCAGCTGATCCCGTGTATGTGGGTAAACTGAGGTTGAATGGATAGACCACTGCAAATCCAATGTTTGCGTAATGTGTGGCCTCTGTTATTGGACACTGCGGGGTGTCCCATTGTCCCACGGTTTTGTCCCACGAGAGTACGCGGAGAAGGAGCTGTATTTGTTCTTTACACGTTTGCCTGACATTCGATGTTTGTTTTCCCGCTGGATTTTTTCTTTCTTGGTCAATTGGTATTTGCTCGGAATGTTATTCTAGAGTAGGGGGTTTGGAAGTAGGTACTTAGGCCTTATCTTTTCATTTCTGTGTTTTTGAATAGGTGTGATGTGAAGGGCTTAAGGTAGAGTGGGACAAAGGCTTCCTGATTTATTTTTTTGTCGTGGTTGAAGAGGACTATGGTCAAAAGCATAATGCAACCTAGTTTTTGGTTGTGTTTGTTTTGTTGTGAATGGTATTGTAGTGCGAGATGTTATATAGCTTTAGTTAACTGATTTTGTAAAATTTCATTGAGGTAAGATGTTGACTAATTTTTTATATTGGAATTAAGGAATATTGCTTGCATATAAAGATACATCGAATTAACGGGACTTGATACCCTTAATAAATATTTTTTTAAAAATCGATTTTGAAATTTTTATTTTTTGTTTTTTATGTTCTTTTTCCATTTCATTGATGTATTACTTATTGTTTCTTCTCAAATTTGAAGTATGTTTTATTTTGTTTAAAAAAATATTATATGCATTATATAGTATTTTTGACAATTTATTTTTTATCAATCATTTCTGCTATTAATTGTTAACTGTATAAACCTTTAATTTTGGTTTTTTTTTAATATGATATTTTAAACTTCCAGTTTACCTTCTCTAACTAGTAAAGATATATAATTAATTTTTTGCAGAATTGTTGTATATTACTTACCAATAGATTAAACAGGAAAAAAAATTTCCGGTTATTTTCATAATTATTTTCCTAGCCACTAAATCTTTGTAAAAAAAAAGAGGTGTTCTCTGATAAAAATTCTGATAATATTATTTACCAAACACCTCGATTCATTGTATGAGATCAATTTAACATGTATAGAAATTTCAAACTCATTTGTTAGAACTTTAAAAAAAATGGTACATAAAAAAAAAGACAATTTAATATTACCATTATATGGTTTACTGAGTTCCCTTAAGTTAGTATTATTAGAAAACAAATAGTTTCAAAATTCATAAACGTTAGCAACTAGTTTCTTACCTTTGTAAAGTTTTGTTATCTGTTTAAGGGCTCTGTCTACTTTGGATGCATGAAAAATACGCTATTTTTATTAATTTTTTTTAAAGAATAATGTTATGTTGATTGATATTAAACTTGTTAGACTTAACAAAAACATTCGTCAATTACAAAAAAAAATAAAAAAAAATATTGATTTTAACTACTTTTTTAGTGTGAAAATGCCAGGTAAACAAGAGTTCTCAAAAAGTAGCTAGATGTGCGCTATTGAAAAAATCTCACAAACTACTGAACTGATCCTTATGAAATTTTAACCACATATGCTGTACACTTATCGCTAGATCCCGTACCAGAATTATTGTAAAAGTTTAATATTTACTATTTATTTTTATCTATTTTTTTTTTTTTTGACAAGTAAACATGAAAAAAACACCAGGTTTTTGAAAAAAAATTCTGCCATTTTGTTATTTTTTAAATTAATATCAGAGGTACGAGGTATAGCCACTGTCACACTAAACCTAAAACCATTCAATTTTTTTTGTTTCAGATGGGCCGTTGTTCAGATTTTTTCAACAGCGTACACCTACCTACTTTTTGAAGACTCCCTGTTTACCTGGCATTTTCACACTAAAAAAATGGTTAAAATCAATATATATATATATATATATATTTGTAATTTACGAATATTTTTATTAAGCTTAACAAGTTTTATATCAATAAACATAACAGTATTCTTAAAAACAATTAATAAAAATAGCGTGTTTTTTTCCCATACATCCAAAGTAGACAGAGCTCTTAATAAAAAAAAATCTGGTTAATTTACTGTTGATAAATTATTTTACAACTTCAGCTTAATTAGTTTACTGTTACTTTATTTTACAAATTTTATCCTTAATTTAGAAAATATGCTAAAGCAAGTGAAATGTTTTCAATCGTCATTATATAGTAGTCTTTGCGAATTTATTTTTTATGAGTCATTTTTGCTATCCTTTTTTCGAAATAAATTAATTATAAACATTCATTTTAAATGATTAAATATTAAGCAATCCAATTCTTATTTATTTTAGAACCGATGAACAATCAGTGACAGTACTTCCTTAAGGCTGTGTAAGCTAATAATATGATGCTATTTAATTTTGAGAATCGTTATATTTATTATAGAAAAGCGAAGATATGCAATAACCACACCATTTGCGTTAAAAACATGAAAATTTACTGTTTCTAGAACAGTTTTGAAATTAATGCGAATATTTTTATGATAATGTTATTACGCTTGATACATATTTGCTCCTAACATCAGGCGATTCCCAAAATCAGAAAACCGGAAGCAGTTTTCTTACTTAAAGATAAAAAAAAAAAATACAATAAAGAGGATGATCGCAAGAATTTTTGCCATGAAAAAAGTTGAACAAAGTCATTCTCCTAGATCATAAAGTTAAAACACGTCTATGAAGTCAGATAAAACAATTTCTACTTTTTCTCCTTTTTAACGTTTTAGCTAAATGGCTCGAAAAATAATGCTGCTCTGAATCGCCCAAAAAGAAGCTTTCGTCATTTAAAAAACATCGGAATAGCTTCCAAAAACAACTTTTCCAATCAACTTTCTCCATTAATCGCTATCGCAATCGTTTTTAATCGTTATCGACGACCGGGCCAAAGCAGTTAAACTAAAAATTTCCCGCCAATCTTATTAAATGAAATAAATATAAAAAAGTCATTATAAGCTTTTTTTTTTCTCCAGCCATCCCGTTCTGCCAAAATTAAAGACATACCTTCTTCACCATCTTCACACATCGTGATTTCCATCTTTTGGCGCTCTCTATCGCCGTTATCTAATTTTTTTTTTCTATCTAGTCGGGGAAAATTATCGGGACCGCGCTATATTTAAATGGACGATATCGTTCAGAGTCGGGGAGTCGGAGGGGTCAGAAAATGGTTGAGAGATCGTCGTTTTGAAGTTATATCTTCGCTTCTCACCCCTAATTCCCAAAGATCCCATACGCCATTAATAGAGGACGCCCCCGTGATAAAAATCAACACTTTCGGAGTGAAGGGTTACCAGAAGAAAAGATGGAAAAGAGCTCGCCATATTTGGCGGAAGTTTGAAAGGTTTGTGTTTTAAGAATTGAAATTGTGGTAAACATTTGTAATAAAAATAATTTGTTGTCAAAAAAAAAATATTTTTGATCGGGAAATTTGTTTTAATCCATCATTTAAATCGTAAAAAATTAACACCTAAACAACTTTTCATCAATGATATTTAAAATTATAAAAATTAAAAAATATATATATTTAACATAAATTAGCTAAATGCCGTGGGAGAAAACCTCTAAGGCTTGGTTCAAAATGGAAATTTTGTTCTTATTGCGTTCTTTGGTTAGTTAAAAGTAGTGAACGAAAATTTTAGAAAAATGTACAAGTTGGAAAAAAAAAAAAAAAAACTTAATCTGCAGTTTTCATTACTTAAAAAAAAACGAAAATGATAATTTAAAATATATACAATGTTTATAGTATATAATATCAATTTGCATTACATTGTAATTTAAACGAATATTAAAAATAGTTATACAGAGTGTAAAGGAGTATTTATAGATGTTCGTAAAAAAAATACTCATTGTAATGTAATCCTTTTAACATTAAGTTGTTTATTTTTCCAAATAATTAATAATGCCCCACGCATTTTTTCATGTTTAATTACCAAGAAAACAAATACGCTGCATTTTTTTTTAATTTTATATCTAAATAAGGATAGCTCTCTAATTAATGGAAGTGCTAAGGCACATTTGAAATTAAACAGGGTTTGTATAAAAATAGGTTTAATTATTCTAATGGTAATATTTAACAAAATTACCAAGTAGGTAAAATTTAAAGAAAAAATTTCCGACTAAAAAAATTCATATCTTTAATCATATATTTAAATCATCTAAAATTCATTCTTTAGTAATTAAGCAATCTACTATAATAACGATTAAAAATTTACTATGCAAAATCTTTTTCAGCTTAACCAAAGATTTTAAAAAAGTCAAATTTTACATCAATCCAAAAGTCAATTTTACACTCAGTCTGGTAACAACTAACAAACAAACAAAATTAATCCATATATGTTTCAATTTTTAAAATACGTTATAATTGTTTCTTTAGAAATTTATTTCCCCTTTTCAAGCTCCAACTCACGTCCGTGAGGCTTGGTAATATTACATCATTTTACAAAAACAATAACCTAACTATTTTCCGGTACAGTATAGCTCACACTTAGCTCTTGCACCAGATAATTTTCCGATCCAACCACCAAAACAACCCCATTTCGTAAATACATATGCTCCAACCAAACATTTCTCTTATCCTAATGACCATCTTAAGAGATCTACAAAACAATGGATCAATTTTCCATTTTTTTTTCCGATCATAAGTCAAACAAGCGATAACCCATCCTTCCCCGGAAACACAGCGATCCACTAGGGAAAGGTGTTTGGCGCCTTTGGCATCTTTTATCGGCGATTATCGAAAGCAAACCGCGAGAAAATCCGCCTTTTATCGGAACACCTAGAGCACAGAGATGGAGAGCACTAGAACTAGTGATCCCTCCCTGAGATAAGTAAAACCTCTTCCACCCCCTGCACCTGATGATAGAGAGTAATATCTCTTTGTTATCTCTTTTTGGGGGTGTCCAGGGGCGGTACCGGGTCATTTATTACTGCGATTTTCTTTGGAGTTCATTTGAATTTATTTCACAGTTCCAATTTTATTTGTTTTGAGAATATTTTTTTTTATTATTGGAATGGGGAAGGAGGAAAAGGGGTTAGTAAAATACTGTGGCCTGTTGTATTTTTCTTATTTGATGGTGGGTTATCGACTTGACGAGATTGCTGCTGTATAACATTAAATACATTTTTAATATGCTGTGCTGCTTAGTTTTCTTCTCTTCGTCGCTCTCCTTCTATTCAATCTGATGAACCTCGTATAACCCTTTTATATTAACTAAATCTACGGAGGGCTAATATACCCACTTGCTGTCAATCAATCGATCTGAAAATTGGTAGATAGATTCGTAGCCGATATCATTGCATTCTAACAAGTTTTAAGGTATTCCAATAAAATGCCGCTTTTATACATGCTTCTATTATTGCTACGGATGACAAATTAATCCACTTACAGTCATCCAATCGGTCTGAAACTTGGCAGATAGATTCATTGATGATAATGCTTTCTATCAAGGTTGGAAGCGAAAAGGAGTTATTCCATGGCACGGTAGTGATTATTTTCTTCGTAGTGAGCCATCACCAAAGTTTATCCGAGTTCAAAATCACCAAATTAAGTTAGAATTGCACATAAAAGTTGGCAATGAGAATAAAGAATTTACATTAAAAACTTTGTTTTTATGGGTAAATTTTTTGTAAATAAAATTTATAATTTTTGACATCTTAACAAAAAGACTTATTGCTAAGCAATATTTCGAAATAAATACTAAGAAATTATTTATTACTATTAAGAAATAATTTATTAATACTAAAAAATAATTTACTAATACCAAGAAATATTTCGGTGTGTGTTTCTTATTCGCAAATGGCCAACAATTTTTTACTAGTGGAACATTTAAAACCGTTTAGCGCTAAGTACTGACAGATAGTAATGTTTCTTAAAAAGTCTCCCTTAGATCGTCATCTGTTTACACGAGTTACTTATGCTATAAATACTGTAGACGTTTAACTTTATCCACTCCAATACAAAGGAAACATAATATGATATAAAACGCCCTTTTGCAGCAATTGATCATATGCTTACTTACCATGAAACAATATTTAGTTCCGTAAAACCAGTTAATATATTTTGAAACGGACTTCTGATCCCAAATTGAACTTTTTAGAATGCTTTAGCACTGTTCTAAGAAGATTTTCATTCAATTTTTTCTGCGAACACTATTTGATATACATTTTTTAACTTGATTTTATTGGTTGATTTTGATTTTGAAACGTTTTATCAAATTGAAAATTTATGTACATAAAAATATAAAATCAAAATCGTACATCGACGAACTTGTTTCTATAACCAATATACTCGGTATCCATTACTTGTTTATTTACCACTGACATAAAAATAAAAAAAAAATAAAAAAAAAAAAAAAAAAAAAATCATTGTAAGGCATTTTAGAAATGTCTGAAAAATGTTGATCAGGAAATATCGTTACCATAACTATAAAACATAATTTTGTGGATATTGTATTTGTAACTTTAATTGAATTATAAAAATATCCTAAAATATTTAAGCAAATTTCTGCTTCAACATGACGCTTGAAGAAAATCTTAAATACCCAACATACCAGCGCTTATTTTACTCATCTCTAACTACTTCTTATACATAGCTTAAAAGCAGTTTCTTCTCCATACACAGATGAAGCCAAATGAATACTCTTCACCATCTATATTATTTAATAGATTGCCCTTGGTTCTAAACAGATTCTAACTAGCTTAGAGGGAAGTAGGTAGTACTATTGTAATTTGTTAAGCCTTCTTTTGCCTTAAGTTAATAAGTAAGCCCTATCCAGAAGTTGTAATCAGAGAGACAGTAGTTAGTTCACCAAAGCACAATGAAAGGGAACAAAAGGCAATGCAAACAAAGCATTAGTTTTAGGTGCTTTTATGTTAACAGAGCATTTGAATAGTTTAGGCTTTAATTAGGTTTATTCAATTGTGGTTTAATTTAATGTTTTTGTTTCACTATATATTGTGTACCATTTAATTTTTAATAACAAGTATTTAGTGTAGAGGTCGGCGATATATCGATACGACGATATTTTTTTTTTTTAATATCGATACAAGTCATCGATATATCGATATTTTCAAACATTTTTAGTTTTTTGATGATTGTTTTTTAGTTCCATGCGTTTTTTCGATTTTCTTTATTCCCTTTTCAAAAACTTCAAAACTAAAGTTTGGATTTGGCTGAGAAACAGTTGAAATGGCACCCTAACCAAAAAGAAAACATAATATAATGGAAAGATAAGATCATTTATTAGTAGTCATTAACATAGCGACGTTTCTGTTGCCTGGAATTTGCATAAAATTTTAAATATTAAAAATATATCTAACAGCAAAATATGCAGTAAACTACTTTTCAAAATTTCTTCTTTAAAAATAAATGTGAATTTATGCATTGACATTCAAATGTATTTTATTTATTCTGATTGATAATATAATTTATTTACTAAAACTATTTTTATAATTTATTTATTAAAACAATTTTTATAATTTATTAATAAAACAATTTTAGCATGAATTCATGAAAAGTAGAAATTTACCTCGAAAAACTTGGTTCCTGGCAAAATTGAAAATCAAATAATAATAAAAAAATCATGTATCGATATATCGATATTTTTTTCTACTCAACGATATAGTATCGATATTTATTTTGATCGATATTTCCGACCTCTAATTGAGTGAGGTGTGTGACAATACATTTTTACGACGTATCTTTTTCGAACAAGAGAAAACCCGTGACCTTTAACAAATCTCAGAAATAATTGTTTTACATTGGTCATTCATGTACTTAAATTGTCAGTAGCATGGGGTCATACAGCTAGTATAGGCAAAAATAGTTTAGAACTAATGAAGAGAAAACACTGAGATGTTACTCACCATATAATTGTATTACTTTTTCCAACAATTGTCTTAAAATAACAATAATAAACATTTGTTGATTGCGACAGACAATTATTTGAAGTTACTCAAAGATTCTAATAACATACTTACTATTTAAGATTGTAAGGTTAGTTAATGGGTTCTAGTTAATGGGCAGTGGGTTACAATATCAATGTCATGGAAGGTTGCTTTAACTACTTTTAACTTTTAGTTAGTACAGAAAACTTTTTACTCCACCGAATCCCATTTAATTAACATTCAGCCTGTGCACATAACAAGGCTGAAATAGGATAAATTTTATAAAAACAGGAAGTCGTGCATCAGTGATTGCTGAATATTTTAAATCTGCTATTTAAACCAACAAGAAAGACTTAATTTAAATAAACTGTAAGGATGGCAGTTTTACCTATTAACAATGTCCGCAGGGAAACCACTTATAAAGTTCAAAAGGTTTAGCCAACGTTATATATAACTTGGAAAATTAAACTTCTTTAAAAATAAATTATTTCGATTTTAAATTCGAAATTATGTTGATAGATTAGACACGATATGCATTTTAAATTTATGAAGAAATTTATCATAATATATTTAAAAGTATTTTAGAATTTACTGAATAGCGTATTTATTGTTATTATTTATATTCTTTGTTTAATCGGTATTTTGTTTATTACTACTAAGATCAATAAGGAAAAAATATCTGAAGGGGGGGAAAAAACATTAGTTCACATTTTCGTCACTAGATGGAAATATGGCGCTTCAAATATCTATATGGAAGTTAACTTTACAGGCTGAGTATCAAGAAAGTTTCACAAGAAGTTATACTCTAAAAAGTAAACAATCTATTAATGGTTTGAATATCAATTTGGAAGTAGTTACCTTCAAAAAGTCTCATAAGAAAATGTTAAGTAAATTATAATAATTTTAATTATTTTTTTAATTTCAAGAGATTATTTTCAAATGATATCAGTATTAAATATATTAAATTTTAAGAGGATATGTATAATATCACACGACTTTAAAATGGTTATCTTTAACTACAGAACAGCCTAGACATTAAGAACTAAGCTGAAAATTCTATTTTCACTTAAGCAAGGTTTTTTTTTGTAAATTGTATTCAAAACAAATTGTACGTATACTGTTTATAGAATAAGCAGCTCGCCAGAGTAGCATACCTCGCCAAACATAACAACCCTGAATCTCATCTATCTGACAAATGCCAGATCGACAAATATAACCTCCACCCATTGAAAAGCTCTGACTCCACCTTTTGACATAACGACTCCTATCGTCCTTTATTTTTTTCCCTTTAAAAATATCTTTTCTTTCTACATTTCGTTAATTTTCACTCTTTTTTTTTTTTTTTTAATTCTTTTTTTTTTTTATTTGCTCACATTTCAAATGGTGAGAACTAAGAATTATTCTAAATTTGTTTCGATTATAATTCATCTATCAATTCACTCTTGTAGATTTGATAGATTTCATTTTGTATCACCAGATGTTTTTGGTTCGAATAAAAGGTTGTATTTCTCATTAAAGTTTAAATAGAAAAAGAAGCGTTAAAATTGAACTTTAATTTCTTTAAATTTATTTTATAAAGTTATTTCACGCAATTACTTTTAAAGTTAGATCGTATTAAAATATTTTATTTTATAACAGTTTTAAGATTTGATATTAAAATATTTTATTAGATTTTAAACATTTATATAAGTAAAAAAAAATTAAAAAAATTAAATAAAAAATTGTGTGTTGATAGTATGTCAGTTTTAGAATATTTACCTTTTGAGACATTCCCAGACATTGACGGATCCATCGAGGGGCGGAGGAGCGATCGCCCCCTCCGTTATTCATGCACCACTCACGTTTTAACGTGCGCTGTAATCAGGCTTCGGATAAAATCAATCAAGGTATGACGAATCCGCACTGAACATTTTAAATATAAATGTTCTTATCCCAAAAAATGTAGTTGAAAAAGCCGAGGGTGAAGCAGGGCAACAAAGCAAATTATTGTCTGAAAATGTTCAATGTGTATACGTATTCGCTGTTAGATTGTTCTGTCTATCATATTTAGCAATAATTTATCCCGAATCATATAGCTGTAGACTAGAGGTCGGAAATATCAATCAAAATAAATATCGATACTATATCGTTGCATGGAAAAAATATCGATAAAATATTGATATATCGATACATGATTTTTTTAATTTTTTTTTTATTTGATTTTTAATTTTGCCTGAAACGAAGTTTTTTTGGGGCCAAATTTCTACTTTCCATGAATTCATGACAAAATTGTTTTAATAAATAAATTATAAAAATTGTTTTTATAAATAAATTATAAAAATTGTTTTTATAAATAAATTATATTATCAATCAGATTAAATAAAATACATTTGGATATCAATGCATAAATTCACATTTATTTTTAAAGAAGAAATTTTAAAAAGTAGTTTACCGCATATTTTGCTGATACAGATGTTTTTAATATTTAAAATTAGATGCAAATTCCAGGCACACGTTGGCAACAGAAACGGCGCTATGTTAATGACTGTTAATAAATGATCTTATATTTCCATTACATTATGTCTTCTTTTTGGTTAGGGTGCCATTTTAACCGTCTCCCAGCCAAGTTCAAACTTTACTTTTGAAGTTATTTAAAAGGGAATAAAGAAAATCAAAAAATAAACAATCATGGATTTACAAAACGACCATCAAAAAAAAAAAAAAAAAAAAAAAAAAAAATGTTTAAAAATATCAATATATGTTGTATCGATATTTTTACTATCGATTTTTTTTTTAAATATCGATAAAAATATTGTCGTATCTTTATCACCGACCTCTATTGTAGACAACTCTAATTTATTGTTGTAAATTCACACGTAGCCAACCATTGTGTCACCTGTATGGTATTGAGACTTTTGACCTCTTTGTAACACATTCTGTACAATCAAAGTTAAGCTATCCATGCTATAACTTAAGAGCAACAAAATTTACCTAAGCTTTTCAACAGCCACCGCCCCCTCCGGAATGAAACTCCTTGATCCGCCCTTGTTTCCAGACGATACAAACCAAAAGTTTAAACATTCAAAAACTTAACGACACGATTTTAAAGTTCATATTGAAAAAAATTTAACATATAATCTAACATTTAAACCGTTTCCTATTCAAAACACTGATATACAAATAAACTAAATGATATTAAACAATCCAATCAAACCATATCAACACCATCACCAAACCCCCAACACATGTTACTCCAAAGCAGGAGGTCATCGTTTGATTTTCTGACCACCTCCGTATCTGACAATAATGAGGTAACTCTGAGGGGCTAACTACTACATCCAATTCAGAGATCAATGCACAAAGGGGAGAGGATATATAATAGTCTGACAATTAGGCGCTACTTGGCTTGACCAGTGGTCAGTCATTCAGATCTCCCTCCGGCGATTATCTGTCCCCCCTGGAGGTTATTGGGGTCATTAGAGCTATGGGGGAGGTGGTCAATCCGTTGGTCACTTCATCTGATGACCATTGGACTGTAATGGTCATTGTGATATCGACTGGACGGGGTAACTCGGTGGGGTGGGTCAGTGCATTTGATTAGGGTTCTGCAGTCGTCTTCAACGTGTACTTGATGACAATGAATGAAAGTAGCATGGCCGTTTTCATATATATGTATTTATGTTTGGTGAATAAATATACAAGAAGTTTTTTAAGGATTTTTTTGTTTTTATATGATTGCTTCATTATAATTTTTTTCTGCACTATATAAATGATAAACTCAATGACTTATCGTAGCTAAAGTCATTGAGGGTCACTTGATAGTCAAATTACTGCATTTTTTACCTATTGTAACCAAAACTAGGGTGTGGAACATCGCATAACTTTCAATTACACTATAATACTGGTAACATCATATTGAAAATTTGCTGCTCTATTATAAAGTAATAATAAGCAAGAAATTTAAAATTTTTCATTTATTTAAACGAGTATACATCCAATGCTTTTTTTTTACAAAAATAACCTAGCCATACAGAAACAATTCAAATGAAAATAACGTAAAGTACAATTATAATTTATTTTACGATTTTTTTTTTATACGAGTGCAATAAAATTATTTGATATCTAAAATTTTAGATAAAAGCAACGGAATCGGTTGCAAGCAAAAATGCAACAAAATATTAAGTTTCTTTCGGTGAATAATCAAACCGATAAATATCCGAAAATAGATACGAATTACCAAAGAAAACATACAAATTACAAACAATTGTTTGAGAAGTGCCCTTTCGAAGGAAAAACACATCGATGCATCATCAATAATAACACTTATTTTCAGAAACATTTTTCGACTAATCATTCAATCTGCGTGATGTGTAATCAAACCACATAACACATTTTTCACCTAGAATAACTTTTCTCCTCCTGAATGAGTTGCCTAAAGGATAATGGAGTTAAGTAATTTTGCTGTCAAAAGAAAATTTGGAAGGATTTACTAAAGGTAGAAAGAAGCAAGTTTACATTTTTATTGCAGTGTTTTAAGTATACTAAAATAAATTTTTACAAAATTAGACAATTAAGGGCTCTGTCTACTTTGGATGCATGAAAAAAAACGCTGTTTTTATTATTTTTTTTAAGAATACTGTTATGTTTATTGATGTAAAACTTGTTAGGCTTAACAAAAAAATTCGTAATTTACACGAAAAAAAAATATTAATTTTAACGACTTTTTTATTGCGAAAATGCCATGTAAACAGGAGCTCTTAAAAATTAGGTAGGTGTTCGCTGATAAAAAGTCGCCCGTCTGGAAAAAAAAAAAAAGAAGAAAAAAAAAATTGAATGGATTTAGGTTTAGTGTGATAATGGCTATATTCTGTACCTCTAATATTAATTTATATGCAAAAATAACAAAATGGCGGACAAAAAAAAATTAAAAAACGTGTTCTTTTCATGTTTTTTATCGAGAAAAAAAAATAGTAAATACTAAAATTTTGCAATAATTCTGGTACGGGATATAGCGATAAGTGTACAGAATATGTGGTTAAAATTTCATAAGGATCAGTTCAGTAGTTTCTGAGATTTTTTCAACAACGCACACCTACTTACTTTTTGACGACTGGCATTTTTACAATAAAAAAGTGGTTAAAATGAATTGATTTTTTTTTTCTTTTTGTAATTTACGAATGTTTTTGTTAAGCCTAACAAGTTTTATATCAATAAAAATAACAGTATTCTTAAAAAAAAAATTGATAAAAATAGCGTTTTCTTCATGCATCCAAAGTAGAGCCGTTAAATGAAGTTTTCTATGAACTAATTGTAATGAAAATGTTATTGTTATTATTTTTAATGAAGACTTCGGTAACTATGTCGTTTCATTTAATGGAGTAGTAAAGAAATATCATTGACATACTGAAGCTTTGTAGAGTTGTAGGGTGGGTTAAGGAAACCATAAACAAATTTCTTCACGTTGGCTGAAATACAACGGGCGTAATGTAATACTGAATAAGTAAACAACTAATGTGTTTCTAATTGTCTTTATGTGTAAAAATTAGGAAACATTTGCAATATAGAAGTATGTCACTCATTCCATTAAAGGCATTCAAAATTTAATAATTTGGATAAGTTTATAAGATTTTTACAATGGTTGGTTAGTTTGTATGCTCAACTACCTATTTTATGCACAATGACGGCTAATCAGGCCAGGACCTGCAGATCAATGTAGGTTCCGAACCCCAACGAACATCCATACCCATGCCTCACTCGGGATTCGAACCCGGCAGAGTGCTAACCACATAGCCGCAAAGAGGCAAATTTTTACAGTGGTAGTATTTTTACAATAATAGTGCATTAATATCAAAAGCAAAAAAGGTAGAGTCCGAATTAAATATATAACAGCAATTTATATTGAAATGTTCTTTCTAAATTATTTATATATTTATTGAGATCAAAAAGCAAACTATTAAAGGAAGGATTTCAAAAATATATACACCTTTTGATTAATATAATTGTTCACAAATAATAATAATAATAATAATAAAAAAAAATTAAAAAAAAAATAATAACTAACTTATGGGACAAACCGGAAGAACAATACGAAGGGGGAGAAAAGACATTTTAAATATTTACCTAATCAAAAAAATCTCAAAAATCAGCTTAATCAAATTTGATTAGCAATGAAGAACATTATTTTAGTGTTTTACTCTTTATTTTAGAAGCGTGTGGATTAATTTAGTCTAATATTAAATTAAAGACTTCGTAAATGCTCAAAAAGTGGAAATGAGGGCCTGAGAAGCAAAGGGTCCAAATGACTTTTCTTAACTTTTGAGAAAATACACTTTAAAGTTTCTTATTTATATTAAATTATATAAAAACTAGCGATATCTTCATTCCAGATGTTAGTATTTGAACAACAAATAATTTTCATAAAAATTACTTATAAATAACTTAAAAAAATTAACTTAAACTTTAAAGTGTATTTTCTAAAAAGTTAAAAAAAAGTGACTTGGACCCCTTGCTTCCCAGGCCCTATCAGCGTTATCTCTAGCAGATGCTGATATAACTGAAACCCTATCATTCGTTTGGGAAAAGACCTTTGTTGATAACCCAACTGTGCATTTGAAAAGCTTAAAATTATACATACTTTTATGTTATATGGCAAATTTGGGTCCGGGGAAAGGTAGCTTGAGGGATAAATGCAACTGAATCCTTACTCGCCTCTCCTGCAAACTAAAGGTGTTCGTATTGTCAGGCAATGTTCCTGTAAATAGTTGTGAATGGTGTTTCATTTTGCTTCTTTTTTTCTTTTTTTTTTAATTCTATTTTTTCGCCAACAATAATACAGGCTAGTGGAAAGGGTTGGCAGTACGCGGTCTAGTCGTAAGGTTTCGTGCCTATTCTGAGTGTTCTGATTGCAAAATCGTTTGCACTTGATTTTTCTAGAAACTGTACGGTTAGTATAAAAAAATCACTGATTCACGAAATGAATTCAGTTGGATATTAAGCGTTGTTATGAAAAGAGCTAAGCGCTTGTTTACTTTCCTGAATTATCGCTGTGCATGTAAAGTTGTATGCACTGAAGGTGTTTGCGGCTAGTTTGCAAGTTTGATTTCAAATCTTGCAGGCTTTGAAAACTTGCTAGTGAGTTCACTATTGTTTTAAGAAGTTGTGTGAGCCTCTGAACTAAGAGTAAATAATAGTTTTTATTTTGTAAAAGCTGTGTGGTTATTTGTTCTGAGAAAATTCATAAGAGTATTGAAAGAGGGAGTATATCCAAATGGATGATTTCTTCCATTAAATGATATCACTATCATCTGATTTCAATTATTGCCCGGCAGAAGAAAATGCGAAACGTGAGATGGACGTCGCAAATTTTTCAGCAGCATGCAGATCATTTTACAAATCGATTTATTTATTTTTTTTTTTAAATTTTTTTTTTAAGGTTAGTAGGGTGATTTGAGTCAACACACGTACGCGATACTTCATTTCATTAAAAAGGAATCAGAATCGTGATACTCTCCAAGCTCGATTTCTCCGAGATTGTATAGATACGTAATGAATTCGAGCGTTGGTGTGTAATAATTAGCATCACTAAAAGTTACGCTGATGTAAGGACCGCTATTGCCGAGAATCGCTATGGCAAGACGGGAGATATCGCCGATATTTACGTTGTTGCGATGTTCCTTTTTGACGAGTGTTATGCCGATATAATAATTGTCAGCATCGCCGAGATTTACGTAGTTGTCATAGTCAATTTGGTAGAGTGTTACGTCAATAGTGTAATCATCTCTATAAATTTCCAGATTTCTATCGTTATATTGGTAGCTATATTTACGTTGGTATAATGGTTATTCTTGCAGATTGTTACTTTGATGTAATTGCCGAGATTTGAGCCTGTATGGTGGAAGATATTTGCGTTGGAGTAGTGGTGATTTTCACCTAAGTTTATCGCTTTCTCCTTTTGGTTTGAGTTTATACAGAATGATTAGAATATTAATTTAAGAAACAATAATTTTACATATTTACGTTTTAATATTTAATTTATTTTGTCAAATTTCTCTGTTTATGTAAAACAGGATTTTTTTTGATAAAATTGACAAATATAGAGCTTATGTATTTTATGCAAACTTAAATAATAATAATAATTACGCTGCAGATTATTTTCTATTACCCAAATTAGCGTCGCAGACCGGCAGAAAAGTTTTTGCGACAGGGAATTATTGGATTGTCTGTAAAATTGAGTAAAGTTTTTTTTTAAATAACTCTCAATAAAACATACATCATGAATCAAATTATTTTTTTCGACAACATCATCAACTCCAAATCACGATCCAATGCAAAAAAAAAATCCTGCCTGATCCCCTAATCTAACGTTTTATCCCTTTTCTTTTACCTGCAACACCTTTGACCCGCAACGACGTTATTCTTCAGAAAACTTCAACGCTGCTGAACGAAATAATAATAATAAAAAATCTATAAACTCATACAAGAGGAACAGCGAAGGTTAGCTAACTCGATGTCCTCTCAATAAACCGACCTTTATTTGACCTTGTTATAGTGGAGGTAGACCCTACTTTATGCCTCTTTTCGAACTCTAGTCGGTGACCTTTGAACCTTGTAAAAAGAAAAATTTGTCAAGCAGTCACCCAAAGAGATAAAGGTTTGCCGAAGACCTGTATATCAAAGGTAGTGAAAATCGATTTTTAATGCAAATGAAGCTTGAAGAGATGTCTGACCATACGATCAACGATTTATGGTAGGAGTTAAATGCTTTTTCAAAGATAGGAAATGCCCCAAGCTACGTTGTTTATGAACGCAAATTAGATATAAACTTTTTGTTATTTATTTGGATTTCAAGAAAAACATATTAGTGTCTTCTGATACCAAATTTTTGAAACAATGGTTTCAAGTTGTTTTGAAATGCTATTGAATGGCGAATATTTGATTATTAGAATTACAGTTATTGAGTTTATTTTCATTTAGTTTATATCTAGTTTGTTAGTATTTACAATAACTAATCATAATTGTTTTTATTGTAATTATATATAATGGCATTTTAAATAGATTTGCAGTAGCAACAGAGTAGGTTTGAACATTTAAAAGAAAGTTGTTTACAAAATTTTCTAAATGTTATATAATTGTGATTTTTAATGGTGCTCTTTTGGGATTATTTTAAATTTTATTATGTTTAATAACCTATAATAAGAAACCTGAAAATATTTATCAGTAATGTTTTCGACAAAATCGTTTGCATCAAAACTAATTTCAGAAAAAGTTTTAGAGTAAAAAATAAAATAGAAACAATATTATAAAATATTCTGTATTTCCTTCTATAACACACGAGGGGGGATGGGGAGAAGGGGGGTGAGAGAGAAAAACTTGGGTTATGTAGGATACATTTCTTCACTATATATTTTTTTCCTATACTATGATTACATTAATGTATCAAAACTTTTTTGAATATTAAAACATTGATTCCTAGTAACACATAAATTTTTTAAACTATTCATATCACTAATTAATTTTCTCAAAACTTGAAATATTTGAGAATGAGTCCCTTTTATAAATTAATAAGTCTCTGCATTTAATGGGAATATAATGTAAAAACTATCATCAATTTTGATGGATAGATGAAAGATAAGAAAAATCATTGTAAATTTATAATACGTTTTGAATGCTACAAGATGCATAAAATTATTAAAAATACCTTATTTAAAGGTATTTTTGAGTAAAAGATGTACAAACCACTAGTTCGTGTGTCATTCGTTACAAAGTCTCCCTCTGCAAATATGAATTGATTATAACCGTCTTCTTGATTACTAGCTTATCATAGATATCTGTATTTTAAATATTTTACTATTATTTAATTCCCTAAATGCGCCTTAACATTCTGTACAGAAGTTAAATCGGATAGTATATTTTAATTCATGCGCATTCTCTTCAGGTGGATTTAATCTCGATAGATAATTACAAAATTTACAGTACGCATAATTAAGATGCTTACATAAAAATTACATCAAATGCATTTTTTTAAATAAATTTAATTACAACGCAAGTCAAATTACAACAATATCCTATATTCTTGTACAAGAATATAGCAATGTATAGATGGAATGGGTAATAACTTCAATAACACGTAATAACAGTAAAATAATTCACATACATACAAATTGTAAAATAACGAAACGCAATTCGTAAATTGGTAGGCATGTTATTTTTTATGGACTAGTTACAGTCTTAACTTTCCTTTCATTCGCTAAAACGCTACCATTCCATTTTTTCAGGTCAGTTATTTCAACTTATAAATAAAACCAATTCACTCAGGAAAAGTCGGCAAAAACTGCATCAAATAAGTGAGAAGGCAATGATATTTTTTTGAGCGTTTGGACATAAATTAAGATCAGTGTATCGGAAGAATAGTTTGACGAATGGTTCTTATGTGTCACCTCTCACCTTGGGTTGGCTTCTGCAGTTGTCGATTGCACTTCAGTACGGGAGAGTAGAATGGAAATAAACGAGATGCGACTTCGAGAAAAGGTGGATCAATCTTGGAAAAAATATGCCCCATGTTTGGAAAAGATATTTTTGTCTAAATTCGTTATTAGATGGATTGAGTATTTTCTGGTGCACATCTGACTGTTACCAAGTTTTGCAACAAGCGATAAATTTTACAAATTAAAGTTTTTTTTAAGGTGGGGGTAATCCGAACTTAAGTTATTGAAATGAAATAAAGTTATATTTTAAGCTTTTGGTAAAAAGATTCACTGCTGATTTTAATGTTTTGTATCAACTTTTGGTGGGGGAGGAAGAATTAGTCCATAGCCCAAGGGATAGATGACTTTCTTTGTAGTGGGCAAACAATATAGAAAGTTGATCTGGGCTCAAAATCTCTTAAATAAGTGGCAATTGTACATAAAAGGTGGCAATGCATATAAAGGATTTACATTAAAAACATAATTTTTATCAATATTAAGAATCAATCTAAACTCATAATCAATTAAATAAGTTGGAATTGCACATAAAAGTTGACAATGTCTGTAAATTTTTTTTTACATAGTAAGATATTTCGTATATTTTTATTGAAAACAATATTTTGTTATTGTTCACAACATGACAACTTTGGAATTAAACAGTTTTAAATTTATAAATAATTAATAAACGTTATGTTAATAAAAAGTAAGTTAATATTTAATAATAAAAGACACAATATATTTTAATTATTAATAATTATTAATAATAATTGTTTAAATGTAATGAATAAAAGCAATTTTTAAATTTAATGCATAAAAACAATTTATTAAATTTAATGCATAAAAACAATTTCTTAAATTTAATGAATAAAAACAGTCTTTTAAATTTAATGAATAAAAACAATTTTTTTTTTTTTTAATTTAATTAATAAAAACATTTGAAGCTTCGTTTTATGGGAGACGTTTACCTACAATTATAAAACATTGAAACGAATTAAGTGTTGGTAAATAATTTTCCCCTTAGCGTGCTTCACAATGTATTAATACTAACTGTAAAAATATTTTTGGTCATATACAACTTGTTTAGTATACAGTAATGAAACTTTGGATTTAGGGTATTTGAAGTATTTTCATCTAATCACATGGTCAAGAAATAAGGATTTGCATGGAAAGTTTTAAGAGATTATGCTTATATAAACTAGTTAACGACCCCATAAGAAATATTATGAAAAATCGTAAGCGAGGCACATGGAAGCAAACAGCTGTATTATTCAACTTATATATCCGAGCAGTATTTGAATTGTTGTTGTTGTGTACCGTACATTAAAAGGAATAGCACAAAAATACATGATCAATTAAAATTAGACTATCAAAAGAACAAATAATTGGGACGAACCAACATTTTCAGTTAATCTTTTTTTCTCCCTTTTATTCTCTTAATTCCTAAGGAATGATTTTGATTAACAAACCTACACAATACCTAAAAAAGAAAGCGAAAATTATCTTTATTTTCTTTTAATAAACTACAACTCTGCATATAGTGATATACAATAACGTGCGTTGACCTTGAATCACCCCCTCCTCTTTTTAACCCCCCCCCCCCCCCTGTCACCCCCCCTTTACCCTTTTATAGTAAAACTAAAAAAAAATTCCTTTATTATAAGCAAAAAAAAAAAAAAAAATGGATTTTCTCTGAAAGGAAAACGAAAGATTTCGGCCAACAAGAGACCAATTTTTTCCTCTCTTCTTGAACCCCAAGGCGGCACTTTTAAACCACTTATAGGTGTTTTCTAAGACATAATTACGTTTTTTCTCTCCTTTGCGCGGTGGGGTAAAAGCATGCGGGTTCTTAGCATGGAAAAACGTGCAATTTTCCAAGAATTATAATCCTAGTTGAAAAAGTTCCGTATTAGAAAATTGCCATAATTCGCATGTTTGTGGAAGGGAAACCTCCATTTTATAGCTGTTATTTTCCTAAAGGGAATCCTATTAGGCGACAGGTTTTAGGTAATTGCTGTAATTAACATAAAGATAATGAACATGATTTTAGGAAAGCCTACGACGAATATCAGTAAAGAGGACTACTGGAAAGTTATGGGGCGAGTCTTTCTTAATCAGGGTCACATATATTGTTTGACTTTTGACGTTGGACTAAATGCGAATAGTGAATAGGGACTGAACGGATCGGTTGTAATTGTAATGTTCAATATCGTTTGTAAAAAGTTCGTGGTGATTAAATAAATGGTTTCCAGGACTTCATTGGAGGTTACGTACGATTACGTCATAGTCAATTCCTTTGCTCGGGAATAAGCAAAACAAGTAATGTGATTGACTAATGTAATGTAAAAATTCGAATGTGTTTATGAAGTTGTGCTGTGATTAACGAAAAACCACTTCACAAATGTTGCCATTCGATGCAACCCCAGTTCAAATAAGGCTTCTTATAAAGTTCATTACTAAGTTAAAAATATGGCTAAAATATTACGTCGTAGTTGCATTTTTTTTTTTTTCAATTTTGCAATTTAGTTATTACCATCTATACCTGTAATGTTGATATGGCATATTTCATGTAACTTTTTCTCTGAAAGTAATTGACATAGAAGCCTAATTTTTTTTCAGTGCATTTAGAAGACACTTATTATTTTATTGAAGTTAGCTTTTGATTGTAATTCATTTACTTTTTCTTTAAATGAATTTTAGTGAAAGTCACTCAAATTTGTTAAAAATCACAATTTTGTTTGACGAAATAAGCCCAAAACAAAAAATATTTTTAAAATAACAGCAAAATCTTACTTCCGTTTATACAGTTACATAGAAGGAATATGTGGTAAAAATTTTAGGCAGATAGTTTGTCCAGTTTTCTGAGAAAAAGTTACATGAATAATGAAAAATATAGTTTTGAGAAAACTTTACTTACACCAATAGTTACCAATTTTATTTTAGAAAAATTATTAAAAATATTTTTAGTTAAGGTATTATTACAAATGAGGTATCCTTTTAAAGGGGAGAAATTTAATTTTGATAATCAATTATAAACTCAAAATCGATTATTTTTAAATTTTTGGGTACTAACTCCCCTTAATTTTGTAATGAATCATATGACTCACACTTAATTTCTATTAGTACAGGAAAATGGAATGCGCATTGTGATTAAATAATGAAAAGTGCAAATTTTAAATTGTTTTTAAAAATGTTTTGTGATTGGTCACAAGCATGTCACACGTGTTACCAAACAATGAAACCCTACTCAAAATTACCGTCCTGCATAAGGTTCATTGATAAGTTTTCAATGAAAACTTGAGGTATGGAACATCGCACAATTTTCAGTTGCACTCAATTTTTCACTTCATTTTTATTTGTAATGGATTGGTGTAATTTATCATTTTCCTTTTCATATTTTCAAGAATAAAAAAAAAAAAATTCAGAGTGGCGATTTTTTTTTGCTTTTACAAATTGAATGCAACAGAGGAGAAATAGTCCTTGATGGGCAAAGGTCAAGGGAAGAGAGCCCTGAGTTAAAGACATTTATTTTCACTTTTTTACACCTCTATCTTATTTCTATGGAAATTTCGAAAGTTGGATGTTTAAAATACCTTCATTGGTATTACCACAGAGATTTTGTTCAAAATGGTTAGAGCTTTTTTTTTTCTTTTTGCAATTGCTGAAAATCAAATTTTTTAATGACAACTACCTAATGCGCATGCGCAATTTTGATAAAACGTTGATAACACGTCCCATGGCCACCACTAACCCGTACACAAAATTTGAATCTCGTAGGGAAGTTATGCTGACAACAAACGCATATACAGGCATTTTGTCCTATACTATTTTTTTTTACTTAGCACGTTCCCAAACGTGTAGAAATGCAAAAAAAAAAAAAAAAAAAAAATCTAACAATTGTCCGAATCCATTATCTTCATTTTCCTATGTTAACATATAGGTAATTGAAGAAAAAAAAAAAGACACTTATTAAAATGCATTAAATGCGAACAATGAGTAAAGACCTACGAGTTCCAATTAAATAGTAATAGGTCCAATTAAATAGTAAATTATAACTAAAGAAAATTGATTCATTAGTGTTTATATATGGAAGGTCAAAATATAATGAAAAGTTAAAAGATATACAAAACAAGAAGAATTTCTCTAACATTCATTTAATGGATTTTTAAAAATTTGCAAATTTACTTGATAATTTTTATTAGTATTAACTAAAACCTTTAACTATATTTGTATGAAGAAAGGTGCTCAATATATATTGTTACGAATTTTGTATATTTGTAAATACTTCTTAGTGTTAATTTTGTTTGTAAATAGTAAAATGTATGTACATTTCGCATAAGGCAATGCAATAGTTTGTTTCCCTGCAATGAGTCTCTTGATGCTTGATAACGAGTTTTACAGAGGTAAAGCTGGGAAGAGAGTTTTACAAGGAGCAGGGCATTTAACATTATGGTAATGGCAATCTCGCAAAATTGGCGAGATAGAGCCAAGTTGGCGACGGTCTTGGCGACTAATTTTTGTCACCGAATTTGGCGATAAATCGCCAAATATCGCCAAACTTGGCCACCATTTGGCGACATTTTCGGTCTCCATGTACATGTATAGGACTTTTCGACTACGATCTGGAAAGTTCTCCAAATATCTACCTCTAGAAGATTCACGAAGGTTCACCTCTCCTATAAAAGCTCAGGAGAGCGGGTGATGGAGTTAGTTCTTAGCTGAGTCCACTAGTTGACTGGAATTACTGATACTGAATCTCAGTGAGCGTTCAGAGAGTTCTGAAAGCGAACTGTATTGCATTGTCTTGTGCAGCGATTTGAGCAGTTGTGTTGTCAAGTTTTTAACTGCTGTTTTGTGCTCTATTGTTGTGAAAAGATCTGTATTCTGTCTACTAGAACGAGAAGTTCTGGAGTTGTAAGATAATCTGTGAAGAGTTATATTGGAATAAATTTCTGCAACTTTTGATCTGCTTTGGCTTCAAATCTTTCGAACCCGTCCAAGAAACAATATTTATATCTAAACAAATTCTATTAACTTCGAGTGAGTAAAAGTTAAACAAAATACTTAATGCACTATTTTGAAACATTTTACAAACATTGATACCAATCATACAATAGAATTTTGAGGCTAATTAGTTTCATAAACATTTTTCAGTTTCATAAACATAATTCGAAATGAATTCAAAACTAAAAAATAATTTGTTACCGAATTATTAATATTTTTTTAGCCATTGTGTATTAATATTATTTTAGTAACAAGTTTAATTGTTAATGCTCTTGTAATAAAGAGAAGAATTCAGCATCGAAATACAATAAAATAGCATACAAATAGCAGAAATCTTATCCTCACCTCATCCGAAATGCGTTTTCAATCAGACTTAAATAAGTTAAAGTATTAAACCATTGAAAATACAACCGTTGATACAAATTTAATTAGAAGTACAAAGCTTTGCTCTCCAAAATTTTTCAAGTCACATTTACTTCAGAATCATGACCAAAGATGTATAAAATTATATTTTTTAATGCTAGATTAAACAAAAGCTTCTTGAGCTTGAATTTGAAAATCGAACTTTAATTGCTGAAGTCGTGTTTTCACACTTTGTATTCGTGCCACTAATTACTAGACAAATATCTGTTTATTAAACCACAAAGGTAAGTGCTAAATTAGAAAGTTTAATTTAAGCTTACGTAGAATTCACATTTTTAGAAAATAATCTATACCGCATTTATTGTCATTTAACTATTCAGCGCCTTGTATGGATGAACAATTAATATTTTTTACTTCATGTTGAGCGGATTCATTTATAAGTCACGCTCGTGTATTTTTGTTGAAATTGAAACAATATTGAAATAATTAACTTTGGAATGCATTGTTAAAATTATGCACAAATCAAAATATGCATATATTAAAACCGATCCTTTTGAAAATAATAACGATATGTTTTGTGTCAAGTCAACAATAAAAATATTATCGCAAAAATAAATTTTAATGTTTAATTTCGAAGGATGTTAATTTAACATAGTATTGTCTTTCACACCAAACAACTATTTTCTTTCTTAAAGTTCCGCCTCTAGTAGTGCTAAACTTCTAAAAATGCTGCAGATAATCGAGACTTCATTTTTAATGAATGCGATTGTTTGATTTTATACTCTGTTGCTCTTCTCCCACTTTGTAAAAATATGAATCTAATGAAGAGTGACTTCCTCGAAACTTTTCATTAAAAGAAAAATCTCGATTTCAAATTAGAAAACAAAGAGATTCATCATTACGGAAGGCCTGTCTAGAAATAAAACAGCCTTTCGACGCAATTTCCAGCAGAAGCAAAAGACAAACAAAACGTTCGAAACAAAGCGACGGGGGCAGAACTTTTGTCACGCTCCAACAATGAATTCATTACTCATCAGGCAAAGATAAGAAGACCCACTTTTGGCGAATCAAAATTAAAATTCCACTTTTCATTTACGTCGAAGACAAAGGTTACGGGTGGCCCACTCTTTATCGAACAAACATTTCAGTGGAATGCGCCTCTTCTGCCGAACTGATAATATTTTATCGTTCCATACGGAAAGCGTTCTTTTTTTCAAGGCATCCCCCTTCCATTGTGGCTGGGCCAACTCTTTTAACACTTCCCAACTCAATCAAGGCGAGAATTTCCAGGCGTTTATTAAGGCACGGCCGATTAAAACAAAAGCGCAATTTTATCGAAAAGCTTGTTGGAGCATCAACTGTGAACTTCTGCTCGGGATTCATTGTTTCGCACTCGAGTTGGCGGCCATATTGGAAAATACGAGACGATAAGGTGGTATGCAGTTACAGTCCCAGTGAAGAAGCGGCGGAAAAGAATTTATCGCGCCTTTATCGGACGGATTATAATGGCAAGGCACTTACATTTTTCGCGCCGATTATCGACTCTTCCTCGATTAATCACTGAAAACCTTTCATCTTTAACGTTTGAGGTGATTAGGCGGCCTGCGAGAGCTCGAAAACGGTTGATAGATGAATCGGGATGTAAATTATTTTTCGACCCGATTTCAGTTAAAATGGCCCCATCGATTCTTGCCCACCCCCATTCGAAAATGAATTTATAGCGGTAACACGAGATAGAGAAATTTTCTACTTTAGTTTCCAAGTACACGGTTTAGAAGGCCTTCAAGAAATTAGTATTGATTCCTTGAAATTCTTCGCTTTTGTGCCAAAAGATTTTGAATGGATAAAGATATAAATGGTTTCTAAATCTTTGGTGTTATTTAACCCCAAATGCATGCACCCATTTAATGCAATCTATCAAGGGAATAGTTAATGTACTACATTTCCATGAATGTGCCAATATTACTTAATTACTTATTAACACAATAAGTTTGAAACATTCGCGATTTGCATTTTACAACATAACTTTTCAAAATTGTAATTGTTAGAAGACTTAAAAAGAACCTTTGATTCCAAATATATAGGTAGTAGGTATCTAAGCAATCTTAATGCAATTAAGATTGATTTGCATTAAAATTGCTTAGATACCTAGATTGTCTAGATCAGACGTTTGGTAAAAATATTCCAATATTTTCTCTATTTAATTTCCAAAACAAAAAAGTTTTTAAATAGAAAAAAATAAAATATAATAATTTAATATACATTATATATTAATAATTTTAATGTAGGGGAGACAGTGGCTGGTTGAAACAGGAGCAGGTTGAAACAACCGCATTTAAACGTCTAATTATATTCATAGGTGGATTTATTTCATAGAGGGCATAAAAAAACCGTTAAATCTACATTATACGTGAGAGAGGAAAGTTTATGTCAACAGCTCTATATTTTAAAAGGGAAAAAATATTTTTAAGAAGGGCGAGTAAAATTTCAAAACTTCATAAGATATCGCATTTTGGGTAGTATAGACTAGTTAAAGCTTTTGATTTATAAAGTTTCATAGTGCATAGTTATGGCTTGCAATTCACCTGTTTTTAAAAGCACACGTGCATGGCTACTGGTACTTAGAGTCTTGTTTAGTTAAATGGTGGATTTGGGCAGGTTGAAACAAAAAGGACTGGGCTGGTTGAAACAGAGTTTCATTCCCTCTATGTGCCCTTTATCAAGGCTTATGCCCACTTGAAGTTAGAAAGCTTGGTATACCAATATGCAATAAGAAACAATGCGCTTGTTCCTTCATCATGGATCGTCGCTGAAGAAGATAGAGCTGAATGGTTTACCGGATATCTAAAAGAACATGTAACTTTAGAACTCTCCAAGCAACTAGTTTAGCTCGAGTTACCAGCTTTAATCAGCACGATAACAAATTGTTTTTCGAAAATTATTCTTGTTTCTAAGAAAATATAATTTTCAACTGCTGACATATACAACATAGACAAGACAGAAAAAATTAGTCCATCACCTAAACAGAATTATTGCTAAAAAAGGTATCAAGCTAGTGGGATCCATTACCTCAGCCAGCGTGGCATTCTAGTGACCGTCCCTGTATCTATTTCTGCGACAAGAAGTACAGTACCATCAATATTTGTGTTTCCTAGGGTTATGTTCTGAGATCTTTTTATTAAGTGGGGCACCAGAAGGTGTAGGGTTAGCCAATCCTTCTGTAGATTTGTGTTGAGAAAACGATATTGTTCTCTTGAGATTTCCACCACATTTCTCACACAAACTTCATCCCCATTATCATGGTGCCTTTGGATCTCCAAAAAAAGTGTATAATACGATATGCGACAGTTGAAAGCAAGACTATGAATATGTACGATATTACTAGTATTTTTTATTGGTAGATTTTCTGACTTATTGCTGATAATATATTTTAACCAACATAATAATAGGCTTTTTTTGTCACTTAGGAGTGTTATTTTAAACTTTGCATCGAATAAATTGTAACGTTATTATGCAAAATTAACACTACTGAACACATAATTTGCACACACTCAAAATTATCGTTAAGCCAAATTATTTAATATTTAAATAACATTGAAAAAAAAATCATACTTTACACATAATTCTAAATATAGATAAGCAATCAAATAAACTAGACATTTTATTGGAATATTTTTAGAAGGAAAGTCTAAATTTTGTATTATGAACCTTCCTAAAAAATGATAATGAATATATTTTAAACAGTACAATTTTTAGCAACCAGTAAAAACTATTTTGAAATATTTCAAAATCAAATACTAAACATTTTTCAAATTTTGTTTTTGTACTTTTAAACTGCTATACAAAATATTACAGCAGATTCTGTTGAAAATTCCAAAAAATGAATGAAGAGCCTAATACAATTTCATATCAACGATTTTCTTATAAAAATTTATATCACCGCATTTCTTCCTAAATTAATGAATATTCATCATGAAATCATGAAAAATAACAATTTTCTATATTTTTTATCACATAAATTATTTATATATATATCTGAAACTTTATATAAAAAAATGTAATTTTAACTTTAACTTACTTCTTTAAATAATGCTTTAAATGATAGTTTTTAATATATCTATGAATATCAAATGAAAATTTAATACTCGAAATAAAGTACAGAACTTACATGAACTTGTGCGATTTATTTTCATGATACAATATCAAAACTTCTAGACATTAGCCTAAAGGTAAAAAACCAGAAATTAAATTGTAATTTTTTTCATATTTTATAGTGTATCATAACATTAATTCATGCATTTCCAGCAAAAGTATTATTTTATAACAAAGTTAGGGATTGAGAAATTCTTTTACACCTTCTAAGACATGTTCACCTAAAACTAAAGCATTTGTTTTGTGATTGCTGATAACATTTCTTAAGAAATATTTTCCTCTCGTGTAGTTTCTCATTGGATCATGAAATAAAAATGTTGATTTTGCTACTTGATAAATATGTGTCATCGCATATAATTCTTTGCTAAAAACAGATTTATTAAATACATTGTATAATTCAATACTTAAAAACCATGTTCCTACCCTCCTTCTCATCAACTCTAAAAATATAAATTACAAATGAAATAAATTACTTTGTTTATAAACCACATATGTTTACCATAAAGACTATTTTTTTTTAAGTTAAATTAATTTTTTTAAACAAATATTGTAAAAATAAAAGTTTTAAATCATTTTAAACACCGGAGAAAAATAAACTGCATAATTTTTTCTTGGAAAATCTTTGTAAAAAAAGTTATACCAACTAAAAGTTATAACCTTTTTATTTTTTTGGAAGTTCAGTAATAAAGTTTTCTTATTTAGCAACAAATATACATAACTAGAATTATTGCAGAATTTTAAAAATAACAGTTATTAAAAAAATAATTTACAACGCATTTTCAAGTATGTTTTAATTTCGATATACATTTAGTGGGTTTATCACTAAAATATCTGCCTTTTAAAATCAATTATGCGATTGATTTTTTTATGCTAGAACACACAAATACATTCAATCTATTTTGTACCATATAAAATTTACGATAAAATGTTACCAAATTTTAGTTTCCTGGCTATACACAAAATAGCGGAATTTGCTATGAGTGAATGTGAGAGTGTTAATGATCGGTTTTGATTATTTTTATTAAAGACAAAATAAGTCTAATTGAGAAAAACCTCAATGTTCTATTTTGTACGTCATCCTCTTTTAACAAAAACACAAACTTGAAACAAAAATGTGAAGCTTTCCCCATTAAAAAAAAAAAATAATAAGTCACAAATTTTAAAATCTTACCTTTCATCTAACCTCGATATCCCTCCTTGTTCTCTTTTAGAGACAAACAATTCAGGTTCCTGTCTTGATTAAATGGAAAAGATGGCATCATTACTATTTTAATTATAGAAATAACTAGATATGCATCAGATAACTTGTTGACGTCAAATTTGCTCAACAAGCATTTTTCCCCAGTCCAAGCTCTAATGTTTAGCTTTAATTACTCATATATTAGCATAATTTGTACGTAGTGAAAATATTGCATTCGCTCAGAAGAAAAAAATCTTCATGTTTGGTATTTCTACACATTTTGGAATGTATTGAGTTCAAAAAAGTAGTCTGTCTGCTGTCAGTATAGCTCCCGAATAATTGTTGTATACTAGTTAATGGCATCCTTGGAACTTGTCTTTAAGGTTTTCGTCAATATTGCGCATGCGCATAATGTAGCTGCTATTAAAAAATATGTTTTTCCAGCAAATTCAAAAAACGGCTCTAATGATTTTGATCAAAATCGTGATGGTAATGCCTTTTAAGGATTTTTAACATCCCCTCCTCCTGAATTCCAGTAGAAATGCGATAAAAAAGCTTAAAAAGTTGGAAAACGGATACCTTTAACACATAATTCTCTCTCCTTGTTTTTTTTTTTTTTGTTTTTTTTTTTCTGTTTCACTTACAAGAAACATACCGCCAATTTTTCCATTTTGGCCCAAAAACTTCGCCAAACTTGCAACTCACTTTAGATAAATGAAAATATGAAAACAGTAAATAACACCAATCCATGTTAAATTTAAATGCAGTGACCAGTATTATAATGTATTTGAAAGTTGAGCGATGCTCCATACTCCTAGTTTATTTTTAACGAGAGAAGTTATCATCGTAGAATGTTGAAAATTAATGAATAAAATGCTATACCGTGAATGCGGGCTACTTTGGCCCTGGGGTCCTTCTTTGGCCCAAACTGAGAAAAAAATATAACGTTCTCTGCTAACCTTCAGGAAGCAGTTTTTAAATTGATTTCGATAGTTTCCGCTATGCAACAGCATCTTTAGCGGAAACTGTCGAAATTAATTTAAAAACTATTTCCTGAAGGTTAGCAGAGAACGTAATATTTTTTTCTCGGTTTGGGCCAAAGAAGGACCCCAGGGCCAAAGTAGCCCGCATTCACGGTACTGTAATACAATTTATGTTCGAAATTATAGATGTACGAGAAGGACAGATGTTTGTAAGAGACAAAGACGCCGAATAGACATTAGAAAAGACAACATATATTTTATATGCAACCTTGGGAACATCCAATTTCTCTATACTGAAAACTAGGAATTTCGCGAACAAATCGTCATTTAGGGCTTAAGGTTTTACTTTCTAAGAAGCTAATGGAAGCAACTTAATATAGGTGTTTGTGTACAAAGCCATATTTTATAGCATGAAAACACGATACAGCCCAAGTAGCACGGCCAGTATGATAATATGCACAAACCATTGGGTCTGATTTCGAATCCCAGTTGAGGTATAGATGAGGTTGGGCCTGAAGCTTTATGTACTGTCTGGATTGGCCTGTGGCCAAAGAGCCAGAAAAATATTTTACCCTTAACTTCTCTAACCATAATATATGAAAGAATGTTATTTAATTTCAGTGCTTTTGCTGTACGGAAATTGTTGGTAATAGCTCTTCCATCGAGAGTTTCATATTTTCTTATCATGGCTTTTATTATTAATGAAGAATACCAATATTCTGGAAAAGGAAATTAATCTTTTTCTTTATTAACCTTTTTCTAACAAAAGACACGAAAACAAACCAAAAAACCTCATTTACTCAACAATACGCCAACACCTCCCCCCCCCCCTCATTTAATGAAGTTATCACCCTAAAAATAAACAGATAGCCCTTCCTTGACACAGATGCCTTAATTGTTTTGCCGATGGTCCATTGTTTTCGCGTTTGTCGAAGCAACAACTCTGAAGTGTGAATTCCCTTTTAGAGAGAGAGGCCGGTTCAACGTCGGGGTCTCGGTGAAATGGAAAAGAAAGGGGGGCTCCATTATCAATATTTTAATTGGATGCACGAGGGGGGCTGATGCTAATCAGATGCGGCGCTTGGTCCGTTGCCAGGCAACGCATCACTCGTTAGAGCCTGCCACTGATAATGTCATCATCAGTGTAAGATATCGCTTGGTGCGGGGCAACCGACCTTTCACGGGGACCCACTTCAAATTTGAGAGTTCGTGACTTTCGATCTGGGAGGTTTTATTTTGAGATAGAGGCTTTTTAAGGCTCTTTGAATTTGTGGTATTTAAGGTTTTTAAACTAATAAAAATTGTGTTTTGCTTAGGTACAGAAGTACAGTGTGTTTATAACTAAAATTCAATGTTCAAAAATCACTGTCCAGAATGACCTGAAATATAACCTGAATACACACGAAAAAAAGGGAAACTGTATAGCATAAGATAAAATTCTACTTCGAAATACTTTTTTTTTTATCTTACGTCCATATCACTGCTTTTTGGAAGCCATGATTTAGCGTAAGAAAAAATTCCATGCTTTTGAAATCATGCCTTTTGTAAGTAGAACTTTTCATTATAATTATTTCGGGGCGAATATAATTAAAGTTCAACTTTCAAAAATCTGTAAATAAAGAAATACTCTTCAGAATGACCTAAAATTTGTCCTGAATGTTCACGAAGACGGGGGAAATGGTATGGTATAAGAAAAAAAGGTTCAAAATAGTTAATTTTTATGCTATACCGTTTCTTTCTTCGAGTATATTTAAGTCAAATTTCAAGTTTATTCTTGCCAGTGCTCCATTTTACATCTTTTCATGTTATTCTAAATGGAAGTTCTTTTTAACAGCTTTTGAATTTTATCATAATCAATTCGTTAAAATGATCTGGAATTTGCCTGAACATACGTGAGTACGCAAACTTTAGTTCAAAAATGTTTTTGTTTCAAACGATTTCCTTCATCGCGTATATTCAGGTAAAATTTTAGGTAATTCTGGGCAGAGGCTCATATTCACACTGTATTATTATTATTATTATTTTTTTTTTTTTTGAAAAGCAAACTAGTGTATATTGTAAAGCAATTGTACATCGTGTGATGTGATTTACTGATGTATTCATTTAGAAATATATATTTTCTTGCTAACGTATACATTACAATACAAGGTGTTTAATTCATTGTAAAGAACACTTTCATTCAAACTTTTTTTTTTTTTTTTTTTTTTTTTTTTGCAACAACTTATACGCAAAGCGCAATGTAGAAAAATTTTACATCCAAGACAGTATTTTGCTTTGATAAACTATTATATATTGATGGGAAAATAATCTTTCCATCAATATATATATCCTGTCTATAACCGCATATACATTGTGTTACTTGGAGGCCAGCCTTCAAAAGTTTTATTCAGATAATAAACGATAAACTACAATGTTTAATGTCTATTCATATCTTCAATGAACATACAACTATCGCATTATATTTGAAACTGGATGTTAACTTGTAATCACCTACAATTCGGACGCATCATATACAAAGGATACAACGAATATACTTTACAGTTTCAGATAAATCATTTCAGATACGATATTTTGACTTATTACATGAATACGTTTACATAATATTCGAAATACATAGTTGTAGACATTTTGACTAACTGGATCTTACCATCTTTTATTTAGAGAACGAACATTTTCAAAAAATTTAGTTTTTCTTATATCTTAGCTCCAGTTTAATTAAAAAGTTTATGCATACACAATGACCTAAAATTACTTATCTTCCCTTGAAATATGCACCACAGACGAGTTGTCTCCCCGTATTTTAAATATATTCACTAGACATTATTATTGCACAAATATTTAGTATCAGAATGCATTTTGTTATTAGTTACATTATTTACAAATCTTATTTTGTATTTTAAGCTGCAAAATATGTATTTTTAGTAGATAGGTAATAAAAAGTTAAGTTCAAATATTTAAAAGAAAAAAGCAGTTCTTTTGAACTTGTATTTTTTTATCTAGATGTCACCTGTTTATCTCAAACACCTGTTTATATTAAAATACTAAATCATAAAGAATAGCAATCTCAACATCAATGAAGTTTAGCTCAAATTTTAAAAATATTTGAAGTATCCCACTCTTAATAAATGTATGAAACCAATAAAAGTTCATTAAACGACTGTATAAACTCTAACAAACAACTTTTAGTGAAGGGATTACTCCACTATATACACATAATACCAACTATCCAGAATTTACAAATATTGAGTAAACGGTTTCATATATATACAAGTAGCTTTACCCCAAACTTTTGTTTTGGCAATAAAAGAAACGAAATACTAAACCATAAAGTTAACAGAGACAAAGCCATATTTTTTAAGCAAACAATTTTGTTTCAATATTTAGGGCCGATACATCGTTTAGAATTTTTTTTTTTTTTTTTTTTTTTTTTTTTTTTTTTTGCTTTTGCTTATATTCTGGAGATTATTTTCGAATTATAAGTAAATAAATCATTTCTGCTTAAAACAATATTTAAATAGGGCACCTTTTCGATATGGTACATTTCACATACAAGCGATTTCAAGAAACAAAATCGCATAGTTTTCACTTCCTTAAATACTTGTAGTAAAAACAAAATAAAATATAGCTTTCTATACTTTTTTTCCGTAAAATTAATAACACTTCATTGTGATATTTATTTCAAAATCAGTGTTTCCTACTCTCGATAAATTCGCAAATTTAACAAAAAGAGGCTAAAATTAGAAAATAGAGCCCAATTTTTTCAAATAATTTTATAGTTATTTCCTTTATATTTTAAAGAGTAGTACTAGCTTGAAAATTGATGCAATTAATAATTTTGGGGGGGAAAAAATCAAAGGGTATAAAATAGATAAGACACTTAAAAAAAAATAATGAGTAGAATGGTGTAAAATAAGCAAAACTACTTTTTAATATTTAATTGCAATCTGCCTTTATTAACTATCTTATTGTTATGATTTGTAACAATTTAATTATACATTTTTAATTTTGTTATTATAAATACTTATCCGTTTTATTGAGAACGCCATTTTAGAATATTTCTTTGAAATAACGTATTTTCATAAATTTGGGAGGAAGGGGGTGGGGCAACCAAACAGCGATTTTATATTCTTCTTGTTGTGTTAGGTAAGAAAAAATTCGAAAGTCATTTGCATTTTTAATTTTTGTATTAATATTAAAATTTAATATAAATTTTAGAACACACCACGTTTTACTATAAAGTAAATTAGGGGTGTGGCCTTCTTGACTTTCAATTACACTATAATACTGACGTGGATTTGTGTCATCAAAAGTATTTATATTTTCATCATTCATTTAGTAAAAATAGCCAGTTTGGCAATATTTTTTGCGATTATTCATCTATGAGTCTTTAAAAAAAAAAAAAATCCGCCAAAATGATGATTTTGGCGATATACTTATAAGTAAGTATAATATAAAAATTATCAATAAGAGAAACTGAGCAGAGAAGAAAAGATGATCGTTGATGAGGTATGTTCAAGAAAAGAGAACTCTGTGTTAAAAGCATTCGTTTTTTTCAACTTTTTACTTCTTTAAAGTATTTTTAAGGGAATTTCGGAGGTGGGGATGTTTAGAGCACCTTAAGAAGCATTACCTCTTAGGTAATGCCTCTTAAGATTATTAGAAGATTTTGAACAAAATCATTAGAGTCCATTTTTAGTAATTACTGGAAAAACATAATTTTTTCAATGGCAGCTACTATATGTGCTTGCGCGATTTTGACGAAAACTTTAATGGTAGGACCTTGTACCATCACCAACCCGCACATCAAATTTGGACATCGTAGAAGAATTTGTTCGGGAGTTATGCTGTCCATGTACACACAGACAGAAATTTTTTCTATATCACTTTTTTGAAATCAGGATGCTCTAAAACGTGGAAAAATGCAAAAACAAATCGAAATTTTTTTTTGACAGAATGCTATACTTTCATTACCCTATGTATACATATGGGTAATTGAAAGTAAAAATACTGTTTATCAGGTTCTACAACAGATTTGCACTACTAAATAAATTCAATAAGTGTTAGAATATTTAGTTTCAAATTAAAATGCTCCATTGTATTAATGGTACCCCCCTTTTAAACTTACTGGCGTACAGATTCCATCTTGTTATTCATTCTTTTTTCATAGCTGTTTTAATGGAAGTTCGAATAATTTATAGATTAAAAAATTATAGAATTTCTTACATACACTTTTATATAAGCTTTCCCTGCATGAAATGTTTTAAGTAGTTAGTCCTGGTAGTAGTTTCTTAAAATATATTCTCTTATAAAAATTTCGAAATATTTTCAAAGTGTCTCATCCCTTTTATGGCATTTTTCTAAGGTGTTTCTTTGATAAGGCGACTCTTTGATAAGGCGACTCTTTTGATAAGTTTATAAAAAGTGGAAACATTTTAAAAGTAAACCTGAGCATTATTATTAATAATTAAATAAATATGTAAACATAAGAAATTTGCTGAATAAAATGAAGTTTTCCTGTATTTTAAGGGTATTGGTCAAGTAACTTTTAAGTATAGATGATGGAGAACTAAAAAAAAACCACATTAATTGTTTACCCATTATCCTAGAATGTAACTTGACGAGTTACATCACGATCAACAGAGAGTTGAAACAAACTTAACTGTCAATCAAGTCATTAAGACTGATTTAATGTTTATTGGAAAATCAGTATAATTCATACTGATTTCCTCTGAATATTAGTCACTTTCCACTAAACATACAAGAAGTCTCAGTTCCCTGAGAGTAAAAGTTTCCAAGACGTTTATTTTTAATAAAAAGCAGTCAATTTTGATGCACCCATTGCCTATATGATCTCAAAACTTTGAGGTCATATTTTTCAGATGAGAGAAGATAAAGATTATTGATATATTTATAAGCCCAAAGCACCAGCTTAAAATCGAAAACAAATACGAATTTGAGAAAAAAATCAACAAAAGCGTATCGTAACAACCCCAAACAAGACCCAAAGATCATTCTCTTTTTGCGGAAAGCCCCTTTCCCCTGAGCATTCGAAATATCTCTGCTCCAACGCCCCTGCAACTTGGGTATCAACCCTTAATGACGCGCCCCGCGTAACCCGACACCACTTTCATCCCCCTCCACTTCCACACTTTTTGGGTAGAAAAGGGGCAAGAGGAGAAATAGGAACAAAATATGCCCTCTTCCTCCTCCTTATCTCCGCATTTTACTCCACCTATTTGCCGCGTAATGATGACTCCCGCTTTATGACTTTTTATTATCCGTCTGCCATTGTTTTCTGAAAGGGGAGAATGAAGGGATGGTTAAGTGTTGTTTGCTTTCTCATTTTAAGGGGGTTGTTGGCAACTATTTGAGATTTCTTTGGGATAAATTCGGGGTGAATTGGTACAGAGGCGGAACAGATTAAATGGTATTTAATGAATTCTACTTCTGTACTTGTATTGTATAAATTAATCGATTATTGGAAAAATCCCATAAGTCACTTTTTTGTCGAAATCGAGTTTTCGGTAAAAAAAAAAATCAATTCTTCAGAGGTAGATGCATCTTTTAGAAGAGAAACCTAACGAAATACGTAATTCTTCATGGATTTGGCCCGTTTGGAAGTTTTCGTTTATTCCAGACAGCCGACTTTTAGGGTTTCTCGAATATATGCCCGCATCGCTGGGGACGAGAAGATATTCATAGTTTCGCTTTTACCATCGGTGCAGGCTTTTCGGTGTATATTCATTACACGTGTTTTACTATTACCGGTATTAGTTCTTCTTATTAAGTCTTAATATTTATTCATGTTATCGTATAGTTCAGAGTTTGGTAATGAATACTAGTTTCGAAATAAGTGATAATAAAATGCCAAAGAAGTAAGGACTTAAGAGACATTTTGCTTGCAAATGCAATATTATAAAATGCTAGAGTTAAAGGCACAGCGTACACAAACTGGAAAGCAAAAAGTGTCAATACCCAGAGGAGTTGGGGGGGGGGGGAAATCAGTGTGCGTAGCTTGAAACATTTACTTGCAGTAGTTGTTAACTCCTCTGGGTATGGACACTTTTTGCTTTCCAGTTTGCATACGCTGAGCCTTTAACTCTAGCTTTTTATAATATTGCACTTGCAAGCAAATGGTCTCTTAAGTCCTTATTTCTTTGGCATTTTATTATCATTTATTTCGAAACTAGTATTCATTACCAAACGCCGAACTATACGATAACATGAATAAATATTAAGACTTACTAAGCAAGAAGAACTAACAATGCTTTTCATTAAGTCAATAAGACGTAAAGTTCCAATGGATGAGATAGTTGGTTTTAAATTTACGCATACTCGTTTTCATAATCTATCAAACACAAGAATGTTATAATCGCCAAACCTTTTATTGATAGGATGTGCAGTCACACTTTTCTGTTAAACAACAATAAAAAGTTGCCTCTATTACTCCCAAATGAAGCAATACATTCAAGTGGAAAAATCCTCATCAAAAAGAAAATTGAAAACATAAATAAACTGATGAAACACATCCCAAATGAAGAAAACATCTAAGCATTCTACAAACAGATAATTCACCAGTGACCTACTTCTAATTCTGTCAGAGAACTACACTAATGAATAAATTTTATTTCGCCATTTTTACCATTCTTATTCATAGAACTAAACAATATTATCTGTGTTTCATATTTAGTTAACGTTTCTGCTTGTTTTAGAATACATTGTTGAGGTGTACTTTTATTTTATACAGTTTAGAATGCAATAACTTTTTGTCAAAATTATATGTATTTGAGAAACCCCATAAGTCAAAATATTATGGATTTTTAAAGTCATTTAACTATCTACCTTTTAAGACCTTTATTGAGCACAAAGATTGTATTTAGATCTAAAAAATACATTTTATCCAGAAAAAATATATATATAAAGCTTTCCCGTTAAACGCAGAAACAGTTTTTCTCAATTTTCCAAAAGTTGCTCTCAACTGACTTATGAGGTTTCTCAAACAACCGATTCAAATTAAGATTGAGTTGTTGATTATTGCATGACATTGAAAACTAGGGGTGTGGAACATCACACAACTTTCGATTACAGTATAATACTGACTTGGATTTGAGTCATTTACCGTTTTTATATTTTCATCATTCATTTTTTTCAAAAGTAGCCAGTTTTGCGATATTTTTTTTTTGCATTAATTCTTGTATAGGTCTTTAAAAAAAAAAAATGATAATTTTGTCCATATACATTTCGGTGATTCTTTTATAATCCTTTCTTATAACTGAAACTGAGAAGAGAAGAAAAAACGATCGTTAATGAGGTTTGCTCAACAACTCTGCGTTAAAGGTATTCGTTTTTCAACTTTTTACGCCATTAAAGCATTTTTATGGAAATTTCGGAGGTGGGGACGTTTAGAACATCTTAAGAGACATTACCACAGCGATTTTGAACAAAATCATTAGAACCATATTTTAGCAATTATTGAAAAACATGATTTTTCAATGGCAGCTACTTTATGCACTTGCGCGATTTTGACAAAAACCTTAATGGTAGATCCCATGGTCACCACCAACCAGCACACCAAATTTGAAATTCTTAGGTCAATTTTTTCGGGATATGCTGACTACAGACACACAGGCAGACATTTTTTCTTGCTCACTTTTTTGAAATCAGGATGTTCGAAAACGCGGAGAAATGCAGAAAAATCGATTTTTTTTTTATTTTTTTTTATTGAATCCTATACTTTTATCACCCTATGTTTACAAATGGGTAAATGAAAGTAAAAATATTTTTCAGTCTCGTGTTTTACAAAAGTTACGTATTGTAACTCAATTAAATTCTAGTTACATATGTTTTCAATTTAAATTATCATGTTAACATTAAGGAATGAAAGTGTTGCATTAGGTTTTTTTTTTTTGGTTTTTTTTTGCATTTCTACACGTTTTGGAACGTACTGAATTCAAAAAAGTGGCCTATAAAATATGTATATATGTATGTCTGTGTTCAGTATAGCTTCCGAACAGATTGACTTGCGATGTTCAATATTTGCATGCTGGTTTGTGGTCGCCATGGGAATTGCAATTAAGGTTTCGGTCAAAATTGCGCATGATCATAAGGTAGCTACCATTTAAAATTTTATGTTTTTCAACAATTACCAAAAAATAGATTAACGGTTTTGGATAAAAGACAAAATAGTTGAAAAGTGAATGTCTTTAAACAGAGTTCTCTTTCCTTGAACATTGCCTATCAGCGACTGTTTCTACTCGTTTTCACTTATCCGAAAAGATAATTTAATAATTAACGAAAAACATATAGTCAATTTCGTCATTTTGACGGTTTTTGCCAATGTAATAATAATCATTTTTTTAATTAATGAAATTTTGAAAACAACTATTCTAATTTACACTAATCCACTTCAAATTTAAAAGAAGTTACCAGTATTGTATTTTAATTGAAAGTTGTGTGATTTTCCACACCCCTAGTTTTCATTTGCTAGTTTTATAATACATAAAAAAGTTTTACTGTGACAAGTAACTGTCACGAAAATTCCTCTTTATATAGATTTCTATTGTGGTATATCAAGTCCAGATACTAGAACATTATTGTGTACACTTAAGCATCATTTAATGACTAAAAATCGTCGAATTTAAAGTTGACAATATATTATAATAAAAACCCTAAATGAATTGGCAATAAATTTAATAAGAAAACTAGTCTCCAAATACGTTCTAATCAAATATTTAAAGTTTTTAGTCCTAGATAAGGATTTTCCTTCAAATTACCAAGAAAGCAATGTTCAGTTTGAAATTTAAACACTTTCTGGTGAATTTTACAGTTGATTTTTTCTTATTCCCACTCATCATGTCGAGACCTACAAACTAGTAACATCAAACTAATGTACATTCATAATTTAGATTTAATGGTTTTCAATTGGATTTCTGGTTGTTCTTTCTAGTACTTCGAATTGTGATTTCTGCTTGTATTTTGGTATGGTAACTCATTCTGACGAGAAGTTTCATTTGATGTATAGCCCATGTCAGCAGTATTATTTATTTTATCCTGGAATGTTGACTGCAGAAAAATGGAAGGATATAACCACTGTAAAAGCTCTCCTTTGTATCAATTTAATTCAGAAGATAAACGAATCAAGAAATGATGAAATTTAATGATTTGTGTAAAGCATCTTATTTTACACGCAAATGGAACGCAGTTTAAAAATGTTTTACATCATTTATTTCGTAGAAGCATCCGGGACGCCAATTTTTATATTACAAAAATTCTCTTTGAATTTGTCTACGAAAAATTATCTATAATAAGAAGGTTCAAGTTAAAGTACATGAAAATAATAAATTTTGTTATCTTGAAGTATTATATAATTCAAGCTCATTACAAGATTGTTGCCATTAACGACATAAGTGGAATATTTAAGGGGGTCTAAACCTCAAAATTTTCAAAAAAACAAAAATATTATTGTTAAAAAAAATTTTAATATTTTTGAATAAAATGGCATAACATTTTTATTTCTATCATTAGTAGAACTTGAAATATTTAAGTTTTTTTTACTTGACTATTGTATCTCAGGTAATAGTAAAAGATCTAAGGGATAAAACTTTTTGTACACGGGAGTAAAGGCTTAATGATCCATACCTGTTCAAATTTACACTTACTATTATTTAGTTTTAATGTCTAAAATAATTAAAATTAAGTATAACAAGAAATATATACATATTATAAAAATAGTTAATACTTTTAAGAAAGCAATATTCTCGGCATTCTTTTTTGAACACACACACAATTTTATTTAATTCAATCCAAAACATACTTTTAGCTAACCAACAACTTTTATCTTGGTAATTTTTTGCACCAATCAGTAATGTGAAGGGTATTTTACAAAAAAAAAAAAAAAAAAAAAAAAAAAAAACATTTAAAAGCAACCATTTGTGATGTTTTGTTTTACAACTTAATATATTGGGGTCGGTGATGTTGAACAATCAATTGAGCATATTTAGGTCACCATTCGATTGTCTCAAAGAAAATTATAATTAATTTTACTACCCATAGATGATGTCCATCTGTAAGCACTTTGAATATTCTTTTCATTGCAGATGATGGATAATTTTTAACGATTGTAGTAAATAAAAGGTAAAAGGAATCGGTTCAGAAAAGAAAAATAGTACTTTAAACGTAAACTCTAATCTGATTGCTTCAAAATTCAAACACATGAAATCAAATACTCAAAATTTATGCTTTTATCTTTATATATTCAGTTGTTTCCGAATTCCAAAACTTCAGTTCCATCGAAATTAAGGGCTCTGTCTACTTTGAATGCATAAAAAAAAGGCTATTTTTAATTTTTATTTTTTATGAATACTGTTATGTTTATTGGATATAAAATTTGTTAGGCTTAACAAAAACATTCGTAAATTTAAACATTCGAAAGTTTTTTTTATATGTTTTTTGATAAAAAAAAAAGTAAAAATTCAAATTTTGCAATATATCTGGTACGAGATATAGCGATCAGTGTACAGAATATGTGGTTAAAATTTCATAAGGATCAGTTAATAGTTTGTGAGATTTTTTCAACAGCGCACACCTACCTACTTTTAAGGACTCCTGTTTACCTGGCATTTTCACACTAAAAAAAAAGTGATTAAAATATTTTTTTTTTTTTTTTTTTTTGTAATTTACGAATGTTTTTGTTAAGCTCAATAAGTTTTATATCAATAAACATGACAGTATTCTTTAAAAAAATTAATAAAAATAGCTTTTTTTTTTCATGCATCCAAAGTAGACAAAACCCTTAAGACAAGCAGTTTCAGAGAGATAGAAATTTATTGGGCTTTTATTTTGACGATAAAAAAAAAATGCATGACAAAGTGTAAAAAAATTATTTTTTTAATCAAAAATCGTGGCTAAAGAAACACTTTATGCGAGACGTGCAGTAAAATTACTGATATCTAATTACAATTCCTGAATAGGTTATAAGCGGTTTCTGCTCTGCAAGTAGATTAAGCCAATTGAATACTTCCCCTTATGGTACGTTATAGGTTGCTCATAGTTACAAATAAATTCTTATTAGTTTGGGAGAAGTTGTTAATATAGATCTATATGGTGATTGTTGAGCTTTCTTCAACTTCAAGTCAATAACCAAGCATGTACAATACAGAAATGGCAGAAGACCAATAAGTAAAATATTTTATAACAATAGTACGATAAAGTACTTTACCGTACGCCTCGTGCTCAAAGTATAATTATTAATCCCATAGTTATAACAAAATAACGTATGTAACGCTGTGCTATCAAAATTTAAATATTATCTGGAAATTAATGTTGTTAATTGTAATGATTGTAGGGATATCATCAAAATCTTGATATAGAAAATACCTACTTTCAGGAGATCTAAAGAACGGAGTTACCGACACCACGCATGATAGATATGTTGACGTTTTTAAAACATTTTTATTAACGTCAATCTTGTTTGTGGCGGAAAAATCTTCGAAGGACTAATTAAACCATTTGTCGCCATCCATTTGAGCTGAAACTCTTACCAGATAAACACCCCCCCTCCCCCCCTGTTGTCGATAGACAATTCATTCTATAAAGTTTTGCGGGCAAAAAAAAGTTAGCAAATGGTTTTCTTCGTAGTGTTCAAACACTATGAAAACTCGATTCTAACTCAAAACCTCTTAAATAAGTTGTTACTGCACATAAAAGTTGACTATGCATTTAAAAGATTTAAAATAAAAGATTTGTTTTATGGGTTAATTTTTAAGGTTGCTTCTTGGTTCCATGGCAAGCGCGAAATTTTATAAATATTAGTTTTAGTTGAGTACTGGTGTCTATTTATACGTCTTCTAATGCAATTAATACTTTAAATTGAATTTTCTAGTGATTGTGAATTTGTTTATTAAGTAGCCGGATCGTACAACACCGCTTTAAATCTTGTAAATACAGAGGAGCTCCTATGGTTTAGGACCTTTCCAGGTAAAAAGTCGAGGTTAAATGGAAATCATGTAAATGAATTTAAATGTTTATACTTAGTAAAATATTTTAATTAGTTAATCAAGTATACACAGATTACTTGAGAAAGTATTAAATGCTTTCTTTATTTCGTGTTGTGTTGTTATCTAGCATCGACTGCACAGGAATTCGAACTTCAAGACACTTTTACTCATCAGGAAAGTATATAATTTTCTTAATGTACATCAAATTATCTTTAACTAAAATAACAAACAAGCAAGGTTCAATAAGGAGGTAAAAGTGTTAAGATAGTATTACAACATTAAAAAACTAGGGGTGTGGAACATCGCACAACATTCAATAGGGTATTTGACACCATCAACAAATAATTACCAAATGCGGCATATTTATAGTATTTAACGAAATAATAATAATAATGCAAGCAGTTTTAACTCGAAATAATTGCTCAAATTTTTATAAATCAAATTCTAAAAATTGCTTTTCTGAGCTCCTCGTCACGTGATCAGAAACGCTCGGATAAATTCCTCTGCAGAGTGTGAAGTCAATGTTGACCACATTTGTAAGCAAACAGCTTCATACGTTTATTTTAAAGCTTGTTTCATCTCTTTTCCTACTATATAATTATGACTATTGAGGGTAACTTTTAGGAAATATTTATTTAAAGAAGTGTTATTGGAACATTGGAAGATGGTTTTGTAAAGGCACACATTTCGAATTTACCCAAAATAGATGCTTTGATGGTGGGGTTCTTTTTCAAGTCAAGCTCAGAATTTAGATATGTTAAAACATTTGTGTAAGTATCAACAATTCTCACAGTTCTTATAATTAGAAAAGCAACAACAACACTTTACAGTTATAATAATCATAAAAACATTAGGATAAAAAAAATTAAAAAAAAAAGCAATTAATATAATCCGCTGAGTACTGTTAAAACGGAGTGAAAAGGAACAATTTTCAACTTTCAAAGTAAAAATAGAGTGTAATAATATCGTTAACGAACATATTTTTGACTTGGGAACGTGGGTCTTACCTTAATCTATAATGATCAAACCCAAAAATATTGGAAGAAACATGACTTGCATTTATTTTGATTTTTTTCATGTTGTTCCGATTCACCCCGCAGAAAGGGATGAAACGGAACACTCGTTATGATTTATAGCTGATATTATTTAAAAAAAAAAAAAAAAAAAAAAGGTACAAAAGACAAGTAATAATGCATTGAGGTGAATAGAAACACAAGATTATCATAAACAAAATCCTTTAACCTTTAACCCTTTATCTACTGACGGTACTTATAAGTCCAGTCATTGTACTGCATTTCTCATGGTACTGTACTGATTTAAATGCTTTGAAACCCATAGGGACTTTGAAGTCCACTTCTATGAAGTTTGTTCTTCACCTATTGAATGACAACACAAGATTGCTTCTTTTTGGAAACGTTAAGTATTTAAAAGAGTTAGTACAAATTTTAAAAAATTCAGTAAATAAAGGGTTAACTGCTGTGATTGGGTGGTTTGATCTTTTTTGCGCAAGGGCAACACGTGGTTCATACTGCTCCAAAAAATTTGGTGAAGATCAATTTAAAATTTCAGTAACAAAGAATTGGAAAAATTAACTTAAAGTCAAAGATTAAATATTTTAGGGGGTTGGAAGCATTCTACAAAAAATGACTCGCGGTCTGTCAGACCGCATACAGTAATTAAAGGTTAATATGACAGACAAAAAATGTTTTTGTCAAAACAATTCAAGTAAACAAAACAAATATTTTGGTTTCAAATTTACCACAAAAAAAATTAAAAAATCAATATTTCAATAGTGCATCAGTACTTAAACTTAATATTGTGTAGTTAAAACATTTAAAAAAATTAAATAAAGTATTACTTGCATCAAAATGATTTTGACAGAAGTGAATCGTAGTCTATGGTGAAAACTAAGTTGATTCTCTTCTTGCAAGATTTAACCACTTTTTTTGTATGTCTGCTTTCCTGGGCACATGTGTAAACAACTTTTCCGGAGTTTTAATTGAAGTACTTGTACAGTGGGGTACTGCATAATACCGATACCGGTGAGACATTTCTTGGAACGAAATCAAAAGAAAAACACATTTCGCGCTGGAAACTCACTCGCGATTGCGATGCTGTTTATGCAAGATTGACGTCACACAGTCAGATGGGGTTTTGAGCAGCGTTTTAGGGGCGGGGCTTCTACTTACATTTTAAAATGCAATTTTTAGCGTTTTGCTGCATTATTTTTAAAAAAGAAAAAATACGTGTCTTTTATTTTGCGCATACCTTTCATTTAAAACATATTTTGAAAATTTGTCAAATACCCTATTACACTATAATATTTATAATTACATTAAAATTTATGGTGTTGTTTACCGTTTTCATATTTTTACTCATTTAAATAAAAATAACTAGTTTGACGGTATTTAGCAATAATTTCTACATGGGCAAAAGAAATAAAAAAACTGGCAAAATTGGCGATGTTATTCGATAAACATTACATTATCCTTACTTCTGCGTTAAACAGAAAGAAAAGAAAAAAGAAAAAAAATCTTTGATAGGCGATGGTCAAGGGCCAAGAGCTCTGAGTTAAAGTCACTCGTTTTTCAACTTTTTACATTTTTATCACATTTTTACAGGATTTTCAAAGCTCGAGACGATTATAACACCTTAAGAGGCATTAGCACAGAGATTTTAATCAAAATCGTTGGAGCCGTTTTTTAGCAATTGATGAAAAACATGATTTTTCATGATTTAAACCTTATGCGCATGCGCGATTTGGACGAAAACCTAAGGGGAAGGTTCCATGGCCGCCACCAATCCGCAAGCTGAATTTGACCATTTTAGGTCAATTTGCTCGGGAGTTTTGCTGACCGCGTACACACAAATAGACATATTTTCTAGACCACTTTTTTGAAATCAGGGTGTTCCAAAACGTGCAGAAATGCAAAAAAAAAAAAAAAAAAAAATCTTTTGTTTTGACCAAATGCTTTGCTTTCATTATCCTATGCAAACATATGGGTAATTTAAAAAAAAAAAAGTGCAAAATCACGAAAATTAGCCCACATTCTCTATAAAATAGACCCTATTTTCTCATCTCAAAATATACACCAAAAAACACCTCGTTACAACATCTCAATAAAAGTCAACTGCCTGTTACCTCGCCACATTCCGCTTCAAACAAAAGCCCACAGTGACAAACCCATAACACACCAAGGCAAAAGCAAGTAGCAGAAGAAAAAAAGGACCCCACTGCCAGAAGAGATTTTAGAAGGGGGGTTTTCCCTGTACGACTTCTAGAGGCGGCTTATCTGCGGTTTGCAGTAGGTTTTCGCTCTATTTACTAAAAGGAGGGAAGTCGGAAAACCTAATGAACAACGCGGATTAGAGCGAAAAGCCCCTGACTGCATGGAATCTAGATTCAATGGGACGGTCAGTCGGGGTTTACCACCTATCAAGATCTGTCGCCAAGCTTAAAGGCTGAATCGCCAAAGTGATGGATTTCCAAGGATGGTAGTTCCGCTTTGTCGACCTTTTAACGGAGGGTAATGAACTATATATGTTTTAGAAAATGAAAGGTGAACTCTTTTACAGAAATGCTTTTTTTTATTTATTATTTTTTAGTTTGGGATTCCTTAATTATGGTTTGTCGTTTTGATAAGTGTTGCTATTGTTCGGTGGTTTTTAGTCTTTTTGTTAAAAATGTACTTGGGAGATATTAAAATGTGGTTAAAAACTATGAAACTGTTGGTGAGATGCGGTTAGAGTCTTTATATTCTTAAGAGGATATCCTGGAATATAATTGTTTTAAAATATCAAAAAAGCTTTTCTTTATTATTAAAATTAGTTAGAATAAAATTAAATTGAAATACGTTGAAAGTCGATGGTTTGAAAAGAAAAATACTTAAACAATTTACTGAAATTTTATTCTTGTTATTTTCATGCACTGATAATTACTTCTCATTTAAACATGAATAAACTTCTAATATTAAACATGTAAAATTTAACCAAATTTCAATAATTTAAACACCAATTAACAACAATGAATATTACCAATTTTTATATTGAGGTCAAGTTTCAGATAACCCCAACTGGCTGTCTAACATCTTATATTGCCAAATGTTTGAATGTGAATATTTGTTAATTTGAGAGCTTAATAATATTTATTGAAATTTATGTAATTAAAATTTATGAATCTCTAATATCTATTTTCAAAAAGAAAAATGTTAAAATTAAAAAAAGTTACTAGATACGCAGTTGTAAAATTAATAACAAGTAATTTAATTTATTACTAATGTAAATACAATAGGTTAGTTTTCAATATTCTGATCAAAACGTGTATATTTTTTTCCGATGAAAATATTTAAATTACGTATTGTTTACTTTGTATAATCACAACGCATTTCTTTGTGTGTGCAGCATTGAAATTTTTAAAGCACCCTCTAAGCGTTTAAAAACTTTAAGAATCAAAACTTTTCTTATCGTAATATTTTATAGAATGTTGAGTTTTATCTTTACAAAATAAGGATAAATCGATGTTAAAAATCATACTAATTGTATATCTACTTTTGTAAATATTCAGTAAAGTAAAAAAAAAAAAAAAATTAGAACTAGAAACAAAGTATACACACTGGCTTTTTTTTAAAATTTGTATAGTAAAATTCTTTGGTAAGAACATACTTTTATGCACGAAGAAATATATAGACTCTACATTTTCTTGATACTACTAATATATAATTTAGGCCAAAAAAATTAACATATAATGATTGGGCTTTTAACCATACTTAAATTTCAAAAGTAGGACTAATAAATATACATAGTATTGAAGAAGGGCTGATAAATATACGCTAAACATTGTTTAAAATGTATATATTCGGAAATATAACAATTTGCATTCAAATTACGCCAAAATAAGATGTTTGAATGTGCCTAAAGAAAATACAGAATCCTTCTTTTAGTTTTATAACTTTAAAAACCCAAGAAAGTTCTCCATAACAGGTATTGTTCAGATAGATTCAAGACATTATCATGTGATGAACAGATAAGCTTATGAGAGGACCGAAGCTTACATATGGCTTTAAGATGTAAAACTTTTCATGAGTTTAAATTTTGTAGAAGATCGAGTTTTATTGAAACAAAATATGGATAAATATCAAAATTTCATAAGTAGGACTGATAAATATTTAAATGTCCAGTAAACATATTGTTTCAAAAAATCTGTTCAAAAATACAATAATTTATTTTCAAGGCACACGAAGAATGCTATTTTGTAAAAGTTTAAAGGAAATTCAAAATGTGTTTTTAATTTTATAACTTTAACCAATGAAAGTTGTATATAAAAAAAGGAATTGTTTATTAGTTTTCAAGACATAATATGAAGAAAATGTATAAGATACACGTATAATACAGGGCTAAAAGGAAAATAATTGTTGACCTGAGTGATTTTTTATTCATTTTTATCTGAAATTTGTTTTCTAAAAAACACATTATTATATTAAGCGTTCCTAATATTTATGATAATAAAATATATATATTGAGTCATTTTGAAGATAAAAAAAATTAGTTTGCTTACTTTTTTGAATTGTATAATAAAATGTTTCATACTATTAAGATGAAATTCTCTTTCTTTAGGTAGTCTAAACAAATGTTTTAAGGTTAAGTTTAAGAGACGCATACAATTTAAAGTTGAATAAATCAAAAACAAAAACTAAAAATTCTTAAATTGCCTGTGTACTGAATAAATGTATAAGAAATAATGCATTAAAAATTACATACTCTAATAGTTACAAAAATATAAAATTACACAAAACCATAGGTTTACACAAACACCCTACTTTATCCTATGCAGATTTTTTTTCACTGAAAAAATGTGAATATTGTGAATAATATTTACTTACTCATTTCCTTCTATTCACAAACACGTTCTCCAATTTTATTAATATGTATGCAACCTTATTTTTTACATTATTTACGCAAGAAATTGTACAAAACACTTTTAATTTTTATACGACTTATCTACTATATGTATGTTTAGCTACTTTTAAATCTCAAGGGGTGAAACAGATTTTATTTTTTATTGATAGATGGTTTAACGTTTGAGTTACATATAGAGATTGTTTGGATATCAAAAGAGAAATTGCAATTTGTTTTACCTCTATATCTGTTGATCATATCAACATTACACAATTATGTAATGAAGTATCTTGTCAGTAGAAGTAATAAGATGGAAAATGAATGAGATGGAAAACTAAATGCTCAAAAATAAATATATAGAAGTGTTGGAGGAAATAACAGCAAGCTAAACTATTCATATTTCAAACATAAATAATACATTCAAACACAAATAATGCAACTTAATAAATATATAACGAACGTTTATAGAAAAAATGCTATTTTATGTATATAAATATTAATATTGGATAGCGTTAAGAAAGGAATAAAAAAAATTATTAATAATGGAGAGTGAACCTTAAATTGTATAGATGAGTACTGTTAATAAAAGTACAAATTTATTCACCAAATATTATTATTTTGAAAAATAATTTTAAAAAATGTTTAAGAGAGGGCACGTTTCCAAATTAGTTATCTATCTTGAACTTTTCTGAGTAGATGTTATTTCTAGTGAGTTAGCATACGTGATTTATCAAGTTTTTATCCTGAAAATTCAATATCGTAGTGTAAGTTTGAAAGAAGTAACAGTTACTGGAACATTTTTACATTTTTGATTCGGCATGTAATTTTGTGCTATTCAATGTACTCGTTTATGATTTTTTTTAGTAGAATTTGTATTTTAATGTCTTTCCAATAGCTTTTTGTATAGCTTTGGTTCTTAATTAATAATTTACAGAAATGTGTGAAAAATAATTTGAAATGTATACGTTGAAGAAAAAATGTAGAATGGGTGATATTTTATTGCAAGCTTAGCAAGATGGTCGAAAACTGATTGTTAATAAAAATTGCAAATAATTGATTTTTCTTTCTTTTTTATTCAAAAAAAAAAAACTTGAGATTTTTATCTCCATTTCCATTGGTTATTATGGAATAATCTCTGTTTTAAAAAGTCATACTTACTTTTTTTAAATAACACACGACGATGAAATAAAAATAAATATGTATAAAAAAATATAAAATTAATATCTTGATCTGAGTATTTCATATCTGAGTGGATCACAAAAGATCAGTTTGGAAGAAAGGAGTTGATTTCAATATTTTACAAGGATTAATTAGGTATGTGTATTTTATTCATTACAAGTCCCAAATGATATTTTTGAAATTCTTCAATGGGCAGTTAATATTTAATCTCGAACAAATTTTATTAAATGATTTTTTTTTAATATAATATGCTTAATTTTTTTTTTTTTTTTTTTTTAAATCCTTTACATTAACTTTGATTTTGCCTGTGGATGGTGATGTTTGTGATTTTAAAATCAACGGAAGACTAATTAACCCACTTGCCTTTTACAATCGAACTGAAATTTTATATATTCATTATCGATCACAATGCATTCTACCAAATTTTGGAGACAATCCTTAAAAGACCACTTTTACAAACACTTCTATTAAAACTTCTGGGGGTTAATTAACCCACTTGATGTTATCCAATTGAGCTGATACTTGGCAGATAGAATGCATTGTCATTAACAAGGAATCTATCAAGGTTTGAGGGCACAAAAGAAAAAAAAAGTTATAGTCAATGACAAGGAATTGATGATTTTTTTTTGTTTTTTTTTTGTTTTGTTTTTTTTGTAATGATCAAACCCTATGGAAATTCGATCCAAGCTCAAAATCATTTTACATGAAAGCTGGAAATATAGTAAAATCTTTAATTTTATTGGTTAACTAAAAAAAAATAGTTTCTATGAGTGGGACACTGACTAGCTCTTTTTTACTGACTAGTAGTTTGAAAGATTATATTCGTATCGTCTTTTCGTTACTTCTTCGTCTAATTATAAAATATCCCATTTTTACATTTTAAGGTTTGATACTTATAACGAGCGTATAAAGAATAAAGGTAGAATGTTTTTGTGTATGAACGATTAGACAACAAAAAACGATTGAGCGAAAGAATATAAAAATATTAAATACAGAAATAAAACTCTGAATAATGAAAGGGAAAAAAAAAAAAAAAAAAAAAAAAAAAAGATAAATAAACAAAATCATCAAGTGATCAAAATGGTTGGTTTGTACGATTAACGTCCTATTTTTCTGCATAATGACGACTAATTAGAGCGAGACCTATAGCTTAACGTTGATTCCGAACTACAGCGAATTCCCATGTCTAACCAACCAAGGATTCGGACCCGGCACTTTTGGCAAGGCGAGGCCAGAGCGCTAACCACACAATCATCAGATGGGCAAGTGACCAAAATGAAACTAAGAATAAAATATAGTTTTCAATCTAAAAATAACAATTAATGTTTATCCAAGAACAACTAAACGTTGAAAATATGATAAATGTAGAAAAACTACACCTAATATTTTATAATTTTCCTAATCATTTAAAAAAAATTAGGAAAACTAATCAAAGACGAAAGGATGTCAAATAAAAAAAACTAAAGAATAAAAACGAAGTTTTACTTTTAATCAACTACTTGATAAGGATGCCACCTTCTGTGTTCAAATGAATTTGTTGTGTAATTTACAGAAATTTATGTTTCTGTGCCTCCAAAACTTGCTAGAATGCATCGTCATCGACAGCAAGTCTATCTGTCAAGCTCCAGCTCGATTAGACTACTACAAGTTGGTAAATTAGCACTCCGTTGATTTTTCCCTCCACAAGCAAAATCAAAATGTAAAGAATTCAGAAATTATGAACAAACGACGAACCTGCAAGCGATCGAATAATGACCAAACGTCCAACATTACAAGGTCGAATAGAAAGAAATTTCTTTCATATATATAAGGCCTAGTCCTACGACATCGCAACTTGAAAAATATCATCCAGGCGCATGTGCCTTGCTACACTAAAAAAAAAGTAAAAGAATTTGGAAAAATAGCCAAACAAAGCGATCACGTAACAAATCCGGTCCCTCGTTTCTCATAGTTGAGTGGGGGAGCATTGATTTTTAGAGGTTTTTGGCGATGACAAATCGGACCCTACGCTTTATCGAAAGGACACGCTTTTGTGGGGAGCTCTCGTCACCGCGATAACACTTCTTATTCCCCTGCAGGGATTTTGAAATTAATGGACCCCCTCCTACCTCTCCTTTTCCATTTGTAATGGCCCCTAGTGTTTGTCATTGGTTAGTATAAATGACAAGTTCAAACTGATATTTTGTTTGCATTGCCGACGATGCATTGGGAATATTTTTGTAGTTTCTTATGTCTTTTGCGGTAGCTTCGCATTTTTATTATTCTAGAACGTATTTGGATGAATTGTTATCTATTAAGCAAGACTTTTATTTTTCCTAAGAAAACCTCACTGCTCGTAAAGGAATACATATTTACTAATTTATTAAATATTTATTAAATACTTATTTTAAATGTGCAAAAAATATTTCAAACTTCAATTGTTTTTATACTGTTTTACGCTCATTTTTAAAGAAAAAAAATATGGAATGAATATTGTGCTCTACTTTAGTTGGATGACAGTTTTGCTTTTTGTATCGCCATTTAAAAAACAATACACCTGTAAAAAATAATTCGAATTTTCAACTAATCATAAATCAGTATTTTAATTGTGAAGATGGAAATTTTAAAGAATAGTTGTCTGTAGCATCTTAAGAATAGTGAACATAGCAATATGTAACTTCATCTTGCATAAGTTTCATTTCCAAATCAAAGATATTCAAAAAGGCATACCCTTCCCTTTCCGCTTTACAGAAATCTTTACCTAACTACGTTCCGATGCAGTCAAGTCCAAGTAGCTATTGTGGGGGGGGGGGAGGGGGGAACCAAGAAAACCAACCATATTACCCGACGTAAAATCTTTTAGCTGGCAACACATAACACCTTTTCAAGAAAATTCCAAATTATTCAGAAATATCATTATTAAATGAAATGGGCGTGTCCTGGCGTAATAAATTCTACATTTGCATCCTGCAGGTAATTTCTAACAAAACTCACATTTGAATTACCGATTTCTTTAATTTTTAACATAAATAACAACTTTGCTCGATAAACAAACCGCTTGAAGAGCATTCTGATAAACAACAACCATTCTTAACAACCTTACCATTCAGGACCCTTATTATGAGGCTGTAGAAAAAATGTAGCTATTGCTACCAAGAAATCCTGCTCTGAAACAACTTTAAAATACTACAACACATTATTAAGTAAAAAAAATTAGTTAGAAGATGATTTTTTGGGGAAATGGGAACTGTTCGAAAATTACATTATTATAAAACTGAAAATTACATTGTTTAAAAAAAGAAATATGGTTAAGAAGGTCTGGCACCTCCATAAAAGCCCATGTTAAATTCTACAAGTTTAGGTACACTTTTCTCTAGAACCAACTGTCCGATATGCATGAAAATTTTGCCACATATTATTTAAATATTTAATACTTTAACATGATGTTTATTTTTTTATTCAAAAATTTAAATAAATATGGCTTATTTAAAAAGTGTCCCAAAAAGTTCACAAATTTTCAACTTAAAATACTTTTATGAAAAAGAAGAAAAAAAAATATGTTTCTTATTCCTTCTGTTAAAATACTTAGGTGTACCTTAAATTTATACGTTAAAAAAATAAGAATTTTATCTTTGGAAGTTTAGGAGAAAAATTTACCTGAAGATGAAAAATATGCATTTTGAGAAAATGTGATTTAACATTAAGTCATCAGACGGGTAAGTGAGTAGTGCGTTCACTTAAAAAAAATGATTAAAAATACTTCTAAATAAGATACTGTTATAAATGAGGTATAGTTTTGAAGAAAAGAATTTAAATTATAATAAATAATAATCAACTCAAAATTGATATTTTGAAAAATATTATGGTGCAGTAACCTCTTAACAGTGCAGCCAGTTTTATAAATGCTATTGGTAGTAGAATTTGCAATTGAATTAATATCACAAATATTGTATCAAGAAGAAAAGACTAGGTTTTATTGTTGGTTAGATATAATTAACGGAAAAATTCAGTATCTGTCATTTCAATTCAAAGATGGTAAAACTTACACAATAAGTCACCATTAAGATATTTGATATTCTATTATATGCATTGTATTACAATATACAAACATCTATTTTGAAGTGTGCTCTCAGACTGAAAAGCAATCTGAATTGCAAATGAAAATATACTTACTATATAAGAATCGAAATAAATAAAAAATAAGATCTATTTCGATTCAATTTCAACGAAACAAGCAGAACCAATTGATAACTCGAACCAAACCCAAATCACCATCACTCAAAACTCATCCCTCCACAGAAAGCAGAACTAGATTTTGAAAAGTTTCCTTCAACAACCCACAATCTCCGGTATTCTTCTTTCTCCCCTATCCACCATATTACAACCATTACGGGTTAAGAGCAACTCAAATTGCTGTATCACATTCAAATTCAACTTCCATCTAAAAAAGTTTCTGCTTTGTTACGATCCTCCACAAACCCTCTCCACAGTGGATCAACAGAATTCCTTCACGTCTAATCCGCAATTTTGTATATAAGAAGAAAGAAAAAGAAGAAAAAACTTCTCGAGCAGTATGCGGATGTTGGCCGTAGAATAAAAGGAGAGAGTTACATCCATTGTGGGGATGGGGGGGAGGGGTAGGGTGGTCACGAGATTGAAGCATAAATCAAGATCCCACGCAACAGCAAAAGAAATAAAATAAAAAATGGTTCCGCCCAACCCCCTGGGGCTAGGAACCCGAAAAGTTCTTCGAAGGTCAAATCATTTCATAAGGATGCAGACGGATTGTGGTGAGGGGTCGCGCCTTTTCTGAAAAGAGATGAAGTTTTAAGGACGCTCTCCAACTGCGATGAATAGCTGGAGAGAAATCTCTTGTAGAATGATATTCTGCTCAAACAAAAGAGTGGGATGGGGAAAATCGAGACTTGGTTTCCAGTAATTATTATGTTTAGAGAATGTGTGGTATTTGGGAGAAACTTCTATTCTATAGTAGTGTATCGTTCTTATACATTTTTATAGCATAGATTTTTTAAGATAACTGTGAAAAGATATCTAATAAATACATCAAGCAAAATGTTTGAATGAATGATATGAGTTACTTTGCTTTCAAAAATTATGCTAGATTTCAGAAAGTGTGATATTTAGAGATATTTTGCTAATATTTCGCTATTTGAGTTATTTTTACTATGCAGTTACAATTTTTATATGATATCTTATATTTTTTGTGATTTTTTTTGTCTGATTCCTTTAATAGAATAGACTGTTAAATGTGTCATACAATTAAATAAATGCACATTTTAAACTTATCAGGGTATATTTATATACTAACAGAATGTGTTTGTTTAATATTGTCTTCATTCAAGAGAGAAAAAGGTCGATTCTGGTTCATTTACATATAATAAGTTGTGCTTATTATTCTTTGCGCACTAACGCGTTCCTTTTCTTCAGAGTTCATAACCAAAATTAAGAGTTAGGAAAACCTTTTTTTTTTTTCAAGCATTAAATTATAGAATAAATGTGGATCTATTGAAATATGAAATAGAAAATATTTGCGATTGGTTGCTGAAACTTTTTGAGAGCTCGAATTTTCGTTTATGAAACTTCTAACAAAGGATTAAAGAATAATTATGGATAACTTTTGTTTCTAATATTAATGGTTATTATTCTGATAATTCGTATAGTTTATTGTTTACTTTAATACATAAAATTGGAAAGAATTTACTGCGTATCGAATAATAAGGCAAAAATATAAACTTTGAAGGCAACGCGATTCAGAGCACCCATAAATAACTATTTGGTAATAAAAAAAAATAAGGAAATGAAGTAAAAAGAATTATAGATGTATATTCATAAAGTTATCTAAAAGAAATATAACAAATTAAAATAGACTTCGCTCAAATCCACTTGGACAAGGAGGATGATAAAATAAAACGTTGGAATTAAAATGGTTAAAGGGTGTTTATTTTCTCGGTCGATTTAACACAATTAAAATTTTAAGTATTCAAATATATTGTATTTTAAAAAGCAAACAATAGTTTAAAAAAATTTCATAATAAGATCCAAACATAATTATCAAATTCAATTAAATTGAATAAAGTTGTCGAGTTGAAGATAGCTTTATACCAATTTCTTTAGTTTTTTTAGTTATATTCTTCTTTTATTTATTTTACTGGTTTATTAATAGTTAAAAACAAATAGTAAAATATATTGTAGAATCAATTTATCGTAAATTTATTGAAAAACTAAAGCCACTACTTTTATACAAGCTAGACCAGGAAACACGCGTGAAAGTATCTTATTTTTTTAACAAATAAATTACGCATTTCATTTAAATTATTTGCTAAGGTCTATATTTATTCACTATATTTGTTCAGTAAAAGTAATAATAAGATTTTAGGATCTCATGGATCATATCAATAAACGCCTTTCAACAAATACTACATTTAAAAAAAAAAAAAAAAAAAATTAAAAAAAAAAAAAACATTTTTAAATCTATTTGATTACCATAAACAAACTTGATGAAACAACACAATTTGGTGTAATCCACTAGCAGTTATGTCGAAAACGTGTTAGAATATATATAAGTAAAAATGTATTTATAAATTAAACAGGAAATTTTAGTATTATAATAACTGATAATTTCTTTAAATAATTTTCCTCAAAAATAACAATTATTAATGAAAGAATTTTAAGGGGAGATTTTAACCTTCGACAAATGTATACTTGTGATTGCTTACGTATTTTTAATTATCTCTAGAACAAGCTCTTTTTATTTAAATTTGTTGAATATTAGGAATTTATTATTATTATTAGCTTCCGAAGGGGCAAATATTTCAAACTTAAATTTAATTGATTGACTTTTGTAGTATGAAGATAACAAACAAAATGTAAACAACTACAAGTTTCTTGAATAAAGTAAAATTTAATATTTAGGAAGAATAAACGGATTATTGTATTCTTGCAACAAACGAATAAGTAGTCTTCTTCTTTAGTTTACTAAAGAGAGATAATAATTTAAAAAAGAGTTATTACATGTTTCAAAAGATTAATTTGAACTAATATTCTATAATAACTTTTATTTCATAAATAATGAACATTATTTTTAAAAATGTATATGCGAGTCCAAATTAACTATAATTTATTTATTGTTAAGAAAGAAAAATATAGTTACAGTTTTAAATACCTTTCTATGTTAGTATTTAGTATTATTTAAGTAACCTTTTAAATTATAAATGGTAATGATAAATAATGTCGATAAAATTTTTAACATTTCTCTCGCTACGTTTGTTACTAGATTTACGCATGAGAAAGCTTAGTAAAAATATATACTGAAAATCTTTTGATTTCATATTACATTTTTTTTAAAAAAAAAAGCACATTCGTTATGTTGTTAAAAATATTTGTTGATAATAAAATATATAAGGAAGTTGTGAGTTTAAGAGAATATATTTAATTATTTTCAACTCTAGGTTTCTTATAAATAAAATTATAAAGAATTTAACAAACAAATATGTGTATTAGAGTGAAAATAGAACGTGTTATGAAACAGAAATTCAGCATAGTATTTCCAATTGCTTTGGTATAAATGGCGCGAACTTTTGTCTTTGCAACTTTTATAGATAAAGCAAATATATGTGTTACTATTATATATCATATATATTATGATATGAACCTTATTTCATAATAACTCGTATTTTTTTAACTTTTGAAACGATTGTTAATGTTTAAAGGATTATTGATATTTTTTTTTATAAAAAAAAAAAACTTGCGACTTAAATATTTTACATTTTAAAGCCTTTTTGCACAGTATTTTATTAATGTTTTTCTTCCGAGTATAAACATACTAAATTGTTTTAATAGAAATTACAAATATTTTAATCATACCATCTTGCAAGTGTTAATGGTCTTTTTTTCTCGTTGATTATTAAATGAATTTCATTACATTTACTCTTCAAATACCTTCTGTTTAGAAAACATCTGTCATCTTAGTATACTAATAAATTCTATTAAAATATAAAACAAATAATTATTTTTAAAATATACTGACCAAAGGAGCTTGCATCCCATTCCCTACCTCCTTATCTTTTTATAAAAATATTCTAGAATAGGTAAAAGTTATAATGAATTAATAAATAAAGTACTATTTTATTGTAATGTTTTCCTCAAATCTTTGAAAGTAATATAAAGTACATTTCTAAACTTGGAGTCAAGTTTTATACATTAAAAGTTTTATCTGTTTGATGTATACAAAATTTTGCATTCTATAATAAAACAATAAAAGTTTAATGATGTTTATAGTAATTTAAAGAGTTATAATATTTGACGGATTTAGCACAAGGAAGAAAAATTGAAGAAATATGGCCACCTATAGGTTTACAGGAATTTCGTTACCTACAAAATCATTCTTATTTAAAATAAAAATGGTTGTGTTTGTATTATTTGATTTGTTTGAAATTGTTTTAATTTGTTTATTTTCAACTCAGCCAAAAGTGATGATTCTGTGCCTGGCGCCCGAAGTTGTCGAAACGCATATAATGTTTCTCAATGTGCGATAATTTCGATGTCTTTTTTCACATTTTCCAATGTTATTTAAGTATAGGGTTTCAACTTCATCAAAAGTGATTCTAAATTATTTTTTTTTAATTTTAAACAAAAAAGTTGTAGAGAAGCAATTTATTTAACACGCACTGTGTTTATAGATGTAAAACCAAAAAAGTTGTTAAATATTTATATCAATTTTTTTTTTTCATAAATTACCATCGCTCAGCAATGCTCCATTGTTTTTCTCGATTTTTCTCTATAATTTAACAAGTGAAATTTCGTTCAGAGAGAAGAAGAAAGTGAAATAAAACATTTTTTTAGAGAATCAATTGCACTCAGATTTTTCATTGCAACATTTTTGGATGATTTATCCAGAAAACAACCTAGAAAAAATATCAATTAGACTTCGAAAACTAGAAAATACAGAAACTCAATATGTGGTTGATCCCTTTTTCTACCTGTGGTTCATTTGTCTTGCAAGGCGGGGGAGGGGCTCTGATGACGTCACAAGGGTCTCATTAGCCCGTCTAAGTGTCTATTAAATTCGAGGTCAAAGGAGCGGTAATGGCCAGTGACCAAAGGTGCGCTCGCCACGCTCTTTAATCTCACCCCCCCCCCCCCCGCGAACTAAAAGACGATTTTAACACCTGCTTGCTGCTCGGACATTGGTTGGGGGCGGATAGAAACACGAAAACACTTTGAGCAGATAATGAAGAATTCTTTTAATTTGTTTTCTATTACGTTTTGAAATATTCTGTTAAGATGGAGTGGGGGGGGAGGGAGTTTTTTTAGGAAATATTTTTTTGTGTGTGAAATGGTGTTGAGTTGCTTGCTCGTGACCTTTGATGGAATGGTTTTTAAAATTTTGTGGTCGTTATTTAAGGTGAAGGCGGTTTGCGTGTGGTATGAATTAATTATAAGGTTGGTGATAGATAATGGTATAAAATGAAAATAGTAGGCATGAAAATACCAGTCTGCAAATAGATTACAACATGAGCCCCTTTCCAGGGGTAATATTACTTTTATCAGGATTTAGAAATCCGTTTCTTGTCGTTTCAACATTAAATTGAACTGCTACAGATTGAAATAGAACTATTCTTGAGAAATGTACAGAACTATGCTTGAGAAAAGTCAAGAAGGCGATACAAAGCAAAAGTTCTATCGCATCCACGTAAGAGGGAGCTTCATGTCAGAAGTAAAGATTGCCAAGATGAAGCGCTTGTGAGTATTATTTGGGTGTCTGTATATTTGATTGCGCAATATAAGAGACAATGGTAAAAACCTGGTGTAAAAGTTTCTTTTAAAAGAGTTACAATCTAGTAGTTGTGAGATTAGAGTTCTTGTCTCATATACCATAGTTGCTGCGTTCGAATCCGGAGTTAGACTTGGATATTTGTTCTTGTTTAAAATTCTCGTTAAGCTGTAAATCCCATCGTGATTAGATGTTATTGTACCTAAAATAGGTCGTTGAGCGTACAAACCAACCAACTAACCTTCATGAGGAAACTATTCGTGTAATAATTTATTTTTATGTAGAACATGTCTTGTGTCTGGGTTGCGAATACACACACATTTTCCAGTATGATTCCTAATTATTATCATGTCCCTGACCTATATGCATATTTCTGAAACATAGTTTGAATAACCCTGTAGCTGAACCAGATTTTGAATCCGAACAGTAAAGAAAATTAAAATAGACTTCACATTTGAACCAATGGCCCCTCAATACCTATGTGGTGGTCTCGTGTACAAATGGCAGATACAACACCTAGACACTAGTGGTCACTTTTGTCTAGTGGTTAACACGCCTGTCTACAGATCTAGAAGTCCATGGTTCGACTCTCCGTTAGTGAACATCACTACACCTGCAGAATGGTAGACAAACAAACCAAAGAAGCGTTTATTTTTTTTAAAAATTACACATTAAGACGCTTAAGACACAAATGACTAAATCATGAAGTATATAACCCTAACACACTTGAACTATACATAAGTCTAAATTAAAATGTAAAGATAAGAATTTTATTTTATTTGACCAGTCACGAAGATCACTTTCCAAAATGAACTCAGCAGGATTTTATCTTCCATTTCTTTCGTTATTTTCTGCTAGAATGTTGATGTCAATTTCCAGTTTAATTGATCTCGGAGTTGGTAAACAAAGAAAATAATTCACAATTACCATCAGAAAATTTATCATTTTTATGCAAATGTAAATTTTAAATATTTTTTCAAATGATTTCACTTTCCAATGGAATCTTAAGTTACCACCATTAGATTTAATTAAATACAATTTACTATTCTAGAGCATCACAGATATTGATCTCCATAGTGAACTCTCAAAGGAAGTTATACCCTTCCGAAGAAATATTAATCACTGCAACCACCTCCCTAGATTTCTGGGTCATTTCTAGATCCACAATGTACAGTAGACAATAGACCAACAGAAAAATTTCATCGATTTAAACCTTCCACTAGTTATAATTACACAACTCAATTTTGAAGGTTCATACTAAAACACTCATCAACTGCTTTAAATAACCACTTTTAGAAAAAACCAGCAACCAGTTTTTGACCAGTAAAAACCAGTTTATAAACGAGTTGAATTAAGTTACCTTTAGGACTGGATTTGACTTCAATCCAAATGATAGTGATTGTTAAAAAATATATCTTTGCACAATATAATAAAATTCAAGCTGCAATTTGAAAACATTACTTATACTAGCTAGCACAAAGAATTAATAGAAAGGTATTAAAATGTCTGCTAAACATGAATTTTCTGATATTTCACAACATCCACACAAACACCACATTGAATAGGGGGGTGAAAAACCAACAGAAAAGGTCTTAACCTTTTCAGACTTCACCCATTATTAATTAATATGCAACAGTAAGCAAGCGCAATGCAATTGTTTAAGCAGATTACATGCCATTCAATTTCTCTTTTAGAAACATCCATAATTATATTAAATTATACACAAACTTCACTTTTAATCTAAGTCGTATTCTTCAAAATTATTCAATTATTACTAAATCTTTTAAAGTAAATTACTAATTGAAAAAGTCATTTTAGTATACCAATTGAATCAACAGAAATTAACAAACTTAACCCAAAAACCTATTACCAACCGAGTTTCCCGAAATTTCTCAGCTCCCCCCCCATACCCAAACTAAAACAAATACAACACCAAACACTAACAGAAAAATACCATTTCAGAAATCTCAAAAACAGCACCGCTTACTTTAACAAAAATATGATACACGCAAAGAAATAGGGAAAGGGCCGCCCCACTGCGCCGCCAGAAAAGCTCTCCGGCTGTGCAACACGGGCCGCCCCGCTTGAATAATGAGTCGGAGGAGCAATGTCGTATTTTAGAACCCATTTGTCAGGGGCTTATAAAGTGTCACGCGCCCATTGTGCAGGGGCTCGACTCCCTTCTTCAGGGTCAATGGAGGGAGATTTGTCTAACTCGCCAAAGTGAATAATATCCAGGCAAAAATGGAAGATGTTTTGCTTATTTTTGGCAAAAGAGGTCTCGCAAGTTTGAAAGGATTTCTGCAAGGCGGTCATTTATCCTTTACAATGGGATTTTCTGGAAACTGGTCGCAGGCGGATGTCCGAGAAAGATCCGGCGTTGGTTGGTTTGTGGTAGGTAAGGGCGTGAAATAGATTGATTTTAATGAAATGGTACATAACGTGCGTATAAAAACTTACCAGTCTTAACTTCATCATTTAGACATATCTCAAATCAGTGGATCACAAACTTTCCTCTTCCATAGACTATAAGGCTTGTACTATCAACTCAAATGAATTATTTGCCTTCACCCATTTTTTATTCGTAAAAAATATTAGAGATTTTTAAATAAAAACATTAAAATTCGCCTCCACTATCAATAATTAAAGTGAAATTCTGAAGTGGAAAATCTTGAAATTTATTTTAAAAGGAATGTTTCGAATATTTTGTCACAAGTATGCATTGTCACAGAAAAACACTGTCATTTGTCACACATTGTAAACATTGTCACAGTAAGAACCGAAGTGGTGTCTTGAATAGAAGAAGGCCAAGAAAAATTCCTCTGACAGCATGTCAATTGTTGAATTATTAATTTAGTAAAATAATGAAAAACAAATGCCTAAATGATGCATAAGTAATTTCACATAGCACTAGAGCTTGGATGATCTAATACAAAAAGGTAAATAATAATTATAAAAAAAAAATAGTCAAATTTCAAAATTTGCTTAAAATGAATCCCAAAAATACTGTATAGAAAGTTAAAAAAAATTCAATTAAAGTAAAACAAAAAAATTCAACTAAAATAAAACAAATTAAATATAACTTATGGAGTTTCTTTGTTTACAAGAATTACAGATGATAATAAATAACACCACTTGTTCAAACTACTAGAAAACAATAATTCATAAATAGCATTGCCATTAAAAATGTCTAAGTCTTTTGAAAAAGATAAGTTATGAAGAACCATTTCTTAAGCACTTGTTTTTAAGTGCATACTCATAGCATTAAAAATTAAATTATAATTTATCCATGAATAACAAATTCCTAATGCTAATATATTTAAATATATTAATGGAATTAACAAACACATTTTTTGTCGATATTTTTGTTATAATTCTATGTATCTCAACAGCTATACCCTATTAAAAAAGACATGCGGGAATATGAATCACTTAAAATAATTTTCCGTATTATATGTCATTTGAAAACAATTACGTCAAAAAAATTTTTAATTTAAGTTATAATTAATAAATAATTGCATAATTCTAGAAAATTAAAAGTGAAAGATTACAGCAATATTTATACCAAAAATTATTAATTCAGTATTTTACCATAATTGAAAAAAGGCAAAAACTATTTAATCTGAATTGAATTTAAATTGTATGTAAAAACGATTTTTTCTCTTCCCCTTTTTTTTATAATTTATTTCGAAAATCAACATTCCTTATAAAAAGCAATCGCCGGCAATTTCTTTTTGAAGTCACGCCTCACTACAAATTACCGCCAAAGTTGAAAATCAAGTTCGCGTAAGTATTTTGACCCTTGCCTCAACTAGTTCCGCAGATTTCTATCGGAAAAATATTTCCAGTTTCTTAAAATTATCGTAATGATCCTTAAAAATTGCCGAGGAGAGAAAAAGTCGCCTCAGAAAATCACCAACCATAAAATTATGACCCGAAATGTACATTCTTGAAGTAGTGTAGCCTATGGGAGCTGATCCTAATAGAGGCGCGGTTTTAATCCTATCTGAAGCCAAGATCAGCGCAATAGTCCGTGGAATCACGCAAAGGGTTAAAATCAACAAGCTTTAGGTAAGTGACCGCGTAAGGCTTATGGCCAATATTCCATAAGTCGCAAATTGTGGGGAAAGGAAAAACAATGGAAAGTTGAACAATGTGTTGACTGGCTTCCGGCCATCAATAAAAATTGAGATTAAGTAAAATGTAGGAGGTTCGTTTCGTTATTATTTAGTTTTGGCAATGTCTTAAGGAGTAGGGGTGGATACCCTTTGCCATAATACACTTTTCGAAAAGCCAGTGTCTGTAATGGAAAAAAAATTATCTTATTAGAAACAGTTTTATAACTATTTGGTCTAGAAATTTTGTGAAACTAAATGAGTTGATATTACTGGTCTTCGGTTCGGCGAGGAAAACTGCAATTCATAAAAATTCCGTCACTTAAAGGCAAATTTCTTTCTTTATACGACGCTGAACCCTCAAAAGACATATTTAAAAAAATAAAAAATACTTTTAAAAATGCATGCAGTGATCTAGAACAGACTTTTGTTCAGATTGATTAGCAAAAAAAAAAAAAAAATACGCAGTTCATTTCGAATGCTTACATATTTGAAACCAATAGTGTGAAAATCATAAATTATACTTGAAGATAACAAAACTTTTTTCATGAAAACTATAAGGTTCATCACTTAGATAGTCACTTTCTTAATAACTCTATAGAGTTTCCAAATAAATGTACTCATAATTTTACAACTATTTTTTAACTTTATCTTCTTAAAGAAATGGTTGGTTAAGCAAGGATTGCTTTAATGCAATTAAGTAGCATAGCATTTATAATGGAGATACTTGAAATTAAATGGTAGTTTTAATAAAATAATTTTTGGAATATTTCACACTTTTAATAAGTTTGATTACATATTAAACCATCCTTTAGATGAATTAAAACGGTTTTGTGTTTAAAAAAAAAGTGCGTTTCATCTACACTCAGACAGTAAGAATTATTGTAACTTAAGATCCGTTGCACCGGGATTTTTTTCTAAAGATATATTGACTAATCCAGAATATAGGGAACACAATAATTCATTGTGATGATTTGTTTTAAAGGTGGTAAAATCCAAGGTAGAGATTAAGTGAGGCATGCTCATAACTTTCAATCAACTAAACCACTTTGAACCGGGTTACGCCAGACCATAGATGTTTGAGCTCGAGCAACGCCAGGCTTCAACTAGTCAAAATATAATTATACATCAATCTATCTTTAATTTCACAAGTTTCAGTGCACAAAGTTTCCCTGTCTGTCAAATGGACAAGGAAAAAAAGCAGTATCAGGGAAATGACCCACACGTCCCCATTCTGAAGTCAGCAATTCAGGATGTACCAACGTGCGTTTTCGAGAAACAGCAACATACCACAAGCCAAATTATACTCGAGTATGATGCTTCTGAACTTCTTAAACCTACAACCTCAACCATCTTCCTCGGGGCTACTATCCTTCCAAAGAGGGCACAACTATTCGAGTATAACGAAAGCTCAATTGGAATAATTGCACAGGTCCTAAGACATTCCGCCATGTCGTTGAATCCATAATTGAAGACATTTTGGCATCACTCGACAAACCATTTTTCGTCGCATGGTCAGTCAAGCGATGCTCTGTCCATCTTCAGATTTATGATCTCGAATCTAGGGAATATGAAAGTGTATTTTGTAGATTTTTCTGCCAATTTCACACGAGCATTGATTCACTTTGATGCATGGATTGCTCAATTACATTGGTATCATTCTTGTATTTCTTACAATCATACAAGAATAAATTTCGCCAATTGAAACGCAAAGGTATTGAATTATTGTCTCTCATTAATTTTAGTTTCGACATTATGCCAATACAGTTTAAAATTTCAGTCTACATTGCCCATCTGTTTGTCCATCCATCCCTACCATATAAATATTCTCAGGTGACAAACTTCTTTTGTTAGACAAGTGGGATATGTCAAATTAAATGTTTCTGGGAGAGGTATAATTGGTTGGTTGAGTTTACGGTACAAAGCTATATTGGTCCATACTCCGCGGAAGAGCTCTAAAAGAGATTGATAGAATGACATAAAATTAAACCCAAAGTTCAAACCATATATGCTCTAATACTGGAACGAAGTAATACTTCCATAGTTACCTATGGGATGTTCACAGCTTGGCTCCAAATAGAAATACTGGATTAGAATTTGGATATTCGGTGAGACATTTTCTGGCTAAGTCATCAACTGGATGACATTTTTTTTATAAGACAAGAAATTGTTATTGTTATCATTATTTCATCAACCGTAATAGTGGGAAGAATTCAGTCATTAAATATCGTCAAATTATATATATTTGGTATCTGGACCTCATGTAAAGAAACAAAATGTGTGTAGAAGAGGCCTTTTTGTAACAGTATCTTTGACCATCTTATTTTTTGACAAACTTATATGCTAATATCTCTTAAAAAGATGCGTCAGTGCTATTTGAAATATAAATGTTTTCATTTATTGGCACCCATCAATTTTTCTAATCGTACGCTTTTCTGATTGTTGATAGAGTAATCTCGAAACATTCACAAATCTTCAATGAACGACACAATATGAGGTTAAAGTGTTGACCTTATATAAATATCGCTTGAAAACTGTTGTGTGGATTGATGTATGAGTTTTTTGAAAAAGGTAGGCAAATTATTTTATTAATATCAATTACTTAAGTTAAATTCAGCTCTTTCCGTTTTTGTAGCTCAAGTATGTCAAGTACACGCAATCCAATTCTTACTATATGTCCTTGAACTTTTGATTTGTAACATTTGACAGAACATTTGTTGTACTAACTTTTATATTTTCAATATCAAGTAAAATGTCTTTGCCACCCCATATCATGATACTCAAACTTTAGACCAATAAACTTGTTCTGTGTCGGTACAGATACAGAGAAAATTGTTACAGATACAGAGATAAAATTTTTACGATCGAGAATTTGTAAATAATTGTACCTTATATAAACGTTTGGTAAATTCTAATTCTATTTTATTTCTGTTAACACTCGTTATTATGGTTTTTTATTAATGTAAAAATTGTAAAGAGTTACTATCGGAAATACAAGCTTTAAAACAAAGTCAATGGTTAAGTTTATCTAGACATTTCTAGAATTTTGGAAAATGTCGCCAACCTATATGACACAATTTGTCTTAAAAGGAATTATTAAACGAAAGTTTTGCAGCCATACAGTGATCTATATGCTTAGAAAGATGGTAGTAGCACTAATTAGAAGAGGACATATATTTTTAAATATGCTGCCTTGAATACATTAGAAAATACACAGAGGCTTTGGAAGTATCACTCCCACTTCAATAGACAATTTTCACCAATTAAAAACAAGGAGACACGTGGGACTTGATCTAACTTTTAATAAAAGTATTTAAACTGTACTTCTAAATTGCTCCGTTTTAGTCGATATCAATTGTGAGACGATGGCGGTCGAAATCGTTCAGTTTATTTTATGATATCGAGTCGATGTCAGTAGCAGTATTTGTTGCGACCAATCTTAATAAATCCTCCAAATAAGATTCAGTTAAATTATTTCTGTATTTATTCTCAATAATAACCACTTTGCTGAAAGATTCTTCTTATAGTTTCTCCAAGCACGGTGTGGAGAACTCTGTTCTACATATTTAACATACTATTTCGGACAAATTCAAATATTGTAAAAAAAATAAAAATCCATACCATGACATTTGATTTTTTTAATCGTCTGTGCTGCCGGCGGGCTCCGAAGAAAAATCTGCCGCGGGCCGCGTTGTGGCTAACGCTGCTCTAGAGACTTGAGCTTGCAAGGAAATTGTTTTTTCACATTTTTTGTGGGTTTTTCCTCTTTTTTGGGGGGGAATCAAATAACATAAAAATAATTGACCTTTAAAAAAAATATTATTGTGTAAAAAATTTAAAAGTGTTTCCATTTAAGTGAACGCCTGGTCTCTAGAGGATATACTTGTCTCTAGAAGGCTTCCAAAAAGAAATAAGGTTGTGCTACCATCCGAAAATTTAAGAAAGTTGGTTGGTTTCAGATTATCTGGCGCCGTCAGCAACACGAGGGTTATAATGCGCCGAAACATTCCTCATTAGACAAGCCAACATATATTTACAAACACCCATGCCTAACACGGGACTCGGACCCGCAACCTCGCGAAAATTGAAGAAAGAATCTCATAGAAGTGGATTTAAAAGTCCCATCGGGTGTCAAAGCGTTTAAATTAATACATTATCATGGGAAAACTTACGTTATTTTTAAGTCCCGTCAATAAATAAAGGGTTAAAGAAATATTTCGACAAATATTGTTGCAAAAAAATTTAAACATTAAGTCGAGGGGGCAGTGCAAGATGACGATCCCTCTTCATATTTTTAGTAATATTTATGAAAACATCCCTTCATGAAAGAAGGGTGCTTAGACACTCGTTCATGGTCCACTCGCATAAATGGACGTTCAAGCTGCGCACAAATTAAGCATCTCCATCAACAACTCATTACCAAAGGCACCCGAGTAACACAAAAAGATTCACACGCGGAAAAGAGGTGAAAATCCACTTTGTGACGGTAAATCTTCACGGTTGTTTGAACAGAAATGATCCAACATATCTTGAGCTTTCTTTTTTTTTTAAAAATAAAGAAAAGAACGAAAGGTCGTTCACCGGCTATCCCAATTCGGACGGTTGTGGAATTTCTAATTTCACCCTATTGCCCGTGGGGGTGGATCGCTCTTAAGTTTGGAAGGACCCTCTATCTGCAAACGATTATTTGGGAGTGCAGGACGAGTTTCTTGAGAAATTGCTGTTGATCAATCTTTTAAATTACAGTATTCTTTGATAAGAAAGGAGAGAGGGAGTATTTTAGTGGAGAAAAAGACTTGGACAATAGGATATGAATGAAGGGCATATTGGAAAAATATTCGGATAAGAATTTCGAAGTTACATATAATTTCAATCATAGTAAATATTAATTGTGATGTAGGAGCTCAGATTTATATTGGAATGGTAATGGATAGTTCGGAAATATGTTAGATGGAGAGGCAAATTACGGTACTCATTCAAAATCATTCTGAATATTTAATAAATGTGATGAATTGCAAGTAGTTTAGGAATATACTGGTCTACCTGGAAAATAATGGCCGGAACTTATTGAAAAACGAATTTGAATTAATTGAATTAAAATATATTATAACTTACCGAATTCTGCACATCCTTTTTTGCATGATAAATCGATTGCTTTTTAATTTCTAGAGTGGAAAGGAATAGACGATTTTGATCCTCTGGTGATAAATGCCTTTTTCAAAACCGATTTTAATTTCAGTGGATACAATTATTTGCGTCACTGATTATGCAATATTTATCCTCAACTTAGCTCAGTTTTTAACAAAAAAGCGTCTTGAAAAGGCAGGAATAAAATCGTCTGGTCTCTCCCTCAGTAAAAATTAAGTAATAGGATTACCGGGCAAAAAAAAATTAAAATTCTCATTATTTGGCAAGTCATTCTTTATGAAAATATCAACGTGCTTTCTAAAGTGGGAGTCATAAATAGTGGCATTCCAGACATGTATATATCATAACGTTGTTAAGCTGCTACTCCCACAACATTTTTAAGTGTTATAATTTTCAAACATAAGGGTCTCTAAAAATAAGACATGAGAAATAACTTTTCCTCTCCTTAGTCCTTAGTCCAAAAAACCCCAAGAGTAATTTTTGCATTTCGTTCTTCAACCAGAAAAAAAAAATTATTCCAAAAGTTTGAATATATAACCTTGTTCTTGATGTCGTTCGATGTAATTTTACGATACGAAAAAAGAGCACAGGTCAAGTTGCACCAAAACATTGTATCTGGAATGGCAGGAAGTAGTCCTAAATTCAGAAAGAAAATCTTTTTCGAGCTCACTTTTTAAAAATACCTTCCCTAATTTAAGGTTTTTATTGGAAATAAAATATGCTGCAAAAAAAAACTTATTTTCAAACAACTTATTTTACATGTACAGTATCCCAAAATGCCAATTTATCGCCTTTGATTTATAATATGTCTGGAAATATATTTTATCGGAAAAATACAGTTCACATTTTTTTTCACCCAGTGATTTGATTTTTGTCCATCAAAGAAAAAGTTTTATGGATACTTACGTATTATCCCGTCAACCATTGGAAAACATTTTATTAGATACAAAAAGATAAAACCCTTTGACCAGATCAGCATCGGGGTCTTTTCATGGAATGCCTCAACTGCGTGGTGGACCGGACATCCGTCCGGACCGACCGTTTCGACAGACTAAAGACCTTATTATACAGAGCCACTTTAATGGCGTCATGCGCTACCGTTTCAGACAAGACACTCTAACATATAATCCTATGGAGCTTATTATACTAATCACAGCTATGGCTAGAAGTTGCGTCTGTCGCTTGAGGCGCTCAGACTCTTAAGCTATGCATGCAATCATATGGAGCTTATAATACAGGGCGATAGCTGTAGCTAGTAGAGGTCGGCGATATATCGATACGATGATATTTTTATCAATATTTTTCAAAAATTATCGATACTAAAAATATCGATACAAGTAACCGATACATCGATATTTTCAAACATTTTTAGTTTTTTGATGATCGTTTTGTAGTTTCATGTGTTTTTTCAATTTTCTTTATTCCATTTTCAAAAACTTCAAAACAAAAGTTTAGAATTGGCTGAGAGACATTTAAAATGGCACCCCAACCAAAAAGAAAACATAATATAATGGAAAGATAAAATAATTTATTAGTAGTTATTAACACAGAGCCGTTTCTGTTGCCAGCGTGTGCCTGGAATTTGCATCTAATTCTAAATATTAAAAACATCTCTATCAGCAAAATATGCGATAAACTACTTTTCAAAATTTCTTCTTTACAAATAAATGCGAATTTATGCATTGACATCCAAATTTATTTTATTTATTTTGATTGATAATATAATTTATTTATTAAAACAATTTTTATAATATATTTATTAAAACCATTTTGGCATGAATTCATGAAAAGTAGAAATTTGCCCCGAAAAACATCGTTTCTGGCAAAATTGGAAAAAAAAAATTGAAAAAAATCATGTATCGATTTATCGATATTTATCCATATGCAACGATATAGTATCGATATTTCCGACCTCTAGTGGCTAGCCCGGGCGTCTTTACTGTCACCACTGAAGTGGCTTAGTATAATAAGGACCTAAGGGTATCTCGTTTAATGAACTTTCTGACTTCGTCTATGGATAACACGCAAGTGTCGCTTTCTGTTACTGGGTAGTCAGCAAGTTGAAAAATCTCATAATTTGAAGTTCGACAAACAAAAATAAGCACAGCCATCACAAGAATCTATCCTTCTTCGGCCAAAGAAAGGAATTGCTTGTAAAACAAAACCTAAAACATCCCATGTGATTCAGCGCTAGACAGACATAGCTCGTTTAGCCTCATTAATTGCTTTGTGAAAGTCGAAGGACCAGATGCCACTTAAATTGAAGTTGAACTTTTCCAAAACGGAGTCTCCCTTCCCACGGCATTGCTCCCTGGAGTCTTCCAAGTGAATCGCCAAGTATTAGGTAAGTGTGAAAGATTCGCGAACTTGTGCTCCGTCAAGCTCACTTGCCCACCAGATGATGGATTTTTTTTCCTTTCTCACTCTTCTTGGCGTTTTCCAGTTAATTCTTTTTCTCATAAATAAAACGATTCGAGGCATAAAGGTTATTCACCGAACTGAGACTTGTTGCCTCGCCGTATTTCACTTCCTAATCGAAATTTAAAATAGACTTTGATTTTGGGGAATAGGTGATTGCCGGGTGTAGTCAGTTTTGTTTTTGAGTAGGGTTGTTAAGAAGTCTGGTGACATTTAAGGCTACTTGGAATCTAAAACCAAGAAAGAAGTAGATTTTGAAATTTCAATTCTTTCAAATAGTGGCTTTTATACTGCTTGCAATGATATATAACACTTTATAAGACTTATATTGGAAGTATCAGTAGTAAAAAGGCATACGATACATGCCTCTTCTGAATTAAGGTGATTGTTTACTTTCAACTTGATTTTCTCAATACTATGTTATTAATGTTTGATGTACCTTTCCTTAAGAATTATTACAGTTAGAAGAAAAAATTAAACCCTAATATTATAAATTATTTCTACTTACTTTATCAAGGTATTTTAGAAATATTTGTGTGATAACAAAAAAATTATTCAACTTTGATCATTAAAAATGTTTTTTGATTGTCATATTTTTGGTACTACTTTAGTAAAAAGATATTGTTTTAGCAACTAAGCAATATATTTAAAAACGCCCCTATAATATTAATTTGCAATGTTTTATTTATCACTACAACGTATTTTAATTTAATATATCTAATAGTTTCAAAACAAAAAATACATTAAAAATCTATAAATTAGCATTGTAGCCTTTATGAATCATTGTAGACACCAAGCATGAACAATTTCGCGATATTCACTGATTGAATCCCCCTAGGTTAAGGTGAAAGGCATAACAAAAAGTTTTTCAATTTGTTTCTTTTATAAATAAAAACGTGATCAAGTTGGCAAACTTAGCGACAAACTTGGCGTGAAAACATGTCAATGTATGGGTGAACATCCGTTCTAATCTGTTACCATTCTTCAAGCTAGGATGTGAATTTCTTATTTAGCATTTCCTGTACTTACAGTTGGATTTTCTGGTTGGAAATTTTGACTTAAGACTGGTCTAGCGTAAGTATAGAAGTTATTTATATATTTTTTGAAATCGCTTATCCAAACCAATACTGTGATAAAATATAATTTTAAATATCAATAAATCTGAACTCGGAACCAATATTTCCTCATTATGAATTTGTCTGAATCTATGAAACGTCATTACAGTAGAAAAAAATAAATTAATCTCATGAGTTTGGTTGGTTGTTTTCAGATTATCTGGCGCCGTCAGCAACACGAGGGCTACAATGCGCCGAAACATTCGTCATTTGACAAGCCAACATATAATTACAAACACCTATGCCTGACACGGGACTCGAATCCGCAACCTCCCTGTGTAGAAGCTAGCACGCTAACCACTATACCATTTGGTCATTAATCTCATGAGATCAAAGGAGGAAAAGGGTTCATGGGAACGCCTTTAACCACCAAATCGTTTATCTTTAATTAAAATTTACCACATTATATAAATATTCCCACCTTATTGCAAATCATCTGACTGAATCCTATTATCGAAAACCTTTTTCTTATTAAAGAGCAATTGGGGATTAAAGAGTTTTAGTTTTAGGATGCAATATTCCATAATGTGGTCTAAGTTCTCAATAAGCATCAAAGATAATTAAACAAGAAAATTATATTATAGTTGAATATTAGAATTCACTACAAGGTAAACATTTACATTAGAGGAAATCTCATCTTCTAATAAAAGTCAACTCTTTGATATGTCTGATTTTGAACATTGATGCATCTGTTTTTACATATACCTCGATGGTACACTTTTTATTTAAATTTGTGACTGTCTTGTAACATTCATCTTCTTCTTCTTATCAAGGACTACGGGGACTAAGGCACCTCTGCTTAGGCATTTTGTACCAACCCCATATCCCGTACAGATAGGTAGTGGGCAGTACTGCACAGGATGTAAGCGCACACTCGCGAGTGGGAGTGCGCAAGTCTACCTATAGCCACCGAAGAGTTCATTTCTACCTCTTTCGGTAGCTACCCGATAGATGGCAGCACTACCGACCGTATGTGGAACTTCTTAATTTAGAGGCAATACCAAGCAGAAGATTCCACCAGAAGACTTGGCTTTGCCACCCCCAGAGGTATTGATTTGTATGGGAACTTGGAGGACTTTGCGACCATGACTGAATTAATGTGCTCCAGTCACCATTAGCGAACACGGCGGTCTTTAGCCGGTCCCGGGCCCGAACCCGCAACCTCAGGGCTCGCAACCTTCTAGTTGAGAGAACGATACTCTCCCGACTGGTCTACGCGGCCCTTGTAACATTCATCGTTATGTTATACAAAAAAAAAAATTCTTTGATGTAAACTTTATTTGTCTAGGCTTTTCACTAAGTATTAAGAAAAACTTATATCAATTTAATTTTATTCTTGTCTGTATTAAGATTGTCATTAAAGTACATAACAATACAATTTCAATACAATTCATTATTAACAATACAATTTCAATAATATAAAGGCGAATATATAACAATACAATTTCAATAATACATAGGCGAAATTTAAAATAATCTTAAAAGATATGTTTAGAAATTAATAGAGCTGTTTTATCAATTAATAATGGGGATTTTTATGAAAGTATATCAGTTATTTTCTAAAAGTGGTAAAATGATAGTTTTTAAAAAGGTATTAATTATGTGTACTTATATGTTGATGAATGTAAGTATCGGTATTAAAAATTTAAAACAAATGATAAAATTGATATTCAAATAAAAATGTTGGAATGTATATCGTTTATTTTCTATAGGTTTTTACAACCTTTAGAAAATAACTGATGTACATTCATAACATTCTTATTATGATAGTTTTTTAAAAGCATAAATTACGTATAGGTATTAATAAAAACAATACACAAAAAAGAATTGTAATAGGTAGAAAAAATAAAAATGTAAAGATTTAAACAAAAAAATTTCCTCTAAAATAAATACACGTACAATTCAAACAAAAATTTGTGATTGGAAAATGCTTGGTAAAAATAAATCACTTCCATAACATATTTATGAAAATAAATAATACTTTATAAAGTTACATCATTAATTCCCAGAGGGGGTAGCATATCAGAAATAGAATGCACTGAATAAAGCAAGATATAAAGAAAATATAATTTTATTCTCGAAACTCTTTTTTATCCAGTACTTAACCCTTTGGCTCCTAAATAGCATTCGCATGACTCGGCAGTAGGAGCTACAAAGAGTGAGATGTTCGCGCTCTGATGCAGACGATAATGTATATGGCTACTCTTCTACTACCGCGGTGGTGGCAACTCTCACGCCTAGAGGCAAGCGAGTTGATCTTCTGAGAAGAAATAGGAAAATATTCAAAAGGGCAAAATGGTTAATTCTAGATTTGGTTGTTTGGTATTGATACTTAGTAGTAATTTTAGTTCTGCAGGAATTCGACCTATATTATTTTTATAAACTAAATTATAATTAAAAAAATTCTCAAAAGGGTTGTTTTTCTAAGGGGAAAGATTATATTCACTTGATATTATATGAATAAATTTTAAAAAGAGTTACGTCTGATATGATCGAATAAAGCTATGTGCATAGCTCAAAATTGAATAATGCAAGTTATTCAATTTTGAAACAGTAGTAAAAATATATGTAATATAAATATTGTTATATATTATATATATTAGCATATTATTAAATTTTCATGAATTAGCATAAAACCAAAACTATAGAAAATTAAACTTAATTACTATAACTTTATTTTTTGAAGTACTAAGAACAACAGTGAAACAATTTTGATGTTTCAAAATTAAATATTTTTATTTTATAGAACGGATAACATCTGAAAAATAATAAACCATTTAGTTTTTGATGCAAATAAACAACTATAGGAACGTGATACAAAAACCTTAAAGAATAAAAAAATTAAGCTATGAAAACACAGTTCATACAAATACTTTATTATACATTGAACTCTTTTATGAGCAATCGCAACTTATTTTATCGATTTAAAGCGCAGATCGAGTTTTCATGAAGTTGGACCACTACGAAGAAAACATCCAACTACTTTATAGCCATCTCTATTAGCGACAACGAGTCTATCTGCAAAGTATCAGCACGATTGGATGACGGCAAATGATTTAATTAGTCTCCCGAAACGCCATTAGAAAAGTGAGTAAAATAGGCCTTAGTAACGCTCTCAAAACTTGATAGAGTGAATTTTCATCAACAATGATTTGTCAAGTTTCGGATCGATTGGATGATGGCAAGTAGTTTAGTTAATTAGTCTTACGAAACGGCAATACATGTGTAAAAGTGACTTTTTAGTGACAACCTCTAAAACTTTAACAAAACACATTTTCATTCACAACAAGTCTATCTACCCAAACTGAGAGTTAGTGAGCTCTCCGAAGAATGTCCGTCACAAACACAAATGAAATCAAAGTTAATATAAAGGCTTTAATAACCGATTTTTTGTAAAGTGTCTATTAAAAATATTAGTTCATTTTATGCATTCTAATTAAAATAATTAAACATATTAAAAAAATACTCCTTAAGTTAATTCAAATAGAACAGTTATATATTAATCCAATAATGGCATACTGTGTTTAAATAGATTTAATTGCGTTTGATATTTTCTGGTACAAGGGCTACACGAAGACAACACTACAATGAATGTTAGAGAGCAAACTCTGTACGAACCGAGATTAATCCGAGTGTCCAGGAAGGAACGACTCCCGGGAGGTATATAAAGAAGGACCGGCACTGTGTTTGCTTCTCGAATGGGAGGAAAACCGGAAAACTCCAACACGGCAACCCAACCATCACCTGAAACCACCTGTCACAATCACCACTGTGTCTACTCATTATGAAAACTGATTTCAGAGCACTAAAGGAGATTTTACATCCCTAATATGCTAAGCGAACATTCTGATCCTGAGCTGTGAGTTCAGTCATGTGGGACATGGGACATTCAAGTGCCTCGGCATACTTTTCTGAAATAGCGTCTTTACATAATACAAAATATTATGGCTCTTCCTTTTAATTTAATGGGGTATAAGGCACAACATTTTTAAATCTTTAACTTTAAAGTGATCATTTTGAAAATTTTCGTGTAGATATATTTTAATTATTGTAATTTGAAATACCATTTTATAGTAAAATAGCACTTCTATTTATTTCAAAGAGTCTTAGTTCTTTAGAGTAATTGGAAAATCTTACATATAGTACCTAAACATATTGTAATTGGGAATACCGTTTTATAGTAAAATAGCACTTTTATTTACTTGACAATTTTAATTTTTGTAAAATTTTTATTTTTGTTTCCGATACAAGTCCAAACTTAATATTTAATATGTAATTTTTTTTTTAAAACAAAATAACTCACAAAAATTCATAACTTTTTTTTTTTAATTTTTTTAATTAAAAAAAAACCATTAATTCCAAAACTTCAAATAATGTTCACCAACTTTTTATAAATAAATTTTAGATTTTTTTAAAAATCCTATATTAATAATTCAAAAACAAAAACTAAGGAAATATATTTAAAAAATACAAATAAGGATTTTCACAGTCATAAAATTTTAAATCATAATATACAACTCCAGGGTTATATCGATTCAATCAAAAGGTTAGGATAACATCATCACCAAGAAAACTAGACTTTAAATTTTAGAAAAACAAGATTGAAAATCAATTGTCATAGTGCCAATTATTCAATATTAAAAGCAGTATTTAAGGCAGAGTTTAACTTTGGATTTCTTTCAACTCGGATCGATCAATATTAATTTTTCAAAAAAAGAAATAACAAAAATTTAGCAAATTTAGTGTATTATACCCAATAAAACAAACCTCAGATTAAAATCACCAAGAGTCATAGCTTTATTTAGAAATCTAGTAAACCCTTCTAGCAAGCATGTTTAGCCCTATAATTACTTTAAATTTTCACCTCTAGTTCAGGTTAAAGATAAGAATCGGAATAACGTTAAGAGGACTTAGCAGTTCTTCGCTCAATTAACAAAGAGGTTATGCGTGAAAACTATAAAGGAAGTTGCGAAGTTAACAAAAAATTGAACTGGAAGTGGAAAAAATCAGGGAAAAAACAGTGAACGGCAAAATTCTCTCACGCCCTGTCGCTAAAGCGTAAAACAATTATGCCTTTATATATTTTTTTTTCCAAGTATTTTTTCACGGAAGGTGTGATTAGAGACTCATCCATGAATCAATTGGATGAATAATGCTGACTGAACTTGAACGGGAATGTCAGAGGTCCTTTATTCTGTGAATTTTTATATAATAAAATGTTTTTAAATTATTTGGATGTATTATTATATAAGAAGTTAACGTTGCTCATACATAATGAACGTGTAAGATACGTATTTATTAGAAAAACTCTTATCTTTGATGGAAACCAATATTAAAAAATATACATAAAATTATATTTTCGTAATAAATAATAAACACTTTAATGGAGAATTTAAAATGTCTATCTCTTAAAAGATTTTCTATTGCAAACCATATTTTTAAACTCATCTCCATCCTCATTTTTCATTCGTCTCTATGAATTGTGATTTTTTTTTTTTTTTTTAATTTTATTCAATAACAAATGTATCTTATCATTATCGATTGTTTCATGGGAAATTTGTGATGATATAATCATCCATGAAATAATTAGATTGGTCTTTAACAATAATCTCAATTATCAGTTATTCTATGGGGTTTTTTTTAATTAGATTTGAATTGTTATAACAGCATATAGCTAGTGAAATAAAAACTGAGGTATTTTTAAAAGGACAAATATTTTAATAAATAATGTTTATTGAAATCCATTTCGTAAAATATAACACATCGCAGCGGACATTATTTTAGTGTTATATACTGTCATTGATTGATTAACAACGGATCGGATTGATTAACAACGGATTGATAACAACATCGGATAAAAATATTTTTTATTTTTAAATATTGCATTAGTTACAAGTAATTTTGTAAAAATCGTATTTTTGAAAGAAACTCTGATCAGATAATTTTTAATATTTATATAATTTTAATAATTATTTTAAATTGTTTTTCAAAGCACATAAAATATTATCGGAAATTTATTCAAAAGCCTAGTAATTTTTGTAACATGAAGCTTCTAATTAACCTTCAGGAACATAGGCAGAATTTAAAAATACTTATGTTGTCCAAAGTCTTCAAATCTTCAAAATTCTATTTACAAACTACTAACAGAGGTATTTTCAACTAATTTTAAACAAAAAGATATTTAAACATTCGTTTCGGCGAATTCATGCATTAATCTAATCCTAGTGAAGACATCATCGTTATCTTTGCAAATAGTTTATTACTAATGATAATACTTAATAAATGAAGCACTCACCAATTCGAATATGTGACCAATTAGAAGCCATTTAGAATAAGTGACCATACATGTGATAAAAATGTTGCCTTTTATGTTCTACACTATACTAATACTTAAATAATAAGCATATTAGTTTAATAACATCCATTTTCACTCTATTTGTTATCTCTTGGACTTTAAATACCAACCTAAAAAAACAGATAAGCTATAATATGATTTTAATTATATAAATGAAACTTCATTAGATTTAAATACATGTTTTATTTGTGGAATGGAAGTATAAAAAAACTTACAAATGAAAACTAAAAAAAATTTTAGCTCATAAAAAAATTATGAATCATTTTATATTTCGAGATATCTTCAAAAAAAGAATGTTATGTCGATTGGAAATATATTTTGATAGATAATTCTCTTGCGTACCGCCCAAATTCGGCTGTATTTTTACTTTATTCACGATTTTCCAAATTCAGCAATCTAGCCAATCACAATATATCTTTTAAAATTTAAGTAATACATCTGGCAACAGCAAACAAGATTCGCTATATTTTGTTTTCCTTATTACCTATACAAATTATAGCCCATTTAAAACGTATTGAGTTCATATTTACGATGATACAAGAATAAATAGATGCAAAATGTGGACATTTCTTTTGCATTAGAATTTCGAATAAACCAGACTTTTCGGAAAAATTCGTTAACATTTATTGTACGGTACTTAATGGCGACTTTTCAAAAAAGTCACCAAAATAGAAAATGACGTCAAAGCTGGGTCACAAAATTCAAAATGGCGTCAAAATGCTGTGCTACCAATTCCAAACGGTCACTAGTGTCCGGAAAGCAAAGTTAAAGGGTGACAAAGTTCAAAAATGACATTCGGAGCTAAATCATCAACTTTCAAAAAGCCGCCATCAGGCTCTGTACAGTTAATCTGAACCAAATTATCTGCTGGAGCATGTTTTCGGGATGCTATGGATAATGGAATTTCGATTACCAAGTCTTTCTTATACAATTAAAATAAGTTCTATTTGATTAGATTCGGCAACAACATATTGATATTCGAACTTTTTCCGAATATCTGCCCATAAAAACTGGGCGCGGAAATTCTTTTAAGAATATTAAGGGTTCTTTGCTGAAAACTTACAACAGGTTGAATACGACCTTCAGCATTCTTAACAAACCGTTGTAGGGTTGCTATAGGAACCTAATAACAAACCGTAAATATTTAGGATTCACGACAACGGCGCCAACTGGTATCTGTCAATTAGAAAAATACCTAAAAACCCCACTCAACTTCGAAATCTCAAATGAAATTAAATTAAAAAGGGGAAGAAAAAAAATATTTAGCGAAATAAAGTCAATTTTCTCACCAAATTTGATTTTCAAAAAAATTGCGGTTGATTGAATGTCGGATAATTGGAAAGTATCGCAAAAAAAGATTATGCCAACATATACAGGGTGTTCGGTAACCACCGCACTTCATATATATTTTCATAATTATGATCAAAAATGAATAATATTTGTAATTTGAACTACGGTTCGCAAATCAATATTTATCGAGATATTCGCAATCAAAGTTTTATCAATTCGAACCAATTAAATCTTTTCAATTCATTTCTGAAACTCTCTTTATTCGTCCGTTATTCTTTGGAGGTTACCAGAATTTTAATCGTTTGCTGATTGGGAAAAAAAATATTTAAGTGGGGGTGGTGGACCAAATCCCAAGAAAAATTAAAGTTTTAAGTTTACTTTTTCTCTCTCTCTTTATCACCTTTTGGCTAACAGTTGATTTGAAAATATTTACAATTTTTAATGCTTGAATTTGAAGTGAGCATATGATTTGGAAACCCTAACTTTTCAAAAGAAATAATTTATATTTGGAAATTTGAGTTGCAATAAATAGCAGATAATTTTTAATTTTATTGTTCTTGTTTAATTAATAATCTTCGTTCGTACTATAAGAAACATTTTTTTTATAAAATAATAAACAATTATCATTAACTATTATTTTTAACTCTACAGACTGAAAAAACTAGGACAGTTTCCATTGAAAGACCTCCCGGAAGGCACGACCATCACACAGGTTTCGATTTAACGACATTTCGGTGCAGTATGGCTCCATACAGCTATTACGCTTTAAAATATATGACCAATGCTGAAAGAAGATACAAGTAAGGGGCACTGCAGTCATTTCTGAATGTTCTTAATTGTATAAATTGTATTTGATTTTTTTTAGCAACAGGGCTAGACTTCATTAAGACAGTGTAACATTGAACAACTCAGAGATATCAAAATTGAATGAAAATGCCTTCTAGGAGGTCTTTCAAGGGGGAAGTTACACGCATTTTCGTCTTGAATGGGAAGAAATATAGAAAAATTCCATCACACTTCAAATTAGTCAGAACGAAATCGTAACAAAATTCAGATAATAAAATAAACTACAAACTTCAATTTGTTACAGTTAGAGGGCGCTGTATTTGCTTCGAGAAAGTATTGCACTGAGTTCGTTGTATGTGATTTTTTTAGCAACAGATACAAGAGGACTATACTGTATGGAATGATCAAACATAGGCAAATCATTATTGGATTATCCATACTATAAGGTGGAACGCCTTCCGGGACGTCTTTCAAACGGAAACTGAAACACATTTTCGTCTTGAATGGAAGGAAATACGGAAAACTCCCATCAAATTGCACATAAGTTCGAATGCGATCGTAATAAAATTCAGGTAATCAAATAAATCAACAAGTTAAATTTACTACTGTTAGGGGTCGCTATGGAAAAGTATTAGTTGGTTTTATGTTATGCCTTAGCAACAGCTACAAAACAAGAGGACTATACTGCACGGAAACATCGTAAAACAATGGCAGTTCATTTTTAGGTCATCCATATGTAATGAGGACTGCATTCCATGAGGTCTTTTAAACTGAAAAATATTTTTTTTATTTGATTTTTTGAATTTCAATGGTCTTGTTTAGGTTATTGTGTTTTTTGACGGGAATGTTCTCTATTTCCTTCCATACAAGACAAAATGCGTTTTAGTTTCCTCTTTAAAGATCTCGCGGAAGGCTTTTCCTCCTTATCACTAGCACTACGTTCCTTAGCTTAGTTATTGCCTATATCTTGCTCTAATTATATCTTGGCGCAATTTAATCTTTATCTATAGCCATAAAATATCGAATCAAATCTAATAAAATATTAATACAATCTGTTGCCGCTCTGGCCTCGCATGTCAAAGATACTGGGTTCGAATCCTGAGTTAAGCATAGATGTTCGTCGTGGTTCAGAATCTACTCTAAACTATGCGTCCACGCTTCATTAGCTTAGTTATTGTGAAATGCAGTATCCCTGTGAAATACCTCCCAGATGGCTATTCCTCCTTATCACTTGGACTACGTTCATTTGTCTATATATTGTTGTAACTGTATCCGGGAGTAATTTAATATTTATCTATAGCCATAAAATATCGGATCAAATCTAATAAAATATTAATACAATATGTTGCCACTCTGGCCTTGCATGTCAAAGGTGCTGGTTTCGAATCCTGAATTAAGCATCGATGTTCGTCGTGGTTCGGAATCTACTCTAAACTTATGCGTCTCCGCTTTATTAGCTTAGTTATTGTAAAAGGCAGTATCCCTGTGAAATACCTCCCAGAAGGCTTTTCCTCCTTATCACTTGGACTACGTTCATTTGTCTGTATATTGTTGAAACCTAATCCTGGTATAATTTAATCTTTATCTATAGTCATAAAATGTCGAATCAAATCTAATAAAATACTAATACAATCTGTTGCCACTGTCTCGCAAGTTAAAGGTGCTGGGTTCGAATCCTGGGTTAAGCATCCATGTTCGTTGGGGTTTGGAATCCACGCTTAGCTATAGGTCCTGGCCTGATTAGCCGTGTTATAGTGCAAAAAATTAGGTCGTTGAACGTAAAAACCAACCAACTTATCATGGTTTTAGCAATGTGTTATACAATCGTTATAAACGTTTGGTAGAGAGATATTGGGATTGAACGGGATATCAATACCCTTTATAAAAGGATTAAAAAAAAAAAAGTAACCCATAAAATATGTTTTTACTATATAAATCTTTCTATGCAACTTGTATGTGCAAATGCAACTTGTTGAAGGGATTTTGAGCCCAAGAAAGTTTCTATAGTATTTGAGCACTACGATCATAACCATCGCTTGTGTGACATTGACTAATATCCCCCCCCCCCCCCAACCTAAAGAAAGAAATTTAATAAAAGATTTTGTCATCGACGATGTGTCTATCTGTCAAGTTTTAGCTCGATTGGACGTCAAGTGGTATGTCAGTCCTTCGAAATAGAAATAGAAACGTGGGTAAAAGCAACCTTTTTATGACAATCCAAATACGTGAAAGAATCTAAGGATATAATGCATTGTCATTGAAAACGACTATCTACCTCCCAAATTTTCGATTTTAGCCCTCTTTAAATTTGCCTGGGGAAAAAAAAAAAAAAAAAAAAAAAAAAAAAAAAAAAAAATCGAATTTAATGTTCAAATTATTCGAATTAAAAAACCCTCTTCCACATTAAAATCTCTCAATTAATTTGAGATTCGAACCACATAGCAATGTGCAGTGATAGGTTTGGCTACAATAATTCATTAAAATTACATTTGGCGTCAAATCAATCGCCAATGTTGATATGGGTGGGGTTTAAGACCTTTTTTAATAAAGGCGTGAGCAATTTGTATTTTATTCATTTCCATTGGTACGTTTGGGGTCGGTAGTTCGGTTTTTAACCTTGCGCTGACTAAAAAGAGTCCCAACTTTAAATAAATTTTAGACCCATAAATTTTCATTTGCGGCCCCGACAATATATTGGAAATATGCTTTATTTTTGTTATAGAATACGCTGGTACTAAGGAAGTGCGGTGGTTTCCGAACACCCTGTAATTGTAAATATTGCTTCGCTAAGAAATTTCGGAGTGTAACTTCACTTTTGCGCTTTATGCAAAACCAGTCCGCAAATTTGAATAGTTCGTTGAAATGAATGATTTTCTTTAAATATATCCAGAATGCTGTTTATTTTTATATTCTGTTTATTTTTGCAACATTGTCCCTACTTAAAGAGTCGCGACATAAGCAGTTGGATAGTGACGTTACAAGTATTGTAGCCCATCATAAAAAATCCAACGTTTCAGTTTCATGAAACAATATCACTTTTCAAAAAATTTCTTGAATTTGCAGGCTGAAATAGTTTTTGCTTGGGCATATTTTAAATGCCTTTCATTTTGAATCTAGCAAAGCGAGCCTGATTCGCTTCGCTAACCACGGGGATTGGCGAGCGAGCAGAGAGCGGAGCCCCCTAGTACTTTGATATAATTAAATTAGAAAATTGAATTCATTAAATTTTAATTTTGTTTTACGAACATCAATTGAAACGTTAAAAATACTAAAAATATTTTAATTTTGATAATTTATTCATTGTGCATCAAAACACAAACATAATCTAAAGGGTCTACCGACAAAGCATTTTGTATTCCGCTTGAGCATGTATTCGAGAAATATATAGGCTATTTATACTCAAATAAGTAATGGTAATCCTATTTTATAGTGTCGCCTTTTAATTTATTTTTTCCTTTCTGTTTTTAATCCCTTTTCATATTATCCCTTTCATTCAATATAACGTTCCCACGTTTCCATTTCCCCTTTCCAACTCCAAAAAGGGTACGTACAATAACCCGAGAGTTACAAAACCAATTTAATCAATATTTTTATCTATAGGTTTCTTGATTCATCTAAATTGTCGGGAACATAATTTCATTCTCATGTTTTGTTGTTTAAAGTAGTGAAATCGAGGATAGGAGTTTCAGGCGGAGCTCTCATGCTCATTCACAACTTGCAATCAACTGAACCAATTTGAATCACGTTGTACCGAGCAACGCTTGGCCACAGCTATTCGAAGTTGAACCAAGCCAGGACTTCAACTTCAAGTTAATATATGTATAATTGTTTAGTGGAACTAGAAACAGATATTTTTTCAAAACCTACCCTTTCAGCAAGATGCATAATTAATCAAAAATACATTATGTCACCTATACTCAATGAAAACAATGTATATACCACCTCCAAGAACTTAATTTCAACCACCCCACAATATTCTATTTACATCTCATCGCTGCGTCGAAGCGAACCCACTCAAACAAACATGCCTGAAATTAGAGAGTTCCAACCATTAACTTTCTTAACTAACATCTCGTGCTCTCCCGTTCCAGACGACAAGGAATGCGTGACCTAACGTGACCGAGACGGCTAATTGCGCCAAATTTAGCAGGGGCTTCCACATAAAGGGTCACGACGCGATGGTCACTCCGAGATACTTGACCTCGGACTTTACGGTCCGTCCTGCTTAATGCCTTCCCGACGATCATTAGCCGACTTTGGATGGTCAAGTGCTCGCCTGTTTATGCTAACTGCGGATGCCTGCGCCAGGGAGATACCGCTGCTGGATTTGCATTCGCTTTAAAGTGATAAATGGTCCGAGTTCATTGTTTATGCTAATTCCATCTAGTCTTTGCCGGACATATAAAAGGGTTTCTGGTTGGGCCCGGAGGTGGTTTGGGTGGTTAAATACAGACATGCTGGGCTGGAATTGGATTTGATGTATTGAGGGAAATGAGCTGGAGACAATGAAATGAGTGATTTATTTGGCAAACACTCCTTGGATGGAGGTAGATGTCTCGCGATAAGCCAAGACTTGATTTGTGTGATTGTATTTTTTATTTCTTTTAATCGTAAACATGTTCGAGTATTGAGTATGCATGGTATTAAGTAGGTGGTTGGAAAAACTTTTGATTTATAATTATAAATATAGCAAGATCTTATGCTTACAAATTTAAATTGATGTCTTGATAGACTGCATTATCTGAAAAAAAAAATTAAAACAGATAATATATTTTGCATATATGTGTTTTGTATTCTACTGCTTTTGGTTTTGCCTTAATTACATATACTGGCATTTAAGCTCTGCAATTCCATTGTTTGCGTATTAAGTAATCATCTAAACTAGTTTAATCAAGATCTCAGGTAAATTTTTAACTCAAATAAGAGTATATAATTAAATTTGTTGTCTGTAATATAATCAATCGTCATTCTTATATTTATCTGTAATCCTTGATTTTACACATTTCATTATCACTCGTCAAAAAAATGCATCACATTAAAACTGTTTAACCCTATATCGATCCGAATGGGCATATACGTCCGAGTTTTTAAGGGATGCACTATCCCAATCGTATTGAAAAGTGGGTCGTTAAACATTACATGTCAACATTAAATTTAACTATTTTTCATATTTAAACTTTAATATTGAAAAAGCGGGGGCGAAAAGGTTAATGTAGTAGAAATTAAACTTTGATTATTGATTAGGAATAAACATTATTTGAGTAAGAAGGAAATGTTACAACTTTCAATGAATTTCTTACTAAGAAAAACATATATTCATTGTTAGTCTGAATGGTTGATTAATCTTAAAAGAATATTTCTCTACCGAAAAACAGAAAACATATTTTAAAAAAATTAAAAAAAACCAAAAAAACATTAGATTATGTTTATATCAGAAATAAGAAATATTTTATCGTTACATTTCTAAATCCTAAATTGTTTATCAGAAGTTCGGAAAACGAAATGAGAAATTTATTAAAAAAAATATTAAAAAAATCATCAGTTTTTATAAAATACCATTTTTATGCTCCACAGATAAAATCTTCGTGGTAAAAATTCCAAGAATCTATTCAGAAATTTGATACTAGTACAGTTTTGATGCGGGTTTTATAGTGGGGGGAGGAGCTTATGCTATAACAATATAATCGAGGTCTATTGTATTGCACTTCCAGCGTGCATCTACAGAAATTCCCTCTCAACCTTTATCGTATTTCAACAAAAATACCAGCATTCAAAAGAATAGGAGAATCAAGCATTTTTATTTCTGTCGGATTGCGATGTTTATTTTGCATTGCTGTTATATGATTTTCGAGACGTTATATTGAAGCTCCCTATCATACTTTATAAGTTTTATGCATTTATAAAAAATTCTTTTATTATTTTTATATATTTAACACTCGTCAATTAATGTATTATTCTCTTGTATAAAATGTATTTATTTTAAATCGTGAGAATATATTCCATTCATTTGAAGTGTGTTAAAATGATAAATTACTTATTTTTTGCTCGTCGGTTGCTACCTTTAGTTTGCATCGAAATCTCCAAGTCGCCGGTTTGGTAAGCGCTCTCCAAAAAATGAACATTGTCACGCAAAGTCATAGTTAAAATTTTGAACGTGTTCCCTGTTAATTTATTTATAATGCATTTCACCATTGGCAGATCTTTTTGCATTTTGCCTCTACCCCCCCCCCCCCCTCTCTCTTTTTCCCTCCTTCGAGAAACATACTAACTGAAAAAGTAATTGGGACCAAACAAAAACTATCAGTTCTGACCCCTCTAAACACAAAATGTTGTTGACTAGAGGTCAGAAATATCGATCAAAATAAATATCGATCCTATATCGTTGCATAGAAAAAAATATCGATATATGATTTTTTTTTTATTTTTATTTTCAATTTTGCCAGAAACAAAGGTTTTTGGGGTAAATTTCTACTTTTCATGATTACTTTTTTGTAAGCTGACTACTTTATCAACTGAAATGGATCTATTACAAAAATAAAAGTTATATTTTCGCTTAAGGTAGTAGTCTGGTAACTTATGCCTATTTTCATGACTTCTTTGGAGGGTGGTTTTTTATAGGAAAATAAAAATGAATTATCTTGAATATTTAGAGTGTTTTTATTTAAATATTGAAAATATAAAAAAAAAAAATTATTTGAAAAAATTTAATAGTTTATTACTATTATTATTGTCACTCGAAGTTGGAACCTCAAAAAAAAAATGCACGTGGGTGGCCCGGGTGATTTTGGCTCTTGATGTTATCTGAAATCAAATATTCTTGATTATTCTTAATCTATAGACATGTCATTCTGTCATTCTGGTCGGAACTACTGAAGTTAAATTTCAAGGGTAAATAACAAAATGGCGGACTTTGAAAAAAAAAGTCATTTTATTTTAGCAAAGAAAGGGTTGTAAAATAAAAAGTTAGGGGTGAAAAAAATTCTCGTTAGTACCGACGAGAACTATAAGTGTGTAGAACAGCCTGTTAAAATTTGAAAGCAATCGGTTCAGTAGAAAAAAAGTTAGGACCCGGGCCGACCAGAAAAACAATGTTTTGAGAAAAACGCGTTTAATGCCTGGATCTCCAGGACTTTTCGTACCACGTTTTTTTCCTTTCCTATCCATCTTAGATGCTTACTAGTCAACGTACGATCAAATACTAACAGAGTACTGTGAATTTTAACTTAAATATACTAAAAGCGTAAGCAATAGAAGGGTCCAAGCGATTGCAGCTGCCGGTCGACCTTAAAGGTTGGACTCCGAGGCGCTCTAGGAAACTCGTTATAACTCCCGAAATATTTCGAATTTCTGTCTGAAATTTTCACAGTATATTTTCAAGACATCGTACTTTCAAATTAAGCAAAAAAAAATTTCGATTTTTTGAACCCAAGTTACCAGACTACTACCTTAATTGATGTAGTGATTTTAAGAAAAATTTAGATAATTTTCAATAGCTTTTAAGTGTATGGTAAAATATTAAATATTGGTGACATTTTAACTGTCAGCCAAGTTCAAATTTAGTTTTGAAGTTTTTGAAAAGGGAATAAATAAAATCGAAAAAACACATAGAACTGCAAAACCATCATCAAAAAACTAAAAATGTTTGAAAATATCGATATATCAGTGAGTTTTATCGATTTTTTTAATTTTTTTAGAAATATCGATAAAAATTTCTTTGTATTGATATATCGCCGACTTCTATTGTTGACGGAACCTCCAAATCATTTTCTCGGCTACCTCCAATCGCGATATCTGTGCGGACTTTCGATGGTACAATCCTACGCTCTTTAGAAAATTCTAAACCTAACATTTTTTAATATCGAGAGATACTCAAAAAAGGAATTGCTTCGCTCACTAAAAGGTTCATTGCTACGCCAACCATTGTTATTGTTAAGACTCCGAACCTTTTCCCTGTTAAAAGAATCGAGATAATATCGATACCCTCCTATACACTTCAACAGGTCTGACACAAATTTACAATCCAATCATAAATTAAACCTCTTTAGGGAAAAAACAGTCCCTCAAATGGACACCTAGGCAATTGTGACATTTAGTTGTCCTGTGTTAGTTGTTTAGGACAGACGAGCACTTGATCCTCTTACGGCCACGTTTGGGAACCATTCTTTCCTTTTAGACTGAGAGTGACTGCAAGTTTTAGGTACCTCACCGAACATCATTCTGAATTTTTGTATAGAATGTAGAGAAATGATTTAGGTCATGAATCCACTGGTCTGCCGCGGCATAAATGGCCGAAACTATTAAAACATCGATTTTGAATGATTTGAACTAAATCCGATTGCCAATTATGCCATAACTTGCCATACAATTAATATCCTTTTTGTGTGGTAAACTACTACTTTTTAATTTTGAATTAAGAAGGTTACAGGTGATTTGCCTTTACTGGCACCAAGATCTTTCACCTTTTAAAAGTCAGCCAAGTTGGCAATAAACATTACGTCTTCAGCGACATAATGTATCGCCAACTTGACTCCCTTTTAAAAGATGGAAGTATTTTTAGCCAGAAATTAAATATCGTCTGCACTCTCCCTCATTAAAAATCAAAGAGCAGTGGGTTACCAAATTAAATAGAATGCTCATTATTCGGCAAGTTATGGCACGTTTGGCAATCGGATTTAGTTCAATTAATTTAAAGTCGATTTTTGAATAGTTTCGGCCATTTTTGCTCCCGAAAACCAGTGGGATTCATGATCTATCAACATTTTTCTACATTCTATAACAAAAATTAGAATGTTGTTTGATGGAGTACATAATCTTGCAGTCCCCTCTCGGATTTCTTTCTTCACCTTGGACGCTTTCGAGAAATCATTTCCTATTGCATTGAGCTTCTTTCTTCTTCTGAAGTTGCGTTCATATACACTTTCTTTTTTTGGTAGGTATATCTCCAAGTACGTTAAAAAGAAAATTAACTACCCCCCCCCCCAAAAAAAAAAAGTTAACTACCCAAAAAAAAACTAAAGTTAACTACCCAAACCTTACGCAATGATGCTAGAAAATATATGCACTGATTACGTGCTCAGAAGCGAAACCAAACCCCTGTGCCTTGTTTTTTCTTGGGAGGCTTGACTTAACCTCCGTTAAAAAAACTTTTGAAAAAAAGTATCTTGAGCTGTTTTGATTTGTGAATTTATTTAAACTACAAAAACTAATTAAAAAATTTCTCATCTTAGCTTTCCTCCTCCAAAAAAAAAAAAAAAAAAAAAGACTTAAGTTGAGCATTTCAGAGTTATTCAAATACCGGAATTAGTTCTTACCGCAAAGATTAAAGAGGTGATAAGTAAGGTTTCGGCCTGAGAAATGTTCAAATTAGTTATTTAAATATTTAGAAAAGATAATGCCACAAAACCGAACCAAAATCAGTCCGATCAAAACACTCAACAAAATCTATGACGTCAAGAAATCCTCCCGTGTCTATGGTTGTCGTGAGTTTTCTGCCAAATAGTTGGCGTTGGTAGACCATTGCCATATCCCGTACAGGTTGGGGTGACTTGCGAGAAACTTGCAAAACTGGTTTCCGCTGCTGCATTTCAAGCCAAGATCTTTGGAAAGTCTTGACGTCACATTCAATTGGAGCCGAATGAATCGTTTTCTAGCCAACGTCTAACAAAGGAACTTTGATTGCAAATTTAAAAAAAAAAAAAAAAAAAAAAAAACCGCATTTAACAGATATTTTTGCGTTTATGGCTATTTCGAAACATTTAGAATTGAATAAAAAAAAATTAAAAAATGCGGAATTATTTACGGACTGCTTACTATTAATGTGTAAAATTACAGTCGTTTGAACTGCTGTCCTCTCAGAGAAGCTTTGAATAACAAATAAACAACAAATCACAACTTTTGCTCTCCATGGGATTAATATTACGACCGAATTTTTAAAGTTAATTAAAAAAAAAATTACAAATTTAAAAGTTCAGTTCAGAGGGAAACTAATTATACTTAAAATTTTAAAATGGTACGTGAAGAAACGATGCCATCACTCAAGAATTAAAATTTGAGCCCATACTTTTTTTTTTTTAATATAGAGATATTTATGAGAATTTTATATTTTCAAAACATTGTATCAAGAGAACCTACATTAACATCATCACAGTTCAACAAGCATAAATTTATAATTGAAAGCTTAGAACGGTAAGGAGCATAACAATCACTACGAAATGCCCCAAACTTAAAAAATATATTACGAATGCTAATATATTTCAAACGAAAAAAGGGGTAATTAACATTTATTTTTGATTTTTATTTACAAGAGAATTATGAAAATAAGAATCTGCTGTATATTGCTCAATTAATTTATAAAATGAAAGAAAAGTATGATAAATATCAGTTTAAACAAATTGACTTTACTTTTGCAACTGGATTATTAAATTTTAAAATTTTAGAATTTGTAAAGTAAAAAAAAAGTTATGATGTTACTGCATTTATTTTTTGATTTTAAATACTATTTATCCCCAATTACATTTTAATACACAGGTAACTTTAATATTAAATGGCCAAAATTATCAAATTAAAAATTAAATTGCATTTCAAAGAAAATTTATGTAATTAAGGTAAACACATTCGATTTTATTCTGTTTTGTATTTATATCCTTTTAATTATACGATTAGAAAGTGCACAATGGGGATTAAAAAGAACTATAAGTACTAATTTATGTTCGCGATACAATACAAAGTTAAAGAATATTTTTGAGTGCCTTATTTTTAAATCATAGCACGCAGAAAAATCCATTAGACTGCATATACAACTTATTTTACATTTCTTTCAGAAATAATTACATTTATTGATTAAAACGACTTTATTTTCTTTATTATATTTCATTCAGCAAGTAACTTTAAATAAGATAAAAATATGACGTATGAACATATGTTTTCGTGTTTAATTTAAAATACATTAAGAAGAAAAAATTGAGGAAATGTTTTCTTGTATCTCTTTATAATAAGTGTTTGTTGAAGATCAGGAAAGCGAGATGTTGGGTTGAGTGTTAAGTATATTTTTTTGTAAAAAAAAAATCCGGTATTATAGGAAGAGTTATTTTCCGCATTATTTTTTCCTGCTTATTTAATTTTTCGATCCTAAATATTACATGCTATTTGAATCCAGCCCAATATTAGTTTTATTGATCTAATTTCTAAAACGTATAATTAAACAGACAACTCGATTCAACCTATTTAATCGAAGAAAAACATTTACGATAACCCCAAAGATTTAACAAAAAATGAAAAATACGAAATGCAACGTCAGATTCGAAGCTGAAACAAAACACCCCCACCTTTTACCGTCTCAGCCATATTCCAAAGAAAAGATAAGACTAACAACAGAAAAATAAAAGTCGCAGGTACAGATGGTAAAATTTCTAGACTGGTTAAATCATAGTGATTTGTGAGTTGATGATCGAGACTGGAAGAGACAGAAGATAAGGACAATGCGAATTATTCCTAGGTCTCCCTAATTATACTGAAGACAATGTTTTAAAGTCATTTGCTTTTCCTCCCTCATGCAGATTTAGGGCGATGGTTTTGGCGAGGGAGCGACTCCAAATTGAACAATTTTGGGAAATATAATGGTCAGCAGTATTTTTCATACAGGGTGTTTATAAAGTAACTGAACATTCTTGTGATGATAAAATTTTAATGCATAAATTACTATATTAATCATACATATATCATACCAGGACACTTTAGTACATTATAATGTGTCACCCCATTTGCACATCTCGACACAGCATCTAGTGTTCCACACTTTCTACAGGGGGCTCGCCAAGAATGTGGGTTCCATGGGGTCGCCAAATTTAATCCTCCTTAGAATTCTTTAAGTAGGGATTTACAAAATTCAAGGTGTACCAGGTGAACTTACGCAACATTTAATATCTTAAACAAAGGATTACTGCCGCAATTGACGAAATTACACCAGCTATGTTGCGACATGTTTTCCGCGCCACGGTAGATTGTTGAGTGCTGTCCCGAGATGTGCGAGGGAGACTCATTGAAATGTACTAAAAGTGTGTCCTGGTATAATATATGTTTGATTAATAATATAATTTATGCAATAAAATGTGATTATCACAAGAATGTAGAGTTACTTTATAAACACTCTGCATATACATATTTCCTTGCTATTGTTGGTTGGTTCTATTATCCATGGATCACATCGATTAATATCTAACTAGAACTTCTGGTTAGCGTATACTTGGTTATTATTATTGACTTGAAGCTGAAGAACGCTTAGCGATCAACATAGAGATATATTCCCCTCCCCCCCAAAGTAGTTAGAATCTGTTTGTAACCATGAGCAACGTATTACATAGCATAGATGGGAAGAGAGTTGGTGTATTCAATTGGTTTCATCTGCTTGCTGAACAAGAACCGTTTATAAGTTGTTCAGAAGTTTTAGTTCTAAATCAGTGCTTATATCAAAGGCCACACTGAAGCTAAACATTGTTGCATCTCAGTAAGTTACAACGAAAAGGAAAGTGATAGCAGAATATTGGAACCTCTTAAAATGTAATTGCGTGCTCAGCTACTGGTTATTGAAAGTAGTCGGCAAAGACTATTTCTCTTTGTAGATCGTAGGGGAGAGTAAGGGGAGGGATAGGACACTTGAAATAACTTCTAAACAAAACTTTTTTTTCTTTTTTTTGATTTCTGATTCTTCTATTTGGTGAAGCAACCATGGCTTCATATTTCTTGCCAGGAATCATTTTAGTTGCAGGTTTTTAGGAGGTTCTGTAAGAAAAAAGCTATTTTGCAACATTAAAAATTAGTACCTTTCTATATTTTCAATACTTTACATTATTGGTAACATAATTGTTTTTAAATGTTTTGTACACCTAGTAATACAACTTTTATGAATTAGCAGTTAGGTTAAGGCTAAAACGAGCATGTTTTTAATAATAAGTTATTTTATTGAAATGTTGTGTGTAGACTGAGGGAGCCTTCAAGCCTGTGGGAGGGATGGGACATGTCCCATCTCTCCCTATAATATCTCCAGCCTAATAACTATGTTTACTATTCAATTTGTTTGTACAGTCAGTGTAATGATTTGGCTGGAGTTATCATAGGGAATAACTTTTTTAATTGTGTAAAAAATGAGACATTTTATTGCAACATGAAATGATGTTAGATAAAATACAGGTTCCAAAATACATAATAAACTTTAGGTACAATTGGAAAAACTGTTTTTGTCCTTTTTTCATAATATTTTTGAAAATTTTGCATGTATTTTAATTTTCACACACATGTTCCCTCCCTCCCTCACATGAGGGAGTGATCTTTTAACTTGCTTATTAAACTAATATAAAAATAGTTATCATCATATTTATATTTTTTAAGTGTGTTAAAATATTTCAAGATGTTGTTCTAAAAATGTCAATGTTATGTCAACAGAAAATAATTTATCCGAAATATTTTTGTAAAAAGTGTTTCATCCCTCCCGATTCTCCCCTGCCTTCAATTATCTGTTTTAAAAGTTTTATTTAAAAAGAATCATTCCAATATTTACATAATAAATTATCATTATATGTGCATTTGTCTTGCAACTTTTTGTCTTTAAAGATTCTGGGTTGCGCATGTGACCATACTTTCCTAAACAATTCTTGTGACTCTTACTTGTTATTATTTAGACTCTATGCGTATTTCATAAACATTCATGAACATGTACCATTCTGCAACACACTATATAATGTATACATTTAACTTTTTTTTGTGTCATAGAACGCTATGCAAGCTCAAATGCACCAACTATTTGTCTGCAAATCCAGAATCATATTTATGATCAAATTAACCTGGCATTTGCTTGTAATGTGTTGCCATAGTAAGTTCCGATGTAATAAAGATTGTCTTCAAAATATTACAAATGTTAAAAAATATTTTCGGCTTTAGCTTGAACCATTATAGAAATTCCTGATGAAGGATCAAGACTAGAGAGCTATGAAGAATGAAATTCCCTAAATGTAACAGCAAGGAAAAGCAATTTTTGAAATGCAAATATTACTTTAAATAAAGTAAAAGAAAATTGTCAAAACTTTACCAAAAAATGGCTTGGTATATATTTGCCTCACATCCCACAATTACTCAATCATTAATTTTCCTTTCCAAACCATACTAATTAGTATATAAATAATTAGCAAGCTAATGATTGATGTTTGTATTTAAAAAAAAAAAATTGTATGAAATGGAATAGAATGCATAATCATCATGTTCAAAAAACATATATACTGTCTAAATTTTGAAGCATTAAAACATGAATATTTTAAAATTAAGTCTAAGGGTTTTCAAAGTTGACTTCTAATTGCATAAAAATTACGCATTGTCTCATAGAGTATATAAACACTTTTTCCACTGTATTAACACACACATAGGTTACACACAAGTGGTCTTGGCGGTGCTGAAAGATATCAAGCTTCATGATACTCCCCTCTTAAGATACATAACAACTGGTCTGATAAGAAATCTTATTTCTCATTTAAAATATGATTATATTGCATGGATATTTTAACCCATGCCTATTATAATCCAATTATTTTCATACTCATTTATTATCGATTCTAGAAGAAGAATAAGTAAAAAACCCCTCTAGATATGAAAATGCATTAATGGTACATATATTAATGCACCACTTGTTTCAGAGATGTTATGAACCCCCTATTTTGAAATGTCAGAGTTGTAATCAAGTTACTTTAAAATATTAGGATTCCAATTCCTTGATATAAAAAAACTATGATCCTATTCCAATATGTAACAAGTCGCTACATGTCGTGGGAGACGTAAATGCAAATGCTGATTTTGGATACCCATAGCTTAAAACACAAGCTAAGTAGTACTTTAAAGTACATATACTTTTAATCAAAATAATAACTCTAGTTCTTGGAAGTTTTTAGACGAAGATTCTACGGTTCATATACTCGTACTCCAAGCTAATGAATTAAAGTGAATATTCACTACAAAATACATTTTACACGAATATCATCTTATACAAAAATTTATTTTTGACCCAATATTTCAGTATTTTAAGACTCCAAACCCATGCTTCTAATCGTTTGATATTCAAATAATATCGCATCCTTTTTACAAAAGTTACACACAAAATTCTCTTTTTTATTAAAGTAGTATGTAGACTACATAATCACAGACTGCGTGTATTTGAAACTGGTTGAACGTCACAAAATTGTTTACAAGCTGAATTCAAGTCGAAACTGACTTGTTTTTCTTCCAGATTCAAGTCCATGTAATCAGAGATTCTGTACTCATTTTAACTCAAAAATTACAAATTGATTTGTGTCACTGTTGTAGCAAGAAAGTGATATTATTAACCAACCAATGCATTGAGATACTGAAGTACATGTTTTCGAATCCATACTTCTGTATAAGAATTTTGTATTTGGTGTCGATCCCCCTCGTGCCGTACCGGAGCCCCGCAATGTCCATTCCGAGCAGGATATGACTTGGTAGGCAACTCACAAACACTCAATTATATACCCTCCATCACAATGCATCTGACGCAGGTCGTTTTTGACCCTCTTATTACTTCACTTTTGCACAACAGACAGGTTTAGGATGATTTTTCTTTCTCTCTCTCTCCCTTCAAATTTCTTTCTTGAAGCACACTCGTGCTGGGGCTCTTCTAATGTTACGCAGATACAACTTATTCGCCTAAGAAAAGAGCGCTAGAAAAACTTATAGTTTAGAAGGTCAAAGGGAGGTGAATTACTAACCTGCCAAACAAAAAAAAAAGTAATGTTTTCTTGACCTTGATGGTGTGGGCATGACTACCTGGAGAAATGAAAATGTAGTGTCTTAAAAGAGTTTCCCTTGAAACGTCGTAGGTATTAAAGAATCATTTTCTGGGGTAAAAGCTATGGAGGTATGTATTCGAGAAGCGGTTCGGTTGGTTATTGCATTATGATAATTGGTGCTGAAATAGATAAATGAGTTTATGAAGTTGTGGGAGGGAGGTACTTATGATGATGGATTCAAGTTCGAACAAATGTTGGCATGGTTGAAATTGTTCTGGTTGGGAAAAAAAGCTGTGGGCGTGTTGTTAATGGAATAGAGAGTAGTTTAGATAACCATAATTTAAAAGGTTATTTACTTACAGCATAATTAAATTTTGCGTATTTTTGCTATAGTTTTCTGCTGCAGTTTGTTGTTTATTAAGGGTTTAGCATTTTGGAAATATTTATGGGTGACGCAAGGCAATTTGATGTATAGTCTTATTATGTTCAAAATTAAAGAATAATTTTTTATTCATGCTTTTTCAATGCTGAAAATACTCTTATGCCTCAAGTGCAATCAGAAAATAACTTTATTTATTAACTTTGAGATTTTATTTTATAAATATTAATCTAAATGCTTAAATTACATGTTTGTCCTTAAAGCTCTATTTAAATAAAATATACATTTAATTTTATACAATACATACTTAACCCTTCAAGAAACGCGTCTTTAATTTGACAAAAAAGAATGTTTTGGGTAGATGTCTGATATACCCGATGTGTCTACTACAGTAGCTATAAAATAGGGAGTATTATATTAGTGAGCATATCAATCGCTTGATGTTAAGTAGGGACTCTCACATATTTCCTGAAATTATTATTATTATTATTATTTTTTTTTGTATAATCACTAAGGCTGATACATAGATGGAATTGCTAACCGGACTTATGTGTGGAACGGCGTGTTAGCCTTGTAAAGTTTCCATATGATGTTAGTCTCTATTAAAAACTAGATTTTTTTTTTTTTTTCCGTTTCCCTGCAAAATCTTGTATCTGTCAGAAGTACTTTTTTAACACCAACTGATTCATATGTTGAAATGGACATTCTTTTTAAATGAATTTACATTTCCTCTGGGAAATAAAACTTATTTTGTTTGGTACTTTATTGGTTAAGATTTGCGGTGTGAATGCCAGAACGGACCATCCCACAAATTGGATTTGTGCTGTTTCTATTTCGTTTTTTTAAAACCATTCCTTGCCCCGAAAGAAACCAAATTTGGTTTACCTAATGTTAAACTAAGTTGGGCATTAGATAAACCATATTTGGTTCGTTAGGGCATAAATGGTTTCGAAAAAACAAGATGGAAACAGCAAAATTAAAATTGTGGGTTGGTCCGTTCTGGAGTTCAACTTCTGATAATATATTGCCGCTACGATTGAACAATCAGGCAACAGCAAAATTTGTCAAAACGGAGTAAAAGTTTTTCTTAAGTAATACCTAGCTCATCAAGAGGAAAAAACGAAACTGTAACACTTATGGTAAAAATATTACTCCAATTCCAAGTTAATAGTGTTATATAACATTTACAGTGCAATTACTTCGGTTCTTCGTACCTCCTGAAAATTCTATTTTTCGCATTGGCCTCATAGTTCCACCATAACGACGATATGTAGTTAATATAAAAATAATGTGTTATATAAAATCAATATGTAAAATCTAATTACTATGCCAATTATAAACCCACATTTACACCCAACACATCAAGAATGTATAAATACCACCTGAAACACACACAAGACACGCGTCTTTTCAAGTCCTTTGCTCCCTGGACAATGGCCTGGCTCTCTCTCCTTTGAAATGAGATTGGTCATTACCTGAGGCCTAATCTTTCGTGGGCGCGTAATCAGATCACAAAGAACAAAGGCCAGAAATTACCTCCGACGAAGATCGGACGAAGAGATAGAAATCGCGTTGGAAATGCGGTTATGCTTGACGGAGGACTGTGACAAAAATTTATGAATTAGTGTCTTGATTTAGCGGAGAAAAATAGACGTGGTTCATTTTCTAAAGAACAATATGATGGTTTTATAGAGGCACTCCCCCTTTGTGTTTGACCACGCCGCTATCTTAGTGTGCTTGATTCGTAGCGAGAGTTGGCAAAAGGAAATGCAATTACAATGTTTCTTTTTGACTACTTGAATGCGTATGATGTTTCTGTGTTTGTAACAATGTGCAGAGGTCTTCGAATTAAGTTGGAATGGAAAACTTAACTAAAATAGATCTTAATAATCCGTGACCACAAAGAAACATATTTCGTAAATATTCGTTTTAAACTGCGTATTGGTGTCGAAATTGTTCAGCGTTATAAGTAAAATAAATTCTGAAATGCGCTCCAATGTCAGAATGTTTCTGACATCAAAGTCATATCAAATAATGGTACATCTCTAAAATGCTTTAGTATGAATGTGATGACGATTCACTAAAAACAAACCTCTGATGTCCAATGTTGCTCATGAGACTGATAAAATCATTTGCAGTAAACAGTATTTGATGTTTAAAAGATTTGGTCTTTGGGTGCAATAGGTTGAGTTGGTTTAATAAGCTCCCCAAGAGCGAAAAAGATAATTAAATTCGACTTTTTCATTGTAATTATGTTAACTTGATCTACACAAGTCTTTAATACTGAAACATCAGTCTCTAAATCGAGTTTATTGATACTTATGGATAATTTTATTTCACATTTACCTTGGATACATGATTAAAAAATATGATTATCGCCCCTATAAGTTAACCAGATCACTCCTCTAATCCAAATTTCATCAAACATGTGTGGGATGCTTCTAAGATATGCATTGTGTAAAGATTTAATGTATTGGGAACTTTCCATCACTTGTAAACAGTTCCAAAGGGGGGACGAGCAATTAGCCACTAGAAACTCATTGTTAAGTATGAGAATACAGTGTCAAGTAAACACTAATGACAGGGGAAATCATATCTCACACTAAAAATCAACTTCATGAGTTGCGCGATTTTTAATGTAAATACATCTGTACAACTGCACACTAATGGTACTCCATTCTTTTGAATATGCTCCCACTGTACACTTTGCATTTCAATTTGCGACTGATTTGTTTTACTTATACTAAATGCACATTGTCTCTACTACATATGTACTTAGTTTCATTTCTTCAATCTATGTCTATTAATAATTATTCCGAAAAATGTAACTGTTCCTGCAATTGTCAAGCAGTGTATATTTAAGAAAAAGTTAAAGTTCATTTTTATTTTTAGCAATTCTCATGAATAATTAGATAGTACCCCTTGCCTATGGTGTATATGCAGGATCTTTCTTAAAGGAATCCCTAATTTGGAATTAAGAAACAGTAAGAGACAGAAAGATGAGACAAATGATATGTTAGATAGACAGGTATAGAATTTTAATTAACATTGGTTTGCAAAGTTGCAATATTGAAATGTGGCAATAAATTGTTGCAAAATCCTGATGTAGCGGAATGTTTATCGCTTCTACAATGATCTCTTTACTGGATATTGCAGCTCAAATGCTCACTTTTGCAACATAAAGTGGTTTTGCATGACACACAAACGGGTTTTCAGTAATGCCCCAAACTCAGTAGTTTCTATTATTAACTAATCCGTCCAAATTAAAATGGACCTCATCTGTAAACTTTATGAAGCCGTCATCAAATTTACTCACATCAACCATTTTTGTAATCCGGCGTATTTTAAAATTCCACACTATCTATCCAACATAAAACTTGTCTTTTTTATGTCTCGGACTGTTTCTCAGCTATGTCATTTCAAACTTGGGAACCTTTATGAAAGACCCTATGTACAATAGTGTCATTGATACATTGTTCTTCATTCACAATCTACGAGCCAATAAATTAACTAAAGCAATTCCTTAAAAATATCCATCGCCCTCAACATTTTCCATCATCTCAATAAAGACACTGACACTTGTATTTAGGATCAAAGTCGTCCCACGCCATCGTCAGGATAACATCGCAAAACACGTGCGACCCTTCTCCTTCTTGCGACCCGCAAAAAGGGGTCGTCACACCAAAAAGAGTTCACTCGAATTGAACCAACATTGTTCTGATCTGAAGATATCAGATTTCGATAACCATGCAAATTGGATTGGTTTTTATTCTGGGTGCAGACTGCACTGGTTTTGCCTCGAGGGAAGTAGTTAGAAAGAAATGACTGATGGTTAAGGTGGTAATTATGGATGACAATGAGGTGGAAGACAAAGTGAAATTCGGCCTACATCAAGCAGTGCGTGAAAGGATTGAATACAATTATGGATTATTTTTTTCTTCTAAGGATGGTATGCTCAATTATAAATTATTTTTATTGTGATTCAAAGTTGTTACAAATAGTGCACTGAACTTTTTATTGCTAAAAACGGGATTTGGAATATTTCAAAAGATTTTTTTTTTTTTTCAGGTGATAAAATTGTATGATAAAATATAAAAATGATAAAAGAAATATTGCATGAATAAAATGCATACCTAAACTTTTTATTTTTGTTAACGTTTTTTAAACGTATATATATATATATATATTATTATTATTATTCAAATTCGTTCAGATGCTATGATACAATAAAAAAAATATAAAATGCTGCAGAGTTTTGTAAATATTACGAGATGATGATATACTGATAATAATGGTATACTGACGGTAAAATGGATAGTACACCTATTGTGCTATACTTTACAATTGTGTTTCCTAGAAAAGACAACTTCTATTAATTATACCTTGTTGTTTGTAGTATTTGAAAATACTTGTTTTGGATCTTAAAAGACAATTTTTATATTTTTTGTTTAATTACGAATGAAGAAAAAAAGTACAGTCGTACTTCACGATTTTCTCCATTCCTTATAGATGTAAATTTATCGATAAGTTTTAATTCGGAACCTTCTCGATTTCGAGTAAATCTAAAAGCTCTCTAAATAACTTATTTTCTTCCAGACTGAAAATGTTAACGATTAAGAACTGTAAAACAATGCGCACAGATTACTAGAATTCAGGGAAGTCATAATTTAACTGGCACTTCTTAAAATAGTCTAAAGCCAGAAAAGTCAACAGATTTTGATAAAACTTCTTATATCTACTGCTGAGACCAGGGGGAGAATTTTTTTTTTTTTTTTTTTTTTAAATAATCTTTAACCTGTAGGTGATCTGACAGACCGCAAGTCATTTTTCGTCGAATGCATCCACCCTTTAAAATATTTCATCTTTGACTTATATGTAAATTGTACCTATACTACATTTTTTAAATTTTAAATTGATGTTCTTCAATTTGTTTGGCGCAGTACGGATCTTGTGCTGACCTTAGGTCATAAATATATAAAGTATCAGTGCGGTTAAAGGTTAAAATTTTTAAAAAGATAAAACATAAAATTCAATTTTTTGTAAACGATGCTTCAATGACAAGAGTTTTATGATAGATATGCACAATATATTGTATTGCTTTTTTTTTTGTTTTTTTTTTTAAATGAACGTCTATAAGTCTTTACTCCACTGATACTTTATTTTTTCAGCCACAATTTCTTCCCTGAATATTGCTTTGAAGCATATGAAATTTTATCACAGCCATGCCATAACATCAGTGAATAAAGGTTCTTTTAAAAATTTGTAGACTTAAGAACTAGTTTTTTTTTTTTTTTTTTTAAATTTTTTTTTTTTATTGTATGTGTAAGTTATAACAAGCTAAAAAAACTTATAAAATATAGTAATAAAAAAACACAAGTTATTTTGCCTTGACATTTTTTAATTAACTTTCATTACTGATGTTATACCTTTAATAAAATTTAATACGCTTCAAAGCAATAATTTGGCAGAAGTTGTGGCTGAAAAAAATAAAGCATTAGATCTATGGAGCAGAGACTGGCGTTCCCTCTTAGAAGCTTCCTTCATAATTTTATCGAAAAAGTTCAATCCGTCAAGTTAATTTAAATATGAATCGTTAAATACAACAAAGGAACATGTCAATGGATTTTCGATTAGACATGATTTCTTTTTACATCCAGTGATTCAAAGCTTTTAAAATGCCACATTTTCAACTTTTAGTAAAAATTTGAACTGGTTTTTGATCCCCCCCCCCCCCTTTTTTTTTTCAGATATCATTTTCCATGTTCTAAATTTCATGGGCATGATAGTTACTGGGACAAGTTCTAGGCCGTTCTAGATGTATGCAGATTTATTATAGCCAACTCCTATTTTAGACCAGATTAAGTTAGATTTTCTCTAAAAGTTCAATTTAAAAATTAAAAGTGTCTGTCCATCTCTCTTTCGATCTGTTTGGACATAATGTTCGAATCCGATTAATTTCATCCAGCTCACGTCGAAATACAAACACGAACGGAAATGGTCCCTCCTCTTCTCAGGATGTATATCGAAGATTGAAGATGAGACAGAATATATAATATGAAATAATCGCACTCAGAATGCAATCAATGTCCTAACTGACTGACGAAGAACAATGGAAGAAGAAACAGGATAAGAAAAAGTTCGAGGAGTTGAAGGGTAATTTTAAGGCTTTTATGGGATGAAGGGTCTGTGGCAGATTGGTGTTCGAAAGTTGCAGATTGTAATTTTGTTTGGCGTGTTGGTTATTTTGTTGGATATCCTTTCGGGTTGTTGACCTTGAGTGGATGACAAGGTCGTTTAAGGTGAGAGGCATGCTGTTTCCTTTGCGGTATGTCCGCGTATGCGCGCGCTGTTTAATCAAGGAATCCGAGATGCTAGAAAGGGGTTGACTAGGTTTTTTGCTGATACGTACCTGTCATCCAAAGATAAATGTGATCGATAAAGGATTGGTATTTTTTTTTTTTTTCAAATGGTAACAAAATTACAGTATTAGTTTGGTTCAACAACACAGACCAATCGATGAAGCTAAAGATACTTTTAGATCACCAGTCAATAATTTGAAAATAATTTTTTTTTCCAAGGAATTATTTTTTAATCGACTATTTTTTCTCCTGATTTCTGTTTTAAAATTGTTGGCATCACAATTTTTTCATATGGCTAGACTGCTGTGTAAATACGATAACTGAAGGATTAATGGTAATTTCATTCAATATTGCACCACCATTAATTTAACTCAACAAGATGACTGAGCCATTCACTAGCTAAACTATGAAATACAGGGTGTTCCAAATTAGATGGGCAATGGAGCTCCAATAGATCTGTATAATTCTTAATAAGTTTAGATATAATAAGCCTTTTTTTATTTTTTTATTATAAAATGGAATGGTAAACATAAATTAGTTGTGGAAAAATAAAGTTTTAAAATGCCTAGTTATTGAGATATATTTACAGATCTATTTGAAATACATTGCCCAGCTAATTTGGGAGCACTGCATATTTTCAGCCCACAGAACAATAATTTGAAAATTCAAAAAAATTCAGGTAACTAATGAAGTAGTTGCCATTGTTATTGATAAATTGCTAAATACAATTATAAATTATTTTTCTAGAAACTTTTAAAAAGGAATTTAAAAATCGACATTGGATTGCACATGCTATTAAACCTTTTACAAGAGTAAAATTCATTTATATGAAAAAAAAAATTATTTCACATATTATAAAAGAATTAGATCTTTAGATTTTAATCAAATACAATTTGATAGTTTTCACAAACAAAACTCCTAGCAATTTACCCGTAAACGTAGAACTTCATGTCAACCCATTTATCTTTAAATTCATCACTATCAGTGTCAAGAAGCTATGGTTCATTGGTTTGGCTCTTCGAGAACAATCTGCCATTCTTATAAATTATACACCCCCATTCTACGCTGGAGATGACAAAGGTACTCGAACATCTGGTGCATCATTCTCGGAGATGTACAATAAATTAATGATTCTGTCAGAGGTTCCAAACTTTCGAAGATCAGGACCTACCTTGTTTAGAAAGTTGATCATTGGCGACCTGTCGTTCTTATTACACAACCTCCCCCATCATTAAACACATTTTTTTTAACTATTTTCAATGTTACTTTTGACTTACCTTGAAAAAAAAACTTTACTAAATGTATTTGAAATACTAAAAATAATTAAATTAGTGAAGGTTACTAAGTGTATCTCAAGTTCTTAAAAGTAATTTACTCTTTTTAAAAAGTATAAGAGCATATGCAATCCAATGCCAATTTTTAAATTGCTTTTTTGAAAGTTTCTATGAAAATACAATTTAGTATTATAATTGCTATAACTCACTAAATTACCAACCAAGCAGTTGCTTTTTAACATTTTCCATTTTCTCTATTTTGGTATTTATGATTTATGAAAATCTCACACATTTAATAACTATTCCCGACCTACAAAAAATAAACTCACGACCCATATTTTTGGAAACGCTAATAATTGGTGCCGGCTTTCTACTACATCAAATCTATATTGCCCAATAATGAGAACTCATTTCGAAGTTTAAAAAAAAAGAGATTTACGTAAAACAAATCGATAAGCAGTTTACAATCAGATACATCACTTTTCAAAACATCAGTGTCTTAACAATAGATAAAGAAAGTTAATCTTTGGCGACCTACCGTTCTTAGTGCACAACCTCCCCCATCATTAAATAATTTTTTTTTTTAACTGTTTTCAATGTTATCCATATCCATCCAGAGAAAACCATTTAAGATAAACTTCCCCAAGCAAACAAAAAGCTGAAAAGGTACATCACTTTAGGACACGTCATCTTTTTGAAACATTTCAATTTTGACATTCAGACAGACAATCATTAAAGACAACTTAGGGTGATGTCCACTCACAGAATGACCTCAAACTGCTCATTTCCGAAGGTCGGATCTCAATCGATTGACTCTTCCGTCGTGACGCAACAAAAAGGAGGAAGCGATTTCCACGTTGCGTGGTTGAAGAATATCATCATGGTGTGTGTGAAAGACCCCATTACCTCATTAGGTATAGGCCAGCCGTTAATGGCCCGTGAGGGAACGACACCCCCCCATGTGACGTCACGGGGGAATGGGTCGATTGGAAATCTTTTGCTCTTTTAAATACCTTGGAATGATCTGAGATGGTGAGCTAACTCTGAGACTTAGTGTCTAAGAGGATTAAGATGATGGGAAGAGTCAGTTTTTGCTAAGTATTTAATCTGATGTTCGGTGGATGTTTAATTATAAAAAGAGTGTCAAGGAAAAATAAGTTTGCTTTAGTTAAATTTAAAATGTGTACAGAATGGCAGAATAGAAATGGGAAAAAGTTTTATGATTGATGTCATCAAAAACTTTGAGTGGCTCAACTAATTCGGGTTCAAGTACTTATGTCATACAAGAAAAAAAAATAAGTTTGTTTATTGATATTCAAAGCTTTATGAAAATTACTAATTTGAAACTCTACCTTTCTGTATTTTAAATAAATGATTGAAACTTCAAAAATCACGCTTTTGATATACGTAAAAGAGTTGATTTTTGATATACGTCTAATGTCAACAAAATAATAAGAAAGAGAGATAACAGGATTATTTCGCATGTTAAACCATAATTTTATTTAAAAAAAAAATAAAAAAATAATAAGACAGTACACTACACACTCAAGGTTCATTCTCTTTGGTACAAGCTTTCAATAACCATTTTAGAAGAAATAGACTTTAAATCCTAAGAAGGCATAAGCATTTTTCAGTATAACTGTGATCATTTTGAAAAATTTAACATAAACATGAAAATTAACATTTGGAACACTGACTCAGTATTTACCATTGTTAAAATATTGTTATTACATGAGAAGATGAACTTAAATAAAGTGTGAAAACTTAAATTTTAACTTAAGAACATAAGTTTTTATTAGTTGAGTTAGTTTTTTTTTTTTAACTTAAAGAGTGAGATCTTAAATGAGAAGGTTTATAAAAACCTTATCTACAGTCATCAATGATCCTATGCAATATACAAGTATCTAATCCAAAAAACTCCCCTCAAATTCAAAACTCATCAACACTTGACCATCGATCTTCCCATCATCATCAAAGACCCCTGTCTTACGCTTCCATTCATGCTTACACGAAGACTCGAGCCAATCACCCAGACATAAAAGACCGGGAGAATGAATGTCGTGACCGATCATCACGTGGCCATAACAATCTCCGGATGCGAGTCCATTCCGTCCCTCCCCATCCAAAGATCCCATCTCAGTAGGACCACTTCCTCTGCATCAGAAGTTAAGCACACTATGCGAATCTCTCTCTGCCCGACTATCTCGATCTCCGTCTCTGATGAAGTGTTAACCCTTTTCTGTTTGGCTTGTTTCCTCTTTCTACTGGTGAACAGATAATGCAGTTGCTCCTTCCAGTGATCTCGTTGCTCTCTTCAGGATGTGCCAGATCTTATTTTGAGGATGGAGGGAGTTGCATCTGATAAGGCGAGATGAGACCTTGATCGGGTGTGTCTTATTAATAATTGAAAGATTTGCTGATTAGGATACTGGCGCTTAGATTTCTATTCATGGTGATAAGCAAGAATGTATATCCTCCCCCATGCATGATAGATCCATCGCATAAAATCAAGCACTTGAATCATATTCCAATTACTTTAAAAAGAAATAAAATATAATTCCAATATTTGTCACGTGATATTTTACAAAGAGGATAGCAATGTAATTGTATGTATGTAACTTATAATTGAAAAACCAATCAGCAAATTGCACTAGATTATATTTAATTAACTAAACATATTGTTGAAGTCCTTAATCCAGTTCTCGTTTCAATATTTCCATAGGTATTTCTGTAATTACTTGTCTTGCTGTCTGCAAGCAATTCATTTAGAGCAGCGTTAGCCAGTAAGCTCCACACACACAAAAAAAAAATGGCGGTACGGACTTTTTCTTACATAACTGTAATTTATCCGAAATAGTATGCGTTAACTATGTAAAACAGAGTTCTCCACTAGAGACCGAAGAAACTATACGAAGTACGAAGAAGTTATCCGCGAGGTGGTTTTCATCAAGAATAAATATAGGAATAACTTATTTGAATCTCATTTTGAAAATTTATTAAGATTGGCTGCAATAAATACTGCGACAGATATCTATTCTATCATAAAATAAACTGAATGATTTCGACCGTCATCGTCTTTCAATTGATATCGACTAAAACGGAGTAATTTAGAAGTACAGTTTAAATACTTTTATTGAAAGTTAGGTTAAATCACATTGTCTGCTGAAGCAAAAGTTTCACTTTTTTTTTAGATTTTGATTTACTAATAATGAAAATTATTATTTTTTAATTATTTGGAAAAAGAATAAAATATTAATTGTAATTCTATTAAGGAAAAAAATCAATATTTTTTTTCAGTTTAATAATAATTAAACATATCTGTAATTGTATATACGGACCGCGAACAGCTCCAACATAAGTTATACAGCGCGACTCTAAAAGTAAGTGGCGAACGCTGAATTTGGAGTATTTTCTCAAACATATCCTTCAAATTCCAATTCCATATCATAAATATATGATGCTCGACATTTCCTCCTGCCAGAAGAGCATTTTGTGTTACTGTCTTAATATTTATAAAAACTAGATTGGTTAAGAAAGATTTTTGATACTAATTTCGGTAAAAGTTTATAATGTTCGGTATTAGTATAAGGTTAATTCCTTTTATGAGACGTGTGTAACTTACCGTAATGAGTGACCACTTCGTGAGAGTAAGTTTTCTAAAGATATAGCAAAAGCTATTTAGACTTAGAAAAGGATAGCCTTATACAAAAGGATGTTAGCCTTACAAAAAGTACAAAACAATGTTAGCTTTACTAAAACATGTCAGAATTTTTATGACTTACTTATGATGGTCTGAACCCCATATAAATATGATTAGGCATATAGATAAATTTTATACATTTTTTCTCAGCTAGTAGCAGTTTTGCAAATGAAATATTTTCAGACCTCAAAATTAATGTTTCTTATTTCATATGAAAACACACAAGAACCCTTCCACTAAAAGTCTCAAATTTTTCCAAATTGCGTATAAATTTTAAACATTACAATCTCTAAGGATACAATATTAACGTGGCATAACAACATCTTATTAATGCGAATCCACTTCTTCATTCCTACCCTCAAAAGATTATATCTTAGAAAGACAACTTTCCGAGTCTCTGAACCAAACATACTATGCGATTGATAATAATCTCTCTCAAATTTTTCCAAATTGCGTACAAATTTTAAACATTACAATCTCTAAGGATACAATATTAACGTGGCATAACGACATCTTATTAATGCGAATCCACTTCTTCATTCCTACCCTCAAAAGATTATATCTTAGAAAGACAACTTTCCGAGTCTCTGAACCAAACATACTATGCGATTGATAATAATCTCTCTCAAATTTTTCCAAATTGCGTACAAATTTTAAACATTACAATCTCTAAGGATACAATATTAACGTGGCATAACGACATCTTATTAATGCGAATCCACTTCTTCATTCCTACCCTCAAAAGATTATATCTTAGAAAGACAACTTTCCGAGTCTCTGAACCAAACATACTATGCGATTGATAATAATCTCTCTCAAATTTTTCCAAATTGCGTACAAATTTTAAACATTACAATCTCTAAGGATACAATATTAACGTGGCATAACGACATCTTATTAATGCGAATCCACTTCTTCATTCCTACCCTCAAAAGATTATATCTTAGAAAGACAACTTTCCGAGTCTCCGAACTGAACATACTATGCGATTGATATCTTGCACAATCACATCTGTCTTACGGAGTGTCAACTTTTTTTTTCTTCTTTTTTTTCTTCTTTTTTTTTTTTTTCTTTTTTTTTTTCAGTACTAGGCCAGATTTTTCTTTTTTCTATCAATGATATAATCTAACTTCTCCTTTTAATTCGTCTCTTCATGGTGTTTCAGGATTAGTTAAGTGACGAAGAGAGCTCGATCTGATACGTAGACCCTGTTTGGGAGGTGCGTAACTATTTTATTGATACGTTTATTTGAGGATATTCTGATGTTACGATTACAACATCGCAGCGCAGATGTACTAAATAGATGCATCATATGTACAATAACCTAAATTAAACTTACTTTAAATTTTTTATATTTATAATAATTATAACTTCTAAAACTACTCTTCGATGTATTAAAATTATTTTTAACCTATTTTACGATTGGAATTATAAAGGATGCGATTAGATTAAAAAACTGAGGTTAAACTACAAATAACAATGCAGATTATAGATTCACCTACTTAACACGCCAATTCTTCTAAAAGAAATCTGATATCTCTGTTGAAAACACACATCGAAAATATTTCAACGCGTTTTAGTATAGTTTGTATTTCTGGGAATATATTAAAATATAATTATGAGAGCCGTAATACAGTGTTTAGTCTGATAATAAATTTTTCAATAAATTTAAAGTTAAAAGTACAATAACAGTTATCCATTCTAACGGCTATAGTGTTACAATTTCATGATAATACACATAGATAATTAATTTTTTTTTCTTTTATAAAATTAGGATCTTTATCCAAATAATTCACATCGCAATCAAAACGTTTATCATATGGGCATTTTATTCTTAAATTTCAATACATTCCTAATGTTCTTTCTTCATTTTAAAGAACATATTTTTTAGTAATAGAAAGGGAAAATATCAAATAATCAAATATAAGTTTAAAGAATAATGGCATGAAAATAAAAATGTACGTATATATGATTTAACAGATTGAAATCATGGTGGTGGGGAGAGGGGGGGGGGGAGAAAACCTTTCCCCGCCACTAAAAAAACTTTGTTATGCACTAATACTGTTGAAGCGTAAAGTAATTCGTTACGTTCTAATCGTAACATAACGGTTAGCTTTTTATAACTTTTGGATATTTTGACGGGAAATGAAAATACTTTATTAATCCGAGAGTTGATTCCCTCACAAAATGTTTCTATGTTATTAACATCATCATCCTCAATAACAATACTCCCATAACAGTGAAATCGACTTCTCCTAAGAAAATTAAAATCTTTAATAAAACACACAATTCAAATAAAGTATCAGGATATGATGGTGTTTCTTACAAAGCCCTCAAGTCCCATGACTACAAATTGGTCATCCTTATCACCAACAATGATGATGGACCTTTTCCAATCATTACAGAAATATTCAAGTCTAAAACATGCAATAAATATGTTTTAAACTCAAATATTTCTCAATTCGGATCATTAAGGATCCGAATTTTATCAGACCAAACGAATAAGGGTTCATCTTGGGTCATTCGACAACGTATCAAGTCCAACGTCTAGTTGAACTTACTACAAACTGTTTCAACAATTAACTCATGGCAGCCGGGTGCGAAGTATACCCACTTGCGCAATACACGTTTGCGCGACCAGATTTTGTAGGACTGGATGTGTAAGTAAGTGTAATCCCCGTTTTTGACCTGACCAACGTTTAAAACTCTTGTTAGAGGGATAATTGAAAAATAGTTTAAGCAATTAAAATTTAATTTTAAATAATTTATAAGGGGTAAAATTTCATTAAAATTTTACATTAATTACAAATATTTAACCCTTTTCACAATATTTATATTTTTAATCACTTGCTAAAAACTCTAAAAAGGTGTGCGCGCGCTTCGCACTCTAAAAGGGAAATTTACGACCTATTTCATTGGCCTTACGGCCAATTGAAGGTAAAAGAAAAAAATACCTCTACATATTTCGAACAGTCGTTAGTGGCATCTCACCTCAAAAATCTCTCTTTTTTTAATTATTTGGTACTGTAAAACTCTCTAAAAAGTACGGTGAGCATATGTGCATCGATTTCCTTAATATATTTAACTCTTTATTCAGTTTTCTCTTGGTACTGTATTAATTTAAACGCTTTGAGACTCATTGGGACATTGGAATCCACTTCTATAATGTTCGTTCATTTGTTGGATGGTAACACAAGTCTATTTCTCTTTATATGCAAACACATGGATGATTTTGGATTTTGTTGGCATTCCCTTACATCTTTTTATGTACTTGTCTCTAGCAAGTTTACAAAGAGAAATAAGCTTATGCTGCCATCAAAAAATTGCAGAACGAACTTCAGAGAAGTTGATTATCAAAGTCGCAATTGGTCTCAAAAAGTTTATATTAATACAGTAACATGAGGAAAAACTGATGGGAAATAAGTTCCGTCTGTAAATAAAGGGTTAGAAGCATAAGTTTTGAAATAAAATGCTTTCTAGTTGCATTCTGCTTCTGCGCTACTTTAAAATAAAATCTTCATAACAGTTACTATTTAGCGGAAATGCATACATTTCTAAAAACTTCCAATTTCTGAGGGCTGTAATTAAACAATTTCCAGTATTTTTTTCATTGTTTTGGTCTTTGAAAATAGGAACTATTATGCACAGATTCAAATCGATTTGAAAAAATATTTGTAATTTGACTCACTTTATTACTTATTTTTAAATTTTATGTTACTTAAAATGTTTGAGCCTCAACTTAGAAGAGCAAAAGATACATACATAGATGAGGTTAGTTATACAATTTAATAATACTTCTAAAAAATCGTTTCATATCGATGTAATTAGCACGCTCTTGAATACAAATATATATATTGAATAAAAGCAAAACTCTCTACTTTATTTAGAATAGTAAAATAGTTGTCAAAGATGACTGATTGGGACAATATATAAGCATGACATTTTGTTAACAAGAGAAGAAGTCGAGATGTTCGTATAAGGAAATTATTAAAAGAAACAAACCTGAAAACAGTTATTTAATCATTATATTTTACTTAATCTTCCGTGTCGCTTGGTGATCAACTTTCAAATCACTCCATTTCTAAACCATTGACCTTTAATTGAAAGCCTTACAAGGTCATATAGATACAAGTTCGATCATTTAATATGTGTCCACAGAAGAAACCAGAAAATTACAAATAATTTATAACACTCGAATGAGATAAGTACAGAAGCTCCTCTATGGTATTTATTTCACTACGGCACTTTATTATTTGGGTAATCTCATTTAATTCTTACGTTAGGCCCAAAGGCAATGCTGTTGATTGAATTTTGAGAATACCAGAGTTTAATTGATATCCCAGATCGCTAAGTTTATTAGTTGGAAGGGCATATCTATTTGTTGGGGTATTAAAGGTGTCTAGCTTAAAAGGCTTTTTGGGGATTATATATCGCTCGGCTCCGCCTACATCTGATTGGGCAATTTAACTACCAGGACTGGTCTTTGCTTTTATGATCACTTATAGTATTAATTATATCCTGTTGCTGTCATGTATTATACCTGATGTAATGAAACGTGCTGTTTCTTCTGAATTTATATTCATAAGTCGAAACGTTAAAATGATAATGTTTGCTTAGTTGGACTGTAAATAGATGTATAAGTTGTTTCCTTTGGTTTCGTGGTACTCATTAAGGCATTTCAAAAATGTGTCAAGTTTATTAATGGAATTTAATAATAGTTATGTACATCTGTAGGAAAAAAGGAATGCATTAAACAGTATTTGGAGACCAGAAAAATATAATGAGCTCTCAGAAAAAGATATTTAACAATTTCTTTCATTGATTTTTAAGAAAATGCATTCTTTATCTTTTGATCACTTTCGGGGATATTATTCTTTTTATATTAAGCTGGAGGAATAGAAATTGATTGTTTGGCATTTTATTTGTATGCCCTTATTTACATTTATTGATTTTTTTTTTTAATTCCCTTTGCAAGCATAACAGCTTTCTTACTTAACTTTTTGAAAGAAACCTGTATGAAAAATAAAAAAATTTCATCGGACACTTCCAAGAAACAAGTTTTTAAATTTCTGTTGAAAAACTAGTGTTAAATTTTAAAACACTAAACTGTTTTTAAGGATATTCTTTCTGAAACTCAATCTATTGCAGTTTAATATGGAATTAAATAATAGTAATAATAACTTTACTTAAAGTATTTAATCCTCGAACCTTTAAGGAAAATCTAATCTAAGCATCCAAAAAAAAAAAAAAAAAAAAAAAAAATGCAAACTTTTCCAAAAATCCGCGAATTTGTAATTTAAATAGCATTTATAAAAACAGTTCAAAGTCGAATACTAACAAAGCCAATATTCGGTTCAAAAAGGCTATACGTTTAACACTCTCGCGTGACTTCTTCTATGCGTAAACAATATACAAGTCAGATCAATAAAATAACTCATTGTTTTGTATATGATATAGTTAATATGATTAATTTGGATATTATACAAAGTAACTGGTTATTATAAATAACAACGATTTATTATGTAAAATATCCAAATTAATCATATTAGCTATAACATGTATACTAAAAGGTAAGTTTCCAATACATCATAATTAATTACTGCCTTCATCTCATAGGGAAGTATTAATAGATTTTGTTATTTGTTTTGATGTATCTAGCACAAAGGCTGCGCTGGAAGTATTAATACCATGTCAAAAAATTTTATTTAAAAAGTTTTTTTTTTATATGGCATTAAACAAAAATATCCAATAATAAAAGAAATGTATTTTTTACGTAGGAGATCCTGCATTTCGAAATGTACTGACAATAGGAAGGTATGTTCCGTAAGAAAATAATGCCAATTTGAGTTTCAAATGACGAGCTCTTAACACATGACGACCCTAAAATACTCTCCAAAGGTCAGCAACCTTTATAATGACCCACACTTCCTTAAGTTATTGCTCAATCATTTACTGCACCTCTTTTCAAGAATTACCAATATTGGAGAGTAACATTGTTGAGAAATAAAAGATATCGGGAAATGAATTACATTCTACTGAGCTAAAGATACGGTCGTTAAGCCAAAAGATTTCGAATTTTTACGATATGTTTCCTTAATGTTGTCCACTAAAGGTTGATTTTTACGACTTTGTTTTCGTTTTACAAGATAGGAATGTAATTATTATTTTTTTTTTCGCCTTGTTGGTTTCAAGCTCTTAAATTCTTAGGTTCATAAAATCAATAAGGTATTTTCGGAGGTGATGCGTTGCTGGTTTCTGGCTGTAAATTTACTCTTCAATGTTTAACCTTATGCAAATAAAGATGGAAGGAATTGAAGTAAAGCAATATTTAAAAAAAATTTAGATTTATGAAAAACTCAATTACAAAGTTCAGGAGTAATGGATACATTGTGAATATTTCATGTTAATTTGCAACCTAAACTACTTAATGTAGGTTGATTTATTCTATCAATTCAACAAGTAATGTAATCAGGAATCAAGTGGTAACAATAAGGCGAATATAATATATTGCATTATATTACTGAAAAGATTTTAATTATTGTAGCCAGAAACTGTTATTACAGAAACGATGATCTGCTTAGGGATCTTTTGAGAAAGTTCGTCTCGTGAAGGGATTTCAGTATATCGAACTTCGTGAATATCAAACGTAATTTAGTATCGTTAATAGCCCTAGGAAATTGTATGGGTAAAGTGATTTATGATCCTTAATGTACGCAATAATTCTATTAAGGCCCTTAATGAAATAGAAATATGGTTTGCATCAAGAGAAGTTTAAATGTGGAATTCCTCTAGCTACACTGCATGGATATTTACACGTTGCTGTTTGTCGAATTCAGTCACTAAATAAGTATGTCTTGACTAAAAGGGTACATTTTTGAAAATCTAAAGAATCGCTGCCACTCAGGTCAAAAAGTCAGACATTGTAAACTGTCATGAATTAAATAAGGTTCGCCACAATTTTTTTTTTTTTTAATTATATTTCCATTTAAGTACAACTTTTATCAATGAAATTAACGTTTCACTGGATATGAACAAATGATATTTTGCTGATCACTGCCATGGAGAAAGAATGAACAGAAGAACACAAAGCACCATTTTGATTAAAATCAACATTGACCCAAGCGACTTGGTTGAATTTCGATCACTGCATTTCGCGAGAACTGCATACTGAAAAGATGACTTTTATAATTATTGCCACTAAGTGTTATTGCAGAAACGAGTGTCTTTTGGTATAGCTAAGTTACTTTGTTAGAGGCTGAATCCTATTATTGGAAGCGAATAATTCGAAAGTTAAGAGGTATAAGTGACTATCCAACCCTAATCCTTTTCTTTTACTCTAAAAAAATACTAATCCAACTATAGCAACATTCTGTAGATTTTCACGCCAAATGCTGCAGTCCTAAATCAAAAAACGAATACGTGACTTCGGTCAATGTTGATTCAAAGTTACAGTAGTAAAGGGAACGGAATGATTTCGAAGATTTTTATTTCCCTGTAATCACAAAGAGAAAAAAAGGTATACGGTAAGAAGTGCTCGAACCCTGAAAAGGGTTACGTTTCTAGCGAAGATGCGTTTTATTTCTTACGTAATTTGTTAATTGATACAGAAATCTGTTCCATCGTGAAGTGATTAAAAAAAAAGTACGTCATCAAATTTATTACAAGCCATAAACATAATTGGCCCGTTGTTATAACAAGACATCCGACATCAAGCATTAACAAAAAAATAAGCGCGATACATACAATAGCGCTCGCGTCTGGAAAAAAAATCAAAACAGGGAAGAAAGTGGAAATGCGCCCAAGCTTGACCTTAAAACTGAGCTCTTTTTCATGCAGCGAAATAAAATAAAGAACATGCAGTGTGAGGAATAAAAAGAAAGCACAATGAAACTTGTGTGAGTTATTTTCTGCACGACTGGCCCCACACTGTCTGATACGATGAGTTTCCAATGTGCAACTCAACTCGTTTCCAGATCTTGTCAGGCGACGGCAGCGCCATCGAGTGATGATTACACCACGCAAAGAGCTGACCTCTCAAGTTTTTTTTTTTTTTTTTTAATTCTACCAAAACAACTCCGTTTTAAAAGTTTTTTTTTTTTTTTTTGCTTCCCTCCTCAATAATGGAAAATGGCTTCTTTGGAATGTCGAAACTTCAATGGGAGAGGTCACTCACTCTTAGAGGTCAATGGCTAATCGTAAAATTTAAAAAGTACTTTTTATTGACTTCTAGGAAAAAGTAACCATTTCCGAAACAAAGAATTCGATAAGGGTTTAATTCGTTTCGGAAATGTAAAACGGGTTATTGAATTAAAAACAAGAACTATTTGGAAATATTGATAGAGATAATTAGTTGGATTCTCTTTCTCGTTAGTTTAACATTTTTGTGCTGCAGTGCAGCCATCAAATGTTTTACGTTACTTATTCTTACGTTTTTCTTTGAAAGTATCAGTAACGAAATTTCCCATTTTTGATGATCGGTAAGAGTATGTGTACTGGACATTCACCCAAATAAAAAGTAAACCATTTAACAGTATTTTAAATATTTATAAATTAATTTTATTATGAAAAAACCTATTATAAACAATAAATTAATTAAATCTCTTATATTTTATAAATACCAAGATAATACAAATCATTAAAAACAACGCTTCCCTTCATAAAAAGACCATATTTTATAATAGAGACATTAATGATACTTGAACGAATAACTAGCTTCTTTAATCTTCTTTCAAACATTTTATATTTATCTATTCCCATTTTGAGATGACATTTAAATAAGAATATCAAATTCCCTCTATTAAATTCATTTTTGCCCTAGAAGTGTCATTTTCGATTGTATGATTATTCTTCGTATATTGAAGTTTAGACTCCTCGTAATTTTATTCCACAAAACATCTTTCGGTGAAGCTAAAAGTGTTCCAGGTATTAAAACTGAAGTTTTATTTAATAAATTTCTCATGAACAGAAGCTATAAAAAAATTCAAAATTGACCCGTTACATCAAATCAAGAAAATGTGATTTTCTATCTATCTTCCTACCAAACAAGTAATATTTTAGAAGGTGTTTTTCTATGAAAAAATTTAGTATGTAAAGATTTTTCTACTTCAGAAGGGTTTTTGGCATACGCAAAGCGCTTTTTTTTTTTTTTTTTTTCTCTCTCTCTTTATGCTCCCCTTCACTCAGTTCTGTTACTATAAATTGAAAATCCTGCCTAGAAAAAACCGTTTCCGATTATTTTCATATGAAGTTTCCTGGAAACAAAAACTTTTCAATTAGATTATAGAACAGCCAGGAGTACTATAGAGATGTGCGCTAATGGGGAGTCGAACCCGGGACCCTTAGATCAGAAGACAGGCACGCTAACCACTAGACCAGCAAAAGAGTTGTCCAAACGAGATTCAGTTAAGTTATTCCTGTGTTTATTCTTGATGAAAACCACTTTACTGAAAGCTTCTTCATATAGTTTCACGTATAGGGCACGTAGTGGAAAACTCTGTTCTACATAGTTAACACATACTATTTCGGATAAATTACAATTATGTGAAGAAAAAAAACGTACCGTAATTTTTTTTTTTTTTTTTTAAATCTTTTGTGGCCCCGGCGGGCCACAGGAAAATCTGTCGCTTGTCAAATCTGGCCCGAGGGTCACGTAGTGGCGAACGCTGCACTAGACAAAAGAGATTGATGTCTAGGTGTTGTATCTGTTATTTTTGCACGGGACCATAACAGTACTTATGCCTGCTGAGCCCATTGTTCCACTCATACTAATGGAAAGGTACTCATATATATACATTGCACAGCTTATAGAAAGAATAGATGTACAATGCGGTGACCTTTCAGAAGGCCAGACTGTCTGATAAGGAGACATTACATCAGACTTGACGTCTATATCAACACAATTTTTAAGTTTAACTCTCATGTATGATTGGTATTTGCCAAAAACATGCTCCAATGTTTCAGTTGAATTTCCACACTCCCTACATAGCTTATCTTGACAACTTTCATTGTTTTAATATGGTTCCTGTGAGACAGTGATGGGTCAATAAACCAATTAGAATTCTACAGGACTTCCTGTCCAGTCCCACTATAAATGTTTGGCTTGAGGTTCCCCTTATAATGCGTTTGAATTATCTCATACCCTTAGACTTCTTCCACTCTAGTTCAGTTTATTTAATAAGATCCGTCCTAAGTAGTCCACTGACCTCTGGGATGCTCCTACGTATGTAGTATTGGAAACTACTCTAGAAGAAAACCTTTGTTTTAGGAATACATTACTAGATACGGTAAAATAGGGTGAGTAGAAGGTTTTCAATTTTTGAGAATCCTTTTATGTCTTAAAATAAAAATCGTAAGCCAGTTTTCCTCTAGTCAGTTTTTCTTTAACGTTTTAGTTAATAACTTTATACAAAAAAGTTAATCCCCCCCCCCCCCATGTTAAGTGGGGTGAACAGTTACAGTAGAAGAAAAGCAAAGAATATTTCCATTCCTTGGGTTAAAGGAGATATGCAAATATCTTTTACAAATTTTATAAATGAATTGTTTTAATTTATATGGGGACTTTTGAGAGTTTCAGTATTTTACAAGAGGAGAAAAAAATTTCCAATTTCTAATAGAGACCAACATTAAAAGGAAACTTTTGAAGGCTACCACATTTTTATTAAAAGGCACATAAATCCAATTTCAAACTCTATCGACTTTGTCAGTGACGGCTCGTACACTACAGCCAATGCAGCCGGACTGCATCAAAATTTACTAGTTCGAAACTAAAATTATATATTTTACAATTTTCTAAAATGAAGATCCAATTTCTACGGTAAGCGTAAAAAAATTCGATAAACAGCAAACTTCCTGTACTCAATTCACGAGGAGAAAAAACCGTTTTCAATCAAGGTGATCTTTCTCCGAGCGGCAGCCATGTGTTCCTGGAACGCGTTTCGGCAGCGACATTACCACATGAGTTGTCATGGTAACCAATAGAATCCAATAGTCTTCTCTCCACGTAATGTGTAACGTGGCAGACAGATCAGCGATTTTCCGACTTCGGCTGCACTTGAAAATTTATTTTGTAAAGTAATGAGTCTAGATGGAATTTTTGTAAGTTAATGGTACCATCGGAAGGCTAGAGAGTTATTTTATTAGTTTCAAGTACTATTTTGTTCTGAAAATAAATTTGAACATTTTAAACTCATTATTTAAAAAATCGTGTTTTTGGTACGTGAAACTTCATTTAAACAGTGATAACTGAAGTTTGATGTAATCTTTTTGAAAAATCGTGATTTAAGAATTCAAATCTGCATTCACTATTAGATGTTTTGAACTTCAGTCAAATTCATTGGAAAAGAAAATGAATTTTGCTAGATTTTTAAATGCAGTTTTTAGAAAAATTGCGATTTTTTTCTACTTTTAATGTTAAAAAAATTCTATTAAAAAACTATGTATTCTGGAAACTAGATGGAAGTTCATAACATTAAGAATGATATTACAAACAATTTCCAAACATAATTTCTTTTCTTGGCCCTATAAAACTCGAGTAATCGCTGTTCAAAAATATGCTAATTATAACGAGATAAATGTTAATTAGTTGATTAAATTTTGATTACAAACTGAAATCTGTTTCATTTAAACATCACTACTAATATATGTACTTTTTAAGTGAAAAGAAGAAGAAAAAAATGACTTTTAAAATGATAATTTTATAAAAAGAATTTCGAATGTAATTGTACATGATTGAGAAAAGTGTGCGTGTGGTTGGGAGGTGGGGGTAGGTGCTGTTGATAAATCGCATGCTTCCGGCTGTACTAACATTTTAGACCACGGCCGCCACTGGACTTTATCTTAGAGTTTATACCAAAAAGAGAATAAATTAATTTCCTCGAAAATGCAGAAGTTCTCTTTTAATATCAAACGATTCATATAAGAGTAGATAAAAAAAATCAAACAATTACTTTAATATTGTTACAATCCAGGCATCAATATTTTTGAGAAAAGGGCAATTACCTGTCTGAGTCTTTCAAGTTTGATCATAAAATAATGAAATAACAATTGAATTCCTAGGTATTGGTACTCGTATCAAAATTGATATCAATGCCCCTTATGTTAACATTTCATAATGTTATTCTGAAGGTGACTTGAAAATGAGTTATTTGGAAATGAGTGTTACGTAGTTTTAGAAATTTGACAGATATATTATTATAATTCTTTAAAATATTGGCTTCAGGAACATAATCATTATTTGTTTTTAGAGAGGGATATTAAATCAAACTTCTAGAGAATAAACACGTTTATAATAGAGAATAAACACATTTATAATAGAGAATAAACACATTTATAATAGAGAATGAACACAAGTGGATTTATAATACTACAAATGTTTAATCTACGTTCTACTAGAAATTATCAAATCTAAAATTAATGTATTTATTAATATTAACCTTTTAATGCATATGGAATGTCTATTAAGTTTTCTATTCTAATGAGGTAAAAAAATTAATAAAGTAGAAATGTCTTGACAAGGGTTTACTTCTCCTTATTTCTAGAAACCAGGAATGAAATTTCCCTTTTCTTATTATTCATCCCATACAATTTTTAAAAACCCAGAAATTTTGTTTTTTTATAATTAATGATTCAATTCAAATCTTGTATGGTGAATTCCTTATTGTTAAAAAAGCTGTCTGTTTTCGACAGACGCATCTTAATTGTCACTCGTACATGCTTTTATAACTTTAAAACTTCCCAAATTTTATATATTAGGAGGTATTTATAGAGAGTAAATTTTTGGAGCAAAACAAAGCAGTCTCATTAGGGTATGTAGATGCATTCGTTTACTTATTGTTATTTCTATTCACCATATACTTCTAAAACTATGACGTTAAAGTCAAGAAATTATTAAAACTATCTAAAACATTGAGATTTAACTTTTATAGTGAAATAATAAATATTCAATCGAAGTTCATATTTTCTATAAATGAAAATCATTGGTGTATTACTTTAATACCTAAAATCAAAATAGTATGAGCAATGTCGAAATACAGATAATTTAAACTAACTTTAAAAGAACAGTTCACTAGACGACCACATCTATATATATAAAACTGAGTTGTCTGTACGTCTGAACCTTATACAAATCCACATTTTTACACCTAGAGGTACGAAATTTGGTAGATAGAAGCTTTATACATGGAGATTGCAGAGAACAGCTTTTAAATTCGATTAAAAGTTGCTTTCATTAAAATTTAATTACATTAAAAAAAATTATTGGAATAGCAACAATATTTTTTGTTACATCAAAATAAAACCAAAAGTTATTTTAATGTGTCCCCCTTATTTTTCTGATTATTTTTATGTATCACAATCGTCTGTCCGCAAAGCGGTTCGAATACTATCATTATTTTCCATATATTTACTATTAATCGGCGCTCTGCGCATGCGCCCGTTTAAAAGCGTAACATAATATTCATATAATATTATTAATGACATAATATTCTGATGTAAACATAACGGCTAAGATTATTGAAATTCACCGAAAACTTTCGAATCATATTAACATTTGTTAATAATTCTTCTTATTCCTAGGTAAATATTTATTAATTTTTTTTAGTATTTAACACAGAATATCAAAATTCTTTCTTTTGAGTTTTTTGATTTGTATAGTGGTTTTTTCCCTGTGTATCAAGTTCTATATTATTTAATCTAGATTTTAATAAATTTTTTGTATTATACATGCTATACTACTTACATCAGACTAATTTTACAAATTACACCAGAAGCGTGATATTTCATTTTCGAATTTATTTCTTTGGTGCTTTATTTTGGTCCTGATTATGAAGTTAATAATTGGGTTCTACTTTTTTTTTTTTGTACTAAAAATTTTTGAAGAGTACTAAACTTTTTCGGTACAGATGTAGAATGAGATATTTCTTTGGCGCGATTTTATTTGGTGTTTTTGTACAGATAATTGCTGTTTCTGGCAACTGTTCTCTCTTTCAGTTATATTTTAATTTTATTTTATTATTTATATTTTATCTTAATTTGGTACTATCCTGTTAGCCGCGTAGTGGATAAAAATCGCCAAATTGTTGATCTTACAACCTTCAAATAATGTATTTACTATATTTAGAATTGACGATACATTTACGCGTCATTTCAAACAGGTAAACATTTAGGCTCTGCGCCAACTGGTAACTGCCTGATGGAAGAATACCCTTCATAATTTATATTTTAACTTAATTTTATGATTATTGATGTTCGAATTTTCTTTTATTTATTGTGCTTTTGATTTTTGCGATTTTTCCGATCATTAAATGAAAAAAAATCGCCTAATGCTTTATGCTACATCTGTTCAACTTTTTCTTAAATGTAAACTTTTATGTCTTCCAACGGGTCCCCAGCAGCGCGGGGTCACACTGTTAGTTTTTTTTTTTATTTGAGAAAAAAAAAAAGAACGTATCAATATTTTAAAGTGAAAATAACAAAAAAAAATATGTACCTGATGCATACAAATCTGAGTAGAAGTGGCATTTTATTTACAGTGACACATGCCAAATTTTCTTAGAAATGACGCTTCAAATTACAAGAACGACAATTTTTATTTTTAATACGATTTAATTAGGTGAATTTTCAAGTGAGTGAGTGATTTTGTAATACATTAATTTCTGATTAGCACACCATTTGATCTTTCCATTTGTATACAGATTTAAAAAATTATCCAAATAATTTGTTTAAAAAAAATTGCAGTTCACAGTAACTTTAACTTGGTACTTATTATTATTATATTTTTTTTAAAGTTTTATTCGTATCAATTTCATTTAGAGAGATAAACTGTCCATATTTTTTCATTTTTAAGGTGTTCCGTTTAATGAAGTGAAGTTAAACTGTCTTAATAGATGTTCACATCCTGATTTTCAGAAAATATATATATGAACCTAAAAATTACCTTTTTTAAAATATATCTTAAAAAACTTTAACGTGCAACTTACTAGACAAAACTAATGTCGAAAATACATTTACGGGTTGATCAATATCTTGAAAAACAAAATTAGTTACAAAGTTACACCGGATCAATAACCTATAATTTATTTATAATGAGCTATACAGAACAATAAAATTAAACTGGTCCTTCTTTTTCTTTTTCTAATCGTTTATCCACAAAGAATTGACTATTTCATTTTTGACATTGCCCTTTTTCCTAACAAAAACAAAACAAAACAAAAAAATTATTCAGCGTCAAACAACATTCTCTCACTAACATCCCACCAAAATAACTTTCATCAACATTCAGTTTTTTTTTTTTTTTACCTCCACAACAAGCACACAGCAATCAGAATCCCTCAAAACACCTCCTTCGCATACAACTTCCATTTAAAACAAGACAGAAAAAAATCCCATTCCCCCAAAAACTCATTCAAGAGAATAATTAAGACCTCTTCGTCCTTAACCGGCTACGCAATAAACAGTTTTTTTTTTTTTTTTTTTATATATATATATAAATTCCTAAGAAGGCGTTTTGTATGTGTTTTTTTGTTTTTTTTTATAGGAAGGTCCTATGTTGATAGGGGCAGAAGATGACTTCTTAACCTGTTCAGGACCGGCGAAAGGAGAAAGAAGCGCTTCCCCAGGCCCGCGCGCTCAAAGAGACTACGCACGCACGGGACCGGGCATTTTTCCACGTTAAGCATTTTGCCCCGTTAAATTCAAATAAAACGTTCCAATCTGAAATCACGTCTGTGTGATGATGGGCCGGCTGGCACGGAAACACTGATCACAAATACGATATCGCGGGCCGTGAGGGAAGAATCGTCTGATCACATATACGCGATCACGGTCCTGAACAGGTTAAAGCTAGTCACTAACCAACTCACCTGGAACCATTGCTCGCATCTGCTGAACCGCATCTGGTTGATCCTAAGACAAGCAACCAGATACACTGTGCTCACTTACAAATGACCCTACTCATGACGTCATTTGAGGCTAAAGCAGGGACGTGATTGGTTGTTAGGATGATTGCTGTGGTGTATATTTCCCTTTCGCCAATCCGAATTGCCACTGACTGCACTAAGTTCCCAATGTCTTTTGAAGTAAGCACACCTTATGGGGATACTGATTTTGCACCTTGGATAGATTGAGCATGATGTTGGAAGATGCGGGCATAGAGGTGAAATAACGGGTGCTGGCCTGAAACGAAGTGCCTTGCTTTTAACCTCTGCAAATAAACCCAATTTTGCTTGTTTTGCTCTTTTTTTAAATAACATTTTTTATTATTTTGAAGATTGCTTTAATTTAGACGTTTAAAATGGTATTTTTTGGTGAATGTCTTTATTGTAAATTTAATACATTTTCAGTTTTAGAATCTCTCTGTTTCTTTTAATTTCTTTGAAGTTAATGCTTTTTAGTAGAGCAACATTTCTGTACTAATATTGTTAGTTTCAAGAAAAATATTGACTGACTTGCTAAAAGGTTTTTTTTTTTTTTTTTTTTTTTTTTTTTTTTTTTTTTGAGTCGTATAGAAGTCAACAAATTGAAATGAATATAAATTCCCAACGTCATTAACGAATTAGTCATTTGGTGAACTATTTTTGGTTTCTACAAAATAACATTGTTTAAATAAAGATACATAACTATTCAACACTAAAAGTGATAACACAGTCGGTTAGCCAAAAAATATTTATGCGCAGTAACAAATAAACAATACGGCCATCACCCTGAACAGTATGGCCACCATGGTCGTGAATTTCGAACACCATCGAACAGCCAAGCCCATCCACGATGATTCGAATCCTTTGCCTTTTATTCCAGAGGAATGGGCGTTAAAACCACAACTATCTGGAAGGTTAGTCATTTCATTAAAAAAAATTCTTTGAATATTTATAAAATATTTAATTTCGCTCCACTATATAACTTTTCAAAATATGTTTGTCCATCAATAATGAAAATATACTTAAGACAACTAAAAACTCAGAGCAACAGTTGGAGATAGCTTGGTGAGCAACTGAAGTCGGTAATTTTGAGTCACACAAAAAAAACCTAACAAATTAACAAACCATTTAAGAGGTATAGAAAAAAAACATCGTTTTTTAGAGCGTCATAACCGTCTTTTAAACATCCATTACGTTACTAATCACTTGACACACAGCAGAAGGGCTAAGATTAAGGATGAAAAAATGAGTCTTTTGAGCAGCGCAATTAGACAAGGAGACAATGAAGCTATCGGGCATTTTTTTCCTTTTTTTTTTTTTTATTCTCTCTCTCTTGAACGCGTTGGAGTGGGGCAAGCAGCAATGGAATATTGTATGCTTAGATGATTGGTGGAGCGTGGGCGTGAAATGTTCTTAATGTCGAACATGAATGGCGTTAATCATATAATAGACACTTTCCCATAAGCTTTTGTGTTGGAAGTACTCACGCTATTCAGCTGAAGAGGCTTTTTTTTTTTTTTTTTTGATTTGGCTGGGTTTTAGAGAATCATTCAATGGGAAAAGAGTTAAAAGTCAATAATAAGATGGATCGTTGTGAGGAAAATATAAATATGGATTGGCTGAATTTTTAAATAAGTAAAATGTACGCCTGAATGCTGTGTTAATTGAGGAGAGGGGGGGGGGGGTTATTTTGCATTTGGGATAGTAGCAGTAGTCTTTATATTGTGGACTCTGGCAATTTCAGCAATAAATGGATGAAATTGCTGAAGAGAATATTGGGAAAACACTTTTTAAATCAAATGCCCTCATGAAATATCAGTTTACTAATTACAATTTAAATAGGTATAAATAATTTTTAACTATTTACAGTTCCAACTAGCACTTTTTTTATTTCCTGGTTGGTTTGTACGCTCAACAACCTAAATTTATGCACAATGACGGTTAATCAGGCCGGGACAGACAACTTAACGTGTATTCCGAACCACAACGAACATCCATGCCTAGCCTAGGATTCGAACTCCGCACCTTTGGCATGTGAGGCTTTATATTTCCTGATGAACACCTTGGATTTGCACACTGCTGTACAAAGGCGAAGTAAAAGTATTCGTGAGAAAATTAATACGTGCAATCAGTTTAATCGTCATACAAACAATAGTTACGGAAATGTTCAACACACTACGGTATACATCTAGAAATTCTAGGACATACAAAACTATTATATTCAAATACCATTTGAAAATATAAAGCACAACTATAAGATTGATACAAGGATTCATACATACTGATACTAAGCAGATACAAGGAATTAAAAAATACTTCGGACTTACCCAGAAAACCGTCTCGTGGTGGAATACGGTTCAAAAAGGCGGAGCAGACCAAACGGTATAGTGGTTAGCGTACTAGCTTCTAGACCGCGAGGTTGCGGGTTCGAGTCCCGTGTTGGCATGGGTGTTTGTAAATGTATGTTGGCTTGTCTAATGACGAATGTTTCGGCGCATTATAGCCCTCGTGTTGCTGACGGCGCCAGATAATCTGAATACAACCAACCAACCAAAAAGGCGGACGGTTTAACTAATTCAAATATATATTAAAATAAAGAATTCTGGTAAATTATTAGATCTCTGTTGATTTTGATAAAGTACGGATTTTTGCCGAGATGATCCTTTCCGAAATTTAGCTGACAAATGTAAACTTTCTTTAAGTACTTGATTCGTGCAAAATAAGGCTGCTGGATGTCAATTTTCCAATTTCGCATCTTTTTTCCAAACGGAATTGTTCAAATTGATTTTGTAAACAGGTAGGTCGAGCTGTGCTGGAAGCTGAAACGTATAGCTTACTTAAGGGTCAAATACACGGGGCGAGTTTACTAGCTACTAGCCGGCTAGTTTACTAGTTGATAGAAAAGTAGCTCCGTGTCTTCCAATCACTAACAGGACTACCTGCTAAATGATTGGATGACAAGGAGCAAGTTTACTATCAACTAGTAAACTAGCCGGGTAGTAGCTAGCAAACTCGCCCCGTGTAATTATCCCTTTAGATAATGATGATATTATAGACTCATTTCATTTTAAACCCGAATACCTATATTTTCAATATATTATTTAAATATCCATGCACCATTTTTTTTTTTTTTTTTTTTAATCTTTTATTGAATCAAACGACTCTACGGAATTGTTAAACATCAAGAATTAGTGTTCTTTATAAATTTTAGTACTTGTGCAAAATTCTTTATCCTAAGAATTTTGTACAGTTTAGCATTTTACATAAAATGCCTAATCAGACTCGCAAATAGAAGAGTAAATTACAGAGCTCTTTTTAGCAGAGTACAAACTCTGGAGTAAATTGCATTCGGATACAATTATCAACACTGGGGAAGTAAAAAGGAGGGAGAATGTAAACAAATTATTAATTAAAATATAATTTATAAATTAGATTTAAAAAAAAAACCAGTACCGATTAATCAATTAGAGTTCATTGATGACACAGTTAATCAAATTAATTCGAAAGCCAGCATTGTTACCAGTTAACCAAAAGCTTTAATTTGATCTATTAAATCACTCTCCATGATGAATTATGTATTCCGTTGCCAGTTCTATCTCTATTTAATAGAACTCTGTGGGCTCTATTGTACTATTAAACGGCTGCCTTATGCTGTAGATACGTGGAGACGCGAAGAATTCAAAGTTTTTAAACAGGACAATAGTGCTCTCACATTCACAAATGCTTTCATAAAGTCAATACATTTTTGGCAACAAACTTTATCAATAAATCAAGTTTCTGCCCAGTCTCCACTTGTCCAAATTTCAACTCCTCATTCAAACTCTTTCTCAAACATTTGAACCGACCGTATTCAATTCTGCAAGATACGTTCGCCTATTCCTTGCCACATCAATGATGTCGCCAATGTGATCAGATATAGTTTTATAAATCCAGAAGTGACAACATTTTTGTTTATGATCTGTTATCCTGCATTAGTATGAGAACAATTTAAATGAAGTTTTATTTAAATTTACATTCAAATTAAAATAAGAAATTAATTATGAATTTATATTTTTATAGCTGCTTTAAACCCATTTACCATACAAGTCCCTTTATTCAAAAATTTCAAGCTATATAATAAAAGTTCATTTTTCTTACGATCACAACTGAACCAAAGCTTATGGCTTAAAAATAGAGCAAGTTCAATAATGGGCTCACATTTTACTCTGTCGTTAGGTTATAATCTATGGATATCATGCAAAGGATCGTCATTTTTCACTCAATTCTGAACTTAAATTCGTAAACACAAAACTACAACTCCTACTGGAAGTCAACCTAGAGTCTGCTTATGTAGGGAAAATTAATAGAAATGTATTGACTATTTCTACGAAGGAAGCAAGGGTGTGGAAGTACAAACGCATATTAGTCATTACTTCAGAAGGATCTGGCTGATTTTGCATAAACAGGAACTAACAGAAAATCAGTTTAATTTGAAACAAAACAATCTACAGCTAAAAACAAACAATTCACATACAGCTAAATACCCTTTCTCACGGCCTTATACAAAAAGCCCCTTGAAAAGCCATTTCCGAAACTGCCATCACAAATCACAATTAACCCGTTCGCACAAAAAAAGCACAATCGCCATTAAGAGGCGCCAAATCAACACCCCGATACCCTTTAACAAACGCGTTCATATCCATAATGATCGCCAACTCATTTAATAATAATAATATGTATACAAACAGGCGTGTATCCATATCCGTTCCTCGCCAGTGGGAATGAAATAAATAGGAAATGTTTCGATCAACACTGTCCCATGCCTACCTTTCCGGTGGTACTCCGTGAGAAGTACCATTGATTTATTTAGTCGCACTAGGATTTCAATGAACTTTTGAGGCTGCAGAATTGGATTGTAATAAACAACGGAATTGTATTCGGCACGTATGCGGAAGGTGATATGGGTGAGGTAAGATGTCATGTAGAGATCGTGTGTTTTCCGAATTTTAACCCCTTTGGGGACATGATCCGAACTATAGCTTTCCTTTTATAGTAAACAATAGGAATTTTTTTGCTAGATTTGAACTCGAGTTTGCCCTCACACTTCTGTACCAAACGAGCTTAAATCATAATGGTGCACCTTTACAGGAGAGGGGAAAAAACGAATTATATTCCAATCGGAATTTATGTTATGTTGGGTTATAAATCTAGAAAAATGCTGTAAAAATATTTTTGAATGAGCTTCTAATATTTTAATCCGATGTAAAACGAACTTTTAAAACATAATCTGCAATTAATAAATCGTCAAAATAGGAACAGATTTCAACAATTGGGTAATATATTACAGCATTTCGAACTTCTGCAACATTTGTGCCACTGATTTCTAAAGGATTAATTACACGGGGCGAGTTTACTAGCTACTAGCCGGCTAGTTTAGTCGCCGGCAAGTGCTTTAGTTGACGATGACACCAAAAGCTTCCCACACGCTCACTAGCTGGTGTGTAGAAACCACGTGTTTTTGTTCTTTGGCACCGACTTGCCGCTTTTGTATTAGCAACTCTGATGACACACTGCTAATTTACTAGCAAGCTCTCTCAAATACCGGCAAGTAGTGAGTAAAGTAGCCCGGCTTTCAACTTTTTCACCAGCTTTTTTACTAGAAGCTAGCCCTACAAGTGCTTGGATGACACGGAGCTAGTTTACTATCAACTAGTAAACTAGCTGGCTAGTAGCTAGTAAACTCGCCCCGTGTAAATAACCCTTTAACCACTACTTCTGAACAGATTATAAGTGGTTTCTGCTTTGCAAGCAGATGAAGCCAATTGACTATTTCTCCCCATAATGCTATACAATAGGTTGTCCATGGTTATGAATAAGTACTATGTAGTTAGAAGGGAAATTGCTAATTTAGATCTGTTGTATTGTTGAGCGAACGATTACCAAAGAACACATCAATGTCAAACCAATAGTATCGTTCATTGTTGTTCAATTTTCATCAGTGCTTTTTGAAAGATGGATTTGTTAGTTTCTGGCATACTATAATATATCATAATTGTAAAAAAAAAAATGGTTATACTTACTTTTCTATTGGTTTGACATTGATGTGTTCTTTGGTAATTGTTCGCTCAGCAATACAAAAAGCACCTTATAAAACTGTGAGCAAAACGGAAAGGATGATTCCTACAACTTAAACTCACTCGATTACACGCGACAACAAGTGTTCGAATTACCGTGTTGGTGCTCTAAAAAAGTACTAAGCACGACCGTGAATGTAATAAACAGCCCCGTGGAAATTGTTGAGCTGTCCACGTGAGAGTTTTCTCACACCAAATGCAAACGAGGAACGTTTCTCTTGAAAGACCTCTTGCTCTGCCTCTGCTAATATTATAGGAGCTTCAAGGATTGAACTGGGTACAATCGAGTCACTCGATTGTCAGCAACAATCAAATTATTAGATTGTATTCTTCGATGGTGTAACGAGTAAATAATGCGTAAATTCAACAACATGGCTAAAACTATCCAGTTTTAATCTGGATTTTGACTCTCTTATGGAGACAAACATTGTCGAAAATCACACTGATATTTTTTTTTAACTTTGACCATTTTTTTTTTTAGTTTTCTTATAGTTGTGACAGCAAAATAAATACAATAAAATTTCTTTACAAAAAATTATTGTTTATTCCTTCTTGTATAGTATGTTTTACTAATTACTGAACCTAGTATACGCACATATTCTGTTAGTTACAAGGGTGGATACATAGTTTTATTACGGAGGGAGAGGTGGCTGTTGAATAGCTTAGGTAAATTTTGTGTTGCTTAAGTTGCATTACTAATACCATGGGATAACTTAACTTTGATTACACAGAATATGTTACAAAGAGGTAAAAAGCCTCAATTACATAAAGGCGACACAATGGTTGGCTACGTGTGAATTTACGACAATAAATTTAGAGTTGCAAACAACTATTTGATTCAGGATAAATTATTGTTAAACATGATAGACAGAGCAATCTAACAACGAATACATATACACATTGAACATTTTCAAACTATAATTTGCTTTGTTGTCTTGCTTCGCCCTCGGCTTTTTCATCTCCATTTTATGGGATGAGAACATTTATATTAAAAATTTCCAGTGCTGATTCATCAATTCTTGATTGATTTCATGTATCCAAAACCTGAGAGTAGAGCACGTTAAAATGTGAGCGGTCCATGAATAACGGAGGGAGCGATCGCCCCTTCCACCCCTAGCTGGATCCGCCAGTGGTTAGTTAGTGGGCCTCAAAGACTTTTTTTTTTTTTTAGAAAATTGGTGGTCCGCACAACTAAAAAAATTTGAGAACCGCTGAATTACATGATAAGAAAGTCGAGCTGTAAGAGTTACATGTATGCTGCTCTCAAACTGTAACTTCTGGATAGCTCGTAAACAGTATCTACTCTGCATGCAGATGAAGCCAATTGAATTGCCACCATATTCTCACCCCATCTAAAGCTTTGTAATAGATGCCCTTGGTTTCCAACTGATTCGAACTAGTTTAGGGGAGAGTAACTAATATAGATTTCTACAGCGATTGTTAAACCTTTTTCGGCTTTAAGTCAATAACCAAACATGCACTATCCAGAAATTACAGTTTGAAATCAGTGTTACAATGTTACGGTGCAGTAAAGTCTCAAAGTTGTCCATTTCACCGTAAATTCCAAAATAACCAGCCAACCTAAATACTTACCTAACCAAGACTCGGTTTGACAATGAGAAATCAATGGGAGATGATGACACCGACGAAACTTTCTTTAAAAACTACTTAACCTCAAGTTAATAAACATTTGTCAATTAAACTTCCTCTCATGCCTCAAACGAAGGTTTTACAAAATAGGGTCAAGAAAAACACATTAAACCATTATAATAACCACTGAAGTTTTGTTTAGTTTCAAAAAGACAAATGTAATCGAAATTTAAGATAAATCTTTACTTGATTTCATAAACACGACTTCTCACCCAATTATTTGATTCTTGTCTTCTAAAAATATTTTCAAACAAAGACCTCTATCGAAATCGTTAATGACACTTGCAATGCAACAAGTCAGAAACTTATTTGAACATGTCAAAGGTTAATGAAACATAAGACACACTAGTTTATGTTCAATATGGTATGTTCAAGTAAATATATACGATTCAAAGATAAATTTCGTTTGTGAGTAATTCTAAATGGTTTTGCTTTTGTTCTAAGCTGGTAGTCTGAAATGTTTATAATCAGGTAAGAATATATTCAATCAGTATTAGTCATTAATAAACTAATTCTTTTTTTCTTTTTTTTTAGTATTTTACTACAAGAATTAAATTGATCAATTATTGAAGGGTGAGTAATTATTTGTCAATGCTGAAAGTAAATCAAACACATTCAATCTGATCCTAAATATTTTATAAAACGGGCTGTTTAAATAATCTCATTATTATAGAAGTTGTTTTCCAAACTAATCTTAAAATTAGCTTCATGTACGTAATCGCAAAAAATTTATTTCAGTGTGGACATTTGTTTAGTAGCAATATCTGAGGTGAATGATGCAATTAAAATTAGATTTAAGGTATGCTCATTAATTTGAGAATTTTATAAACGTTTTCAATGAATGAAAAATACATTTGTGCTTCAATCTACTCCGAAGTTGTATTCAACATTCTTCTTTTTTTAACACAATTAGAAAAATTTACTACAAACTTTAAAAATTTTACAAAACAAGAGATTTAAATAATATCATTATTACAATAGTTGTTTTCTATAAACTAATCTTAAAATTAGCTTGATGTGAGTTACTGCAAAGATTTATTTCAGTACAGGCATTTGTTTAGTCGCAATACCGGAGGTGAATGTACAATTAAAACTAGATTCAGTTATTATGAATTTGAAATTAAAATTAATTTACAGTGCAATTAAAATTAATTTGAAAACTTCATAAATGTTTCGAATAAATGTGAAACGTATTTGTGCTTCAATCCATTCCTAAATTGTGTCAAACTTTTTTCTTTTAATCACATTTTAAAGTTTTGTAATGTGATTAAAAATTTTGAAATTGGAGTCAATATCACTTTTTATCAGCCACTCGTTATGTAAAATTTTCTCTCATCCTTTAAAAAATATTTCATTTTCCTCTCAAAGCCGCCCCACACATGATTGGAAAGCAGAATGCGCGGCTAGCATGCAAGAGGTCCAGCGATTCAGCCTCGACGGGGTTGGTGTTCTACAGTCTTAGATAGTCTTACGTCACTTATAAAGAGAGCTTGCCTTACAGTTTTCTGGGTTTTCTCTTAATCGAGACACAAATTTGCTCTAAAACCAAAGCTTGTCGATTTAGTGTAGGTGTAATGCATGCAGGAAATGGGCGTCTAAAAAAGTTATAATACGGCGAATGTAGATGCCCTTCTCCTAATAACCCCCTTGGAATTTCATCCCACTAACCCCCGGGGGGAAAATGAAGCTAGTTTTGTTTCCACGGCAATAGACAACGCTAGACTTCGTGGCGGTAGCTATTCTTGTGATAAAAAGACAGCAGCATTCCTAAAACTTTAGCGTTAATAAATTTCCAAATTCAAACAAACCATTATAGCATTGAAAAATGGTATTTAATGTGAACTCGGTACCCTCTATATCAATAATGTTAAATTGCCTATTTATGATTGCAAACCTGACGGCTGTGGGGTTAACGCTCTGGCCTCGTATGCCAAAGATGCCGGGTTCGAATCCTGGATTAGGCATGGATGTTCATTGTGGTTCGGAATCCAAGTTAACCAGCAGGTCCCGGCCTGATTAGCCGTCATTGTGCATAAAGGTAGGTCGTTGAAGGTAGAAACCAACCTATTTATGATGTATCTTTTGTTGGAAAGTTCTTAACAAATGAGTTCGAAATTTATGTAGGTTAAATAGATTTTATACAAGATATTGAGGTTTAAGTTTGGAAAAAAACATGACGTATTTTTTGTTAAATTTTATTCAGTCTTATTTTTATAAATATTTGGTATTTTAAATAAATAATTATAAAAATAATAGGATTTTTTGTAACTTCAATATGTTATGAACTACAAATTCAGCAAAAAATGTGTGGTACATCTCTGCTAGTTTGTTTAATGGTTTGTACGCTCAATAACTTATTTTTAAATCTTTTATAATAACTTCGATTTTATGCATTCGTTTGTCGATGGCGGCGGAATCTGCAGAGGCCTAATTAACCCACTTTGGCGTCATCCAAACGGGCTGAAACTTGGCAGATAGATTCGATGTCGATGAAAATGAATTCTATCATATTTTGGAGCTGTTACTGACGCTAAAATGTCGCTTTTACGGAATACTAATAAACCAACTTGCCGTCATCCAATCGCGTAAAAAGGCATTGAACCGATCATTGCTGAAACTCTTTCTTGTAGTCAATTTTTTTTTTTTTAATAAATAAATAATAAAATTACTTGAATCAGAATAAATCAATGACATTTGAATGTGAGATTCATGTTCATTTATAACAAATAAATTGTGAAAACCTAGTTTGTCGCACATTTTGCTGATAGAAATGTTTTTGATATCGACACAGTGTTAATGAGTACAAAAATTGACAATGCATATAAAGGATTTTTTAAAAACTCTGTTTTTATATTATTATTATTATTATTATTATTATTATTATTATTATTTACAATAACGGCTAATTAATCCGGGATCTACATTTTAACGAGTTTTAAGAACCACAGTGAATAATACATCCTTTTCCGAACCCGGTACCTTTAGCATATGATGCCAGAGTGCTAACCACACAGTCTTCAGGTGGGCCTCAGCTAGTTAGATAAGATACATGAAACATCATGTATAGGAAAATCAAAAGTAAATCTTATATTAGTTAATAAAAATACATAAAACAACATGAAATAAAAATCTCAAAATTGATTTTTATTTTATTTTAAGGATATTGAGTCAATCGTCAATCTGGAGGTGAGTATTAATGAGAAGTTCTCAAACTTTTCATGAGGAAAATATTACAGGGTTCGCATTAGCCTTAAAATTACTAATATTCCTTAAATTTTTGTTTCTACCAAAAATTCCTAAAATTGTACCTAAATTTTTCGATTATTCCTACAAAATTTTTAAATAACCGATAATTCCCCAATTTTTCTTCAAAAAAAGTGTGGAGGGGGGGGGAGGGGGAAACAATATTCCTCCAGATGATAAAGAAGGATTTAATTAAATTCGCATGTTTGTCAAAATAGTAAAATTGCTTAGTTATATAACTGTTATTTTGCTAAAAAGTTGTTTGAAGTTCAATTTTCTGAAAATTTGCACTTTTTTGGAAGTATTGAAACACGCTTTGGAAATAATATGTCTGTGTTAGGAGCCTATGTCAGTTTCAAAAGAATGATCTCTAATTGTTTTTCAATTATCCCTAAAATTTTTAGGAACATCACTAAAATGTTCCTTAAATATTTGGAATTATCCATATATTCCTACCTAACTTTTTTTAAAAAACTCCCTGTACTCCCTGATATTATTTAATAGATGAATTTGATAACTGAATAAGATACGGAAGAGTGATGTAAAACAGGCTGAATGATGAGTTTCTCAACTATACCTCATGTAAGCGAAATAATCTTGCATGGAATTTCTCATGCAGCAGTTTAGTTAGCGAATTCTCCCGGGTTAAGATTCTTGACATTATTGTGCACTAAGATGTTAACTATTTGCTACGTTAAAAAAATTATTTTCAAACTAAAAAGAACGACCTCGAATCAAAACAGTTGTTATGGTGTATGTTTTATTTTTAGCTTTGAAAAAAAGGTTAAACCCAAACACTTTTACAGCGCATACAAAACAATCAACAATGTTTTGTCGAGTTCGAAGACTCAATCATTTGCTGCCAATAAAGTCCCATTTTTTTAGTTGTTTCTAAGACTTTTTAAAAACGAAAAGACGTTGACAAAGTCGTAAATATTTGTTTAACAAAGAAATCATACAGAAGCAAGAGGAAATAAAATATCAAAAGAAAAATAAACATAATAATTATAAACATATACATATACTGCAATTTCATACCTGGTATATGATTGTGAAAGTACGTATCGGGGTGAATAGGAACGAAACTTCAGGACGTTACAAAGAAATTACTTTTTTTATGTAAAGTAAACAGTTTTATTAATAACATATATTTTTTATTTGGCTAACGTGTTTTGAAACTCGAAAAAAAATCTCGTGGGTTTGGCAACACTGTCAATTTGTTTAAAATTCTGAAACAGCGTGCATATAATCTAGTGAATTTTAACCTCTTCAAAACTTTTCTCGTAAGTACTAACATGTATCTATTATCGACTTAATTTATACATTTTTTTAGATAAGTTTAAACATCCACAACAGCATGCCATACTTTATTTAAGTTGGTGTTAAAACTTTTTATTTTAAGAATTTTTATGTTTTACTATATCTTGATTATGAGAGTTACGGAGTGAATAGGAACACACACAAAATAGCAAGAAAAAGTGTTTATTGTCAACATTATATTCAAAGATTGAAGAAGAGTCTGATTGCTCCCTTTAAGACAGTGATTAAGAATTCAGGCGCAACCAGAAAATGTCTGTGGGAGGGGTTTTCAATCGAGCCCAAAGTTTGCTGCAGCATTTATCTGTAAAAAAAAAAAAAAAAAAATAATATCAGAACTTCTCATACCATATTTGTCACATGTCATCAATACGTTTGAGGATTCTTAATCTGTCACTTACGTATGGTAAAATATTAAAACGATTTTTGTCCAGTATTCGAATTATACTATTGTATAATCCAATATGGAAATACAATTTATCTAGATCCCGTATTATACATATTTTCTATATTATAGATTAATTTGACATTTGTTTGTTTAAATTCAATTAGAGAAAGAGTAATAGATTTAGACGAACATACAAACGCCAATAACAAGGGCGATGTAGCATTGAAACACTGTTAAAACATTTTTAAAACGAAAACATCCATACATCAAATTTTTTTTTAATTAAAGTTTTTATTAGACCTAAGTATGCAAAAAAAAAAAATTATAACGATTTCTCGATGTTATGAAATGTACAAATCGTTATTTATTTTAAAGCTCTTGAACCTAATATAGCCACTTTATTGCAATACGCTAAGTTTACTCTGCCTGAATGATGGTAAATTGAAAGCTCATTTTTTAAAAATTATTTACGATTACTAAGTTTATTATTCATTTATAAGAAATATTGGGATGTTGAGGGTTCCAGGGGGGAGGGGGGTGACACTAAAAATACCTTCCCCTAATTGCATGTCTGGAGGTCCTAGCTTAGAAGTTTTAGAAGTTATCCGAGATGTCCAAGGAAATTCATTTGTACCAGAAGATTTTTCTAATGATGACTTCTTTATCGTTAAGGTATATGGAAAAACGCAGGCCATATGAAGACTCTAAAAGTGGTAAAAGTTTTACACCCACAAAACTATAGCGCGACCTAAGCATCAGTTTACAAAAAGCATCCTAGAACGAAGATATTTTCTGAAAAAGATGAGGATGTATTTTAATTTCCTCAAATATTTTAAGGAAGTTGCAGTCAATTTACGATGTGCAAATATCAAGAAAATTGAAATTGTGAGTAGTTTTAGAGATGATTTAGGTGATCTTGTGTTGTATAGTTTAGGAGAAGAGTTGACACACTTTTCGAACATGTGATTTGTTTTGACAATTATTTTGACAAATATTGATAGATTTTCTTACGATAATCTCCTGTTACTATTCAACCTAATTCATTATTACTTGTTATTTTTCACCCTGTAAATGTTTAAATAAGAACAGACCTAAATTGTAACGAGTACTCCAATTCATCCCTTTCTGCGGGATGAATCGTAACACCGTGACAAAACCATCGGACAAAACAATCAAACTAAAAGTAAGCCATATATATATATATATATATATATATATATATATATATATATATATATATATATATATATATATATATATATATATATATATATATATATATATATATATATATATATATATATATATATATATATATATATATATATATATATATATATGGCTTACTTCAAAATTTTAGGTTATTAACCTTACAGAAGAAGAAGGCAAGATCAAAAGTTCAATGTCAAAAATATAATCGTAAATGATTTTATTACACTCGATTTTTACGTTGAAAGTTGAAAAGTGTGCCGATTAATCCCGTTTCACATTACACTTTATATTACTATAAGTAGCACTTGCTTAGTTGAATGGGGCAAGGATTAATCAGAAAAGTCAAGTCAGATTTGGATTTCAGTCAAAAAAGATTAATGTATTAATATAATAATCAATTTATTGAAACTTACCTTCTATTATTAATTGCAGAAAGTATCTATAAGTATATAAATTTTAAAAAAGTTTCAGTTTTGAGAATATTATCTAGTTTTGTCAAAATTAATTTCCTTGAAAATATATTTATAAAAAATGTTAAACTCAATTGGCTATTCAAATGATTTTTATGCCACGTATCCTCTTCTAAAAATTTCAACTTAATTTTCCTAGATGTCATTTTGAAATAATTGTCTACAAGTGTAATCTTTTAAATCTTTTCTGTATAATTATCTCCATCAATTTGTTTTCTTGTGACTAGAAGACGTTTCAAGGATATCGCTTGGATAATTATTTTTTCTTTATTAAACTAAATAGCTTCTTGGATGTAATTACTTTGTGTAAACCTTAAACACCACTTACTAATTAAAATGAAACGAGTTTGGGCACTTTCATCACAAATTCAGAATGTTTAGATGCTTATGTTTCAAGTACAGTGGAGCACGTAAATCAAAATCGGGGTTGTTCTACATCAAATCCGCCAACTTAATTAGGTTTTCAACGACCCCTTGTTGTCAGAATTTGATGAATTTTTATATTCATGTGGAAAAGAAAAAGTTCAGTATAATGCTTCAATCTCATTTTGTATTTGAGAGACACGTCTCGAAAATGGACCAAAATTGAAGTTTGTTGCATTTCTTGCATTACAACATGAACTTTAGATTTATTTTTAATTATATTTGAGGTAAAGATTTTGTATCGCTGAAAGTGCTTAATTTGGACCTACATCACATGTTAGTATTTGTGGAGTTCTAATATAAATATCAAACAATTAGGATTTTAATGTCTCAAAAAATGCCTTTTATTATTTTCAAATAATTATGGTATATTCTAATTATTCTCTATATAACATTTGTACATTTCCTGTAAGAATCACTAAAAATTTTAGTGTCCGAAAACTTCTTGTTTTGTGTATTTTTGGAGATGGAAATTTATTGGAGTTCACATGAATAGATAATTTTTTATTGAAAATAGGTCCTAAATTCTAATGGCATCATTTAACTAATATGAAATTTACAGAATTGTTAAAGTAGCGCATAATTTTGAAAATTAAATATAATATATCCTGTTTTAAGATATTGAAGATAACAATCTGTGAAAATGCAATAGGAGCTGGAAATTTTTTAAAACGCCTCTCTGATTCGTATTATGTTATTTTTTTTTTTTTCTAATTGAACCATTTACGTTTTCCATTGAAAGAATCTTGATACTTCCTATCTATACAGATTCAGATACTGTTGTCAGGTAATTAGCCGCAACATACTGCAAATTTGATCAACTACATAATACTAAAACAAATAGATCTAGTGAGGCTTCCTTCTTTTGTACAAACTAAATTTCCTTCTTTAGATGTTTCTTCAGACTATCTCAGAAATCAAAGTTTTGATACTAGTCTTGTTTTAGGCTATTTTTTCTTATACTAAATACAAAGCCAATCGAAATATGCATATATACATTCAATAACGCAAATGATATCATTCCTCAGTGTTGTATCTTGCCATAAACCCTGATCCCAATTGTCCCTTGGGTATCAAACTCATTCATATCCCGTACTTATCCCAAACCACCCAAAGTTAAACAAGGTTAACGCAGCACCCGACCTCTTATACCCACAGACCAGCTCATATTAAAGCTGCGGGTCAAATACCTATTCATTTTCCAAGTCTGCAATAATACATGTGCAGTGTTCATTGGTAATAACATTTCAACCCAAACTCCACTCTTTTTATATTGTGCGGTATGCCTCTAGGGGGTGTGAGCAAGGGTCCCAATCATCCATATTGCAATAAAGGCCTGCTTTTTGGGGGGTGACACAAAGTTAGGAGGGGGGATGATAAGAAGAATAGAAAAAAGAAAAGAGGGGAGGGGGAGGGAGGTCCAGATAACACGACAGATGGTTCCACAGAGGATTCTGTCGCTTTAGTGGGGCGGGGTCCAAAAAATGCAGACCCCTGCTTTAGATCGATGGTCTGCATTAGCTATCTGAACCCTCCCCTCTATTTTCCTCCCGAGCCTCCTGTCTCTTAGCATCATCTTTCTGACCCCCTCCCCCCGTAAAAAACTCATATCGTAGAGGGGGGTTTCGCCCGCATCACTTTTGGGGTGACTCATATTTAGGGGTGGTTGTTGAGGTTTCCCGCAAGATCGGGACGACTCATTAACCATTGAGGGATGGGGGAGTTGAAAGAGCTCCCCCCCTCTCCCCCTAGTTCTATCCCCTCTTTCTAAAAATCGACTGTGAGCGAGTAAAATTTATAAAAAAGCGACTTTTGTAGAGGAGTGTGTTTTGGGCTGGCGGGGTTTTTAGCTCTGGTTTTGTTGAGTGCAGTGTTATTTCGATTGGGGGTGGTGTGGTTTTCTGTTGGGAAGCGTGGCGGTGTTTTGTTGAGTGGTGAGAAATGCTGGATTCGGAGGGGTTGTTAGCTTGTTAAATGAGCAGGTTTGTTTTGTTAAGGGACTTAGATTAGTTGGGACTAAAGTGGAGACTGAAAAAAGTATTGAATTGAAAAGGTAGGGTTTTGAATATGTAGTGTTGATTTGGAATAATAAATATTATTTTATGTTGGTAATGTGGCAGATGAAGCATAGTATACTTTAATAATTAGTATAAAACTTATTTTTTGACGTTATTGTGTTTTTTGAATGTGTGCCCGATTAAAGAGTAAAGTTTTCTTAGTATTTTTTCCAATTGGAACAAATAAAATTTTTATATGTTTCTTATAACGTGAATATGCAAACACCAGCACCCATATTTTGATATCACAATAGCTACTAATTAAGTAGCAATGATAGTCTAACTATGAATGACGACAAAATTACACTTTTAAGGCACAAAGACTAAGATTGAATTTATGTGGAACGGATATAAAACACTAAACACCTTTCTGCCCACTCTCCAACCATCCTAATTGGATTCCTGCAAATACTTTCTGCCCATAGCTCCCGCCAGATTAACTAGATAGTGGTGATCGCTATAGAAACAAGATCGGCGATTAAGAATAGGGGTGATGCATGTAGAAGATTGGCGTCCAAAATATAATACATGGTAAATGTAAGATTTCTTTCACCTGAGGTTTCTCGAGGAAAATGGGACTAGTCTTGTTTAGATGCCAACAAATAATACTAAATAAAATGGCGGAAGCTATTATTGCGATAGACAAACATTACTAATTTTAATCTTCCATCAGCAACCACCCCACACTATACTCCACTTCCAACAACAATCGAAAGTGATCCACTCTTTAACCTTTCGCACCATATGCCTATCTTGAACCCCCAAAAAAGCAACGTCGCCAAGCCTTCTAAAACCGCTACCAAAAGCGGCTTTATCCAGTTTCGCAGAAGTGATCCCGTATCGTGAACAAAAGAGGGTTAAGGGAGAACCCTGATCTTTATTCTTGCACCCTCAAACAATGCCAGAGGTGGCAAACTATCGAAACCGCTGGAGATTATTGCCGCTCGGCTGGCGGTTCTGAATCACTGTTCACCCCCACTGTTTTTGCATGGAGATAGGGTACACACATATGAAAAAAACTCTCCCCTTCTCTAAGCGGTTGCACGCATTGATGGGGCGACAGCTTTTGGAGCCCCACTAAATACTACTTGATAAGTTAAGGAAGTTTTTTTTTTTTGTGGATGGTTTTAATTTTGAGTTTGCTCTCCTCTTTTGACTCTTTGATGGTAGGGTGAGGGGAATCGTGTTTCTGAGCTTTTTTTTTTATATAGGTTAGTGTATTTTAAATGAGGAGGGATGGATTTTTACTCTGAATGAATACTTTATCGTCTTCAAGAGTCCAATATAAATCCTTCTGCTAATTATACAGGGTGAGTTTGAAGTCGTGCACATCAAAGTTTACCTGCCAGTAGAAGTACGAGTTTAAAAATTAAAATTAAAATAAATTGTCAAGGAGATTAGTTGAAGTGTTGGCTTTTATTTTTAGCAGCCAAACTTATGGTGTTACAATAAATGTTCGAAGTGGCATCCTCTTTCGCAGATACAAAAGCGTGTTCGTTTTACCAGATTTCGTAAGACTCTGCGGAGCATGGCAGTATTGATGTTAGAAATGCCAGTTGTGATGTTCATTTTCAGCTCAATGTGTGGACTATTCGGCAAACACATATCCTTCGTTTCAACTTCTCTAAATTTTTCATCGTCCAAAATATTTCTTGTCAGCTACTGATTCAATTATCCTGAAACGGTAAACAAATCATGGGTACTGCTGCCTCAGGATATTTCTTGCAAAACTCTTCAATGGCGTAAGAATATGACATTCAAGCAAAATAACACTCCCACATGAATATTAGCTATTTCTGGCAAAACTCCATACCACCTTGAACCACAAATACTTTACACATTAAGGCCTCTTTCACACGAGGCAAGTAGCTGATTCAACTAGTTTATCAGGGGGTTGATAAGGTGTGTAGCCATATAAGAAATGATAGGGAATCGCGTGAACCCATTCACCATAAGTCAACTCGTCCGCCCAGCGGTTTGTTAGCAGGCACAAGTGCAGCTAACGTTCTCTTCCTAACTAATTGATTCAACACAAAAGACATTATCGATATTCGTCCTTTCACACCAGTCGCCCACCTTTCACATCAGTTGAATAAACTCAGTTCACTATGGAAAGCTTTGCAATTGCAAGTTTCAGTGTGGAAAGTTTAACGAAAAAATTATAAAAGTTTCACTTTTCTTTAAATTTGAAAAATAATAATAATAATAATAATATTTACAAGTCGAATTGTCATTAAAAAACGAACATGTATATTTTTACTTGTCCATTTTTACGAAGTATATTCCTTATCATTGGTTTTTTATTTGATGTTGCTATGTTGACATAAGTCACTCTCTTTACATTACCCATCAAACAGCATCACATTGATTTGTACAGGTTATGACTGTTACATTTAAAAACATGTGGACCACCAAATTACGTAAACTTATCCATTATTTAACTAAAAAATTTATCTAGATTTTTCGAAAGTCAACATCGCACCATGCCTATACAAGTAGTTTTCGTACATTAAAAATTAAACATTAATCATCCCCAATCCTATTCTATCCAGTCCTCGGGTTCTAATATCGTACTGACCTCCCGTTAGGAAGAGAAGTTGATTCCATAAATTGCCTCGTGTGGAAGTGCTAAGAAAGAGTGTTCACACGGCAATCAACTAGTTGAGAGTTTACCAAGCAACTTAGTTGAATCAACTAAATCACTTCGTGTGAAAGAGGCCTAAGTCTCTGAGCACGAGATTACTAATACCGATTAAAACACATTCGAAACAATCTGCACTGCCAATCTACCCGGAGCAAATCGAAACTCAATGCGTTTTCACTGAATATCAGTTCATTAACTTTGACTTGTTACATTGACTTTAAACTCACACTGTACAATGCAATTTAGATAAATAAAACTATTCTCTGTAGTACTAAAGTTAAAATTTGTATTTGGACGTTGCGGTACAAACTACTCGACTCATCTTGCGACTTTATAAGTAGCGATATGGTTTTTATTATTGTATGCATATTCTTTTTATTTTATCCACTTTCTACCATGTGTTAGATTTACCTGGTGTAACACAACTTTATGATGTAAGATTAATGTTAATGAGTTAAATGTTATGTTAATGAGCATTTTATAGGTTAGCGTGTTTTCGAAGAAGTACTTCTGGTTTTAAACAGTCTAGTTATATTGCGTATGTATTTTAGAACTCCGAATACACAATATATACTCTAAAGCGAGAGATTAAATCCTTTTATTTTCCACAGGCATACACCGTTTTATTTAGAATATGAAAACATAAGAAACGTACAATCCACTTTCTTCCTATTGCCAAATCCATCGTTCTACAATTAAATCGTCTGCGCAATATTAAAGTTGCAGCATCTAGCACAAGCCGCGACATATTAAAGTTTCAGCATCTAGCATCAGCCGAGGCATTTTAGTTTCAATAACTTTCAAGAGAGCACCAATAGAATCCCAGTTAGATAACTATGCAAAGGTCTCTATTATAAACACAGATGTCTATTTTGTAACATCGACGCCACTCTTTTTTTCTTTTTCGTCGAAAGATATTTTTCTTTTTTCTCCTGCTTCACATAAGATACAACAAATTAATGTATTTAAGTTGACTATAAATGCTATTACTATACTTTATTTTGTAGTTGAGTCAGTAACAAAAAGTCCAACTTCAACAAATTTCATAATGATGCGTTATCCATCAATCGGTAAATTATCAAATAGATTATTCTTGAGTACTTTGTCTCTAATATTAGGGTAATTTCTCTTCTGATCCTCTTTTTCATTGGCCTGTTTTTTTAATTTAGTTACAAATTTTCATTAGAAAAGAGAAAACTTTAAAATATTTATAATTGAATAAAATTGTTTAAAAAACGAATAAGGACATACTCAAGTATTTGTCTTGGATAAAAACGAAATATCCTATATTATTATATTTCTAATATTATAAACATACATAAAAGTGATACAATAAATTAGCCTTTTCCGTTCTAAAACGCAGTTGGTCCGTGCGCTACGTGCCCGTTAAAATTGTTTAGAGAATTTTATTTTTTTTTAAAGTTCGTCACAGTTAGATATTGTATTCTATTGCTGAGATATAGACTCCGTTTAATGTGATTTTCTCTTTTCTATAGGCCGCCATCTGCACACAGTTTCCCAAAAAAAATTTGGCTATTTCTGGTGTTTTTAACTTAAGTTTTTCAAATATAGTTTTTCAAATATTGCAACTGCAGTTGTAACTAAGATATT